>VWYO01004894.1:209585-233086 GCA_013400275.1 Rhadina sibilatrix
CTATCCCCGCCCCCCCCGCGGCAGCGGGGCTCACCGGCGCTGACGGTGGGCAGCTCCCGCATGTCCCGGAGCAGGCTGCTGACGGCGGGGCTGGAGCGCGGGTAGAGCCCCTCGCGGCTGATGCCCAGGTGGAACTGCAGCCAGCTGGCCTCGGGCCGCAGCGGCAGCGGCGCCGCCGGCGAGGTCAGGTTCAGCTCCTCCCGGTAAAGTTTGTGTCTCCTGCAGGAGAGAGAGGTGCTGGGGGTGAGGATCAGCCACGGGCTGGGAAACCTTCCTTCCCTCAGCCTGGAGTCTGCTGGGGAAGGTGCACTTTCCCCAGCAGGGTGGATAAGGGGAAACTGAGGCACGGGGAGGTGGCTGAGATGGTCAGAGTGTCTGAGAGAGTCAGAGTCTCTGAGAGTTTTTTCCCTGAGGCTGGAGGTCCCAGGAAGGCGAGGGGGGGAATCACTAAAAGCTACAAATTGCCTCTGTGACCAAATTCCCAGTCAGCAGGAATGCTACAAGGCCACCTGGCAGCATCCTGCCCACAATCTCTAATAATCAAGGTTCAACCCCATCCTTATCGGGTAGGTGGAGCTGAAGGAGCCTCCCGAGTTCAGCAATAACACAAAACCATCTCCCCACTCGATCAGCATTTTCCTCAGCCTCAAGACCCCCGAGGCTGGGACTGTGGAACTGAAAGGTCACTGAATGCAGCCAGCAGAGAACGGAGTTTTAGTTTCTCATTAACATAGTCCAGCCCATGCATGGAGCAGCCAGTCCTGACAGAGGGGAAATGCAGTTCAGTTTACGCTGAAAGTGCCAGGATCCCTCCATGAAAGCAAACAGGACCGGGGGCTGATAAGGAGTAGGACATTAACCAAGGCTGGAGAGGGGGAAGTGCCACATGCCCGGCCAGACCCCATCCAGAGCCTGGGCAAGCGAGGGCTGACCATGCACCCAGGCATTTATCAGCCAAGGAATGGCTCTGGGGGCTGGAAAGGGCTCCTGGGTGGTGGTGGTGGTGGTTTCCCCATGTCCCTGCTCAGCCCAGCAGCTGAGGTTTGGTTGGGATTTTTCCATCCCCCTTCTCCAGCCAAGCAGGCTGAGCAGCGTGGTTAATCTGGCTGTGAGCAGGGGATGAACCCTCCCAGAGGTGTTCCAGTGGTATCCTGGGAGACATCTAGGAACTACAGAGTCAGGCTGGATGTGCAGCTCAGGGGAGCCTGCCCCCTCTCCCAGTTTGTTTGCCTTTCCACTGGGTCAGCCGCAGCCTGACGTCCACGTGTGCACAGGCAGAGGGAAGCTGGAGCTTCCACACCAGCTCTTTGCTCAGGCTGCCTGCAAAGGAGGCAGAGAATTCCCTGTGCACAAGGATGTGGCCCTGGAGTGCCATCACCTCCAGGAGAAGTGCCCTGAGCCCCCCAGGCTGCTGCCCTGCACCAGGTTTGCCCTGGATGAGTGAGGCACAACCTTAACCCTGCCACAGCCAGGGACAGCAAACCCCGGCACGAGGGACAGGAATGACTCAGGATTTTTCCCTCGGGAAGCTGCCCAAATATTTTACCATCTTTGCTCTCCTGCCTGCCATACACACAGGCTGTTCCCCTGGGGTGGCAGCGACCAAGGGATTACTGAGGGGGAAAAAAATAAATGCAGTGGTTATGCAAGGGGGGGCAGATCCCAGCCCTGCATCCACATGGCCCCTGCCCAGGCCGAGCCAGTCCCTTCCCAGCCTTTCAACCCAAAATACAGCTCTCTCTGCCTCCCTGATTCTTTCAGGATTCCTGAAATATTTCCCTGGAAAAAACCAGATCTCTGCAAAAGGCATAATGATATAAAAACAGGGTTCATTTCTACCCTGCTATAAATAGCCCTGGGGTTGCCCTGGCTTTCAGCTCTCTGCTGGGCTGGGAGGGAGGCACAGCATGGGGTGACACTGCTCAGGCCACCAGCATTCTGAGTTTGGGGTTTTGAAGCTGCTCCTTCAAGGATAAAAATAAGCTCTGGAGTTTTTAAGGGATTTTTTTTGTCTTTTTTGTTGTTGTTGTTGTTGTTTTGAAGAGGTGTGGATTTTTTTTTTTCTGTTTCCTTCCTGCATCCCCATCAGTCTCTCCAGTAGGTTCTGCCTCCTGCAATCAAACTGCTGGTCCTGATGGAAGGGCTGGGAGCAGACAGGGCTGGCAGCAGGCAGCTTGCAGGGAGCACTGTGGAGGAGGCCACGCTCTGGCCGTGGGTGTCCCAGCAGGACGTGTCCTGGGGCTGCTCCAGCTGGCAGAGTCCCTGTCCAGCTGATGTCCATCTGGCCACAGAAAGGAAGGCAGACACGCTGTGCTGGAGGAACGGGGTTAAACTGCAGCTTGTTCCACTCAAGAGGAGCGTCCTGCTGCCCCCAAAGCTGCTCGGCCAAGGCACAGCCACGGTGATGGAGAAAGGTGCTGCCACCCCGTCACACCAGGGAGAGGATGCCCATGGACACCCAGCCCTGAGCCTCTGCTGCCTGCCTCAGCCTGTGGAGCTGCTGGGGACTTTCTGCTCTTCAATCCTCAACAGCAGCAGCAGCTTTGTTGAACCCATGCAGTGGGACAGAAAGCCACGGAGTCCTGAGTCCCACCAAGACCCTGCCCTGGCCACGTCAGAGAGGACACGGGCTCTGCAGTGCTCCTGGTGAGGCACAAATTCCTCTGTGCCCACAGCAAATTAACAATCTTATAAAATCCATCAGCTCTGGCAAGTGCCACCTGATTCTACACTCAGTTTGCAGCACCGGTGGCTGATGGCAGGTTTGTGCAGGAGAGGTTGTGTCACCTCGGCCTGTGCTCTCGGGAGCTTTCACCCACTTATGAGCATCATATATTTTATTTCAGAGTGACTAAGGAATAATCAATACTCTGCCTTCCTTTCCTTCCTGGAGGTGCAAAGCAAAGTCAATCAAGGACAAATGGCATCTCTGTGTTCCTGCCAGTCACACCACAGCCAACCCTTGGGGCAGGAGGCAAAGTGCAGCCAGGGCTTCATCACAGATTCCGTGTTTTAACAGAGTGGTGAATAAAATTGAGGTGTGCAGACTTCTCACCGTCCTGAAGTGAGGCTGCAGCAAGTGCTCAGGGCTTCTGATGGTGCCATCAAGCTGTCAGCTGCTTGGGTCTAAATCCCCCATTCCCACCGGGATTTGGCTTGGGAAACATCCACCTTGGTACCCAAATCCTGATGTCTTCAGAAGGCCATGCTCAGCTCTGAGAGGATGCACCTGAGGTGGCTCTGTGGCACAGCCAGGGATGCTCAAACTCACCATCCATGGATTTCAAGTGCTGTGACTTCTTTTTTTAAACGGATTTTGAAAAAGATTGCCCAGCTGAAGTTAAATCCCAGAATCCAGCAAACCTGGATGAACAGCCAGGAGCAAGCCCTGCTCCTGCCAGGCACTCATGGCTGTGACAAAGGATTCAACAGGATCCAGACTGGAGCCAGGGAAGAGCCTCGCAGGGGTGACCCTGGCTGAGCACAGAGATGGTTCCAGGCCCTGGGGCTGCTCAGGCCATGAAGGTCATTCCCTGTTCCTTCCATTATTGCTTCCCATCATCTCCTCCAGCAGATCTCACACACAACCAGCACCAGGTGAGTCCCACAGAGACAGGAGGAGCAGGCATGGAAGAGGAGAGAGCAGGAGCTTGGGAATGCTGCCTGTGCAGCTCAGCAAACACCACACGGGTGATGGGAGGAGTGGGGGCTGGTCCCATGCTGGGAACCAAACCTGGGCAGTGGGGAGGTGCCAGGACAGGCATCCTGGGGTGGTGAAAGTGCCAGGACATGCTGTCATCCCCTTGCAGGTATCCTGTCCCACAGAGGGGACACTGAGGTGATGCCATGAGCTCAGCTCTGCACTCTGTTGTATCCAGTTTGTGTGTGAATGCAAAAGTTCCTGGGGTGCAGGGAGCAGCTGTGGGGTGCTGTGTGCTTCCAGCTTGGCCCCAGCCCTCGTGAGAGGGGGGTAACATCGGGGACTCGAGGTACATCATCGGTGCTTGGAGCTGGTGCTGAGGGTCACTGCCCCCCACCCAGGGCAGTGACCACAGGGCAGTGACAGTCCCACCCCAGGAGCAGGGGACGAGGGAGTTTTCTCATTGCTGGGGCTGGGAGAGGCAGCAGGAAGGGAGCTCTGAGCTGGGGGTCCCTTTCTCTGGGGCTCTGGCAGTGGAGCAGGGTGGGAAACACCCCAGGAAGGAGCAGCAGAGCCCCTCAGCCCAGCCCGGCCTGCCCATGGGGGGCTGGAGGGGTGAGGGTGAGGGCACAGAGCCAGGATGGGGGGCAAGCTGGACTGGGGATGCCAGGGGGCACCCAAGGGGGTGCTGAGCAGGGCAGGGGTGCCCAGGGAGAGCTGCCCAGAAAGGGAGTTCCTGTGGGGTACCTGAGGGGCTGTCCAGAGAGAGGGCGCCTGGGGATGTCCCTGCAGGGAGTGCCTGCCCAGAGTGTGCCCAGGGGGTGCCAGGGCAGGGGTGCCTGTGCAGGGGGTGCCCGGACGGGGGTGCCCAGGACGTGCCCGTGCAGGGCTGCTCAGGAGACACGCGGGAAGGGGATGGCCAGGAGATGCTGGTGCAGTGGGTGCTCAGGAAAGGGGTGCTCAGGAGATGCCCAGGAAGCGAGGGATCATGCAAGGGGTGCCCGGTAGGAGCGTGCCCAGATTGTCCGGGAAGGGGATGCCCAGGGGACACCCGGGAAAGGGGGTGCGGGGGGAGGAGGTGCCCAAGAGACACCCGGGAAAGGAGCGCCAGCTGATGCCGGTGCACGGAGTGCTCAAGAAAGGAGACAGCCAGGAAAGGGGTGTCGGGGAAGGAGGCGCGCAGGAGATGCCCAGGGAAGGGCTGCCCGTGCGATGCGCGGTGCGGGGGTGCCCAGGAGCTGCCCGCGCGGGGGTTCCGCGGCTGCGGGACGCACCTGTTCCATCGAGCCGCCTTCCGCCGGTAGTAGCGCAGGGCTTCGCGGGCGCCCAGCAGCGGCTCGGCGGGGCCCGGCGGGGCGGCGCGGTACAGCGGGTGGGCGAAGAGGCGGCGCAGCGCGGGGGCGGCGCGGGGGGCGCGGGGGAGCGGCGNTGCCGGTGCCGGTGCCGGTGCCGGTGCCGGCGGGGACTGAGCCGAGCGGCCCCGGGCTCTGCCGCCCGCCCCCCGAGCACCGCCCGCTCGCCCGGCGCAGCCCCCGCGCAGGTGGCGGGTCCCCCGCCCGCCCTCGTCGCCAGCTCCTTCGGGGGCTTCGTCTCCTCTCCCGAGGCGGAAAGTCGGCCCGGCGAGAGCTGGGGCAGGAGCTGGAGGGTGCCGGGTGTTGCTGGTGCGGGGATGGGCTGCCGGGGGCTCTGTGGGAACGGGGCGAGGGGAGGGGGGGGCTCGAACCCCTCCGGGTGTCTGCGGGCAGGGCCCGGTGGGCTCTCTCCCCCCACAGCTGGGCTTGCAGCCCCTCCGCGGTGCTCGCTGGCAGACGGTTCAGACGCTGCTTTTATTTATTTATTTATTTATTTATTTATTTATTATTATTCCTTAAAAACCCCCTACGGTTGAGGAAACTCCCCCCTGCAGTTTGCTGGGAGCGGCTGGGCCGTGGGGATGAGCTCGGGCCGGGACCCACCGCGCTCATCCCGGGGGGATGGAGAGCCCAGCGAGGGACTGGCTGGAGAGCGCCGGGCCACGCCGGGGGAGCGGAGGAGAAACTGGCTGAGCCCAGGGGGAGCGTGACCAGACCGGCCTGGCTCCGGCACCGCGCTGAAGGGAGAACAGAAAATAAACTGCAGAAAGAGGGAAAAGTCGGATATGTTGTCAGCTGGCTGGAGCAGGGCTCGGTTCTGTGCGCGGCACGGCGAGCGGAGGCTGCACTGGGGTGGGGGCGTTGGACCGAGCGTCTGTGCTGGAGTCCGAGATGCTCCTTTGATCCCGAAGGGGAGAGAAAACAATCCCCTGGGCTGGGTCGTGGCTGCAGGGATCTGAAGCACACCTGTCCTCTTGGTCTTATGATCTTTGGAAGATGATCCTTACTCTCCTTTAGAAATGCAGTTTCAAAATTGCTCGGTCTTTTGATGTTTGAAGAGTTTGGGTTTCAGGTTAGGGGGATTTTGCTCTGAACTTCTTTTTCTGTAATACCAAATTCTGTGTTTTATTTATAAACACAAACTGCAGCTGGTGCTGCTGTGGCCAGCGAGGATCAGTGGGAGGAAAGGGTGTGCCACCACCCTGCTTGGCTTTTGGGGACACCAGCTGTGCCCCCCTTCTGTGCCTTTTTGGGGACAAAATCGGTAAAATGATTGCACTTGGATCCCTTCAGGTTCCAGACCAGACATGAGGTATCAAGAGAGGAAATTTTAGGGTGCTGCCTGTGCTGGAAAGGTTTGGGGGGCATGGGATGGGCTCGGAGGTGCTGGGTTGGGGTCTGCAGGGTGGGAAGCCACAGAGCTGATTCTTCTCAAGAGGAGAGAAGGAGCTCTCAGGACACGAAATTGGATGTAAACAGGGGGAATTGAGTGCCAGCTCGCTGGTCAGGTGGCTTAGGGGAGAGCAAAGGGGGGCGTGCTGCAGCTGCACCCTCTGCCTGTGGACACCCTGACCTCAGCCCCTCCAAGGCCAGGTGACCTGGAGCTTGCCCAAACAGTGACATCACGAACCCAAAAAGAAGCAACAGCCTGGGACTAACAATAGGATTATTCTTTTTTTTTTTTTTTTTTTTTTTTTAAACTTACTTTTAAAATCTTGCCCAGCTGAAGTTAAACCCCAGAGCCCAGCAAACCCGGATGGATCCCCAGGAGCAAGCCCTGCTCCTGCTGCCAGCCCGCTGAAGGGCATGCACAGACTCACTTCAAACTCAAAGAGAAACTTTTGACAAACACTCCATCAAAAACTGGCTGATGCTTGCTTGGCTCCTAATCCTCCCTGAGCTGTTTCCCCGTTGCTAATCTCTCCCAGGAACCATTAATAAATCTTTCCTGGTTTGCAACGCTAATTCTGGACAAAGGCACCAGGAACCAGCAGTGCCTGGGCCCGTGTCCCTGTTGTTTGCACGCTCTGCAGGAAGACTGTTTGGGTTTTAATGAGGCTAATTAAAAAGGAACAAAAAAATCATAAATCAATCCCATTAATCTGTAATAAATTGAAGTGCTACAAGCCTTCCCAAAGCAGGTGGGACTGCCAGCTCCCAACAGGCTGCAATGCAAAATCACTGTTGTTATTATCTGGAACAACTCAGTGCTGCTCCACAGTGCCACAGTGATGCTTCTCTGCTCGTCCATGGCTTGGAGTTCCTTGGAGCAGGTGGATGCTGCTGGAGCTTGTCCCAGCCACATCCCTGGGCATCTCCTCGTGCTCTGCCCGGGCTCCCTGGGCTGCAGGTGAGCGTCACTTCCCACCCCAGGGCTCAGCAGAATTCATCCCAGCCTGCTGGAAGGGGTGGATGTGTTCCTAAAATTAACCTGGAAATACTATTTTGATAGGCCACTGACAGCTCCAGCGGAACCAAATTACCATTTGGAATTACCACGAGATAATTGGCCTCATTTACTATTTAAAGATGAGGGGGAAAAAAAGCTCCTTCTTCAAGACAACTGCAGTGGAGAAATGTTCAGGCATAGATGATGTCCCGAAACATATCATTAAAGCTTTAAATAAATGTATGATGACATCTCAGAGTAAGAAATACT
Organism: Rhadina sibilatrix; assembly: GCA_013400275.1. Classification (NCBI taxonomy): domain Eukaryota; kingdom Metazoa; phylum Chordata; class Aves; order Passeriformes; family Phylloscopidae; genus Rhadina; species Rhadina sibilatrix. The sequence continues at coordinate 217,237 of VWYO01004894.1, forward strand.
TCCTTTGTATTTCAGATAGGAGCCAGCCAGGTCCTTTTCAAAGACACTTTTTTCATAAACAAAGGATATTGCTCTTGTTTTTCCAGATAGGCAGCTTGCAATATTTGGAGTTGTAAGTATGTAATTTAAATTCTTTCACACAGTATGGATTTAAAACCCATCTTCCTTAGAGATGCCTTCCACTTGCCAAAAGGTAAATGCCTCTATCTGCTGCTTTTTTGTCTTTTTAACTTGAAATGCTGCAGAGCTGCCCCGGTGCCACCCTGCAGACTGTAATGTTTGCAAAAGGGAGGAGAGGAGAATTATCCCTTTCTCACTGCCGTTAATTACGAGGATTACACACCAAGGCAGCTACACAACATTACAAAGGAAAGAAAAACATGAGCTGGAGGAGCCAAGTTCTGCATTTGCTGCTTCACTGACAAGAGCACAGACGTGCCAGGAGCACATCCTGCAGCTCTGCTCCTGGTCCAGCTGGGACTCAGGGCAGCAGGTCCGTGTTCTCCCTGGTGATGGTGCTTAGCGCTGGTGATGGTGGTGATGGTGGTGGTGATGGTGCTGATGGTGGTGATGATGATGGTGGTGGTGGTGATGATGGTGATGATGTTGGTGCTTGTTTTGGTTGTCATTGTGATCCCCAAAGAGCACCTCCCACCCTGGGCACAGCCTCATACCAGGGCCCGGGTTTGTTTCCCAGGAAGGTGGCACCTCTCACAGGGGGGCTCCCCTCTGCCTGAACCCCCCAGGGCTGGGGCTTTCCCACCCCAGGACAGTGTGAGATCCCTTCCCAGTCTCTGCTGGTTTGGTGGGAGGATCTCTCTCTGTTGCTCTGGGCTGTCTCACAACGTCCCAGCTTGTAATTAAAAATGAAATATTTGGGCCAAGTGCTTAAATGAAAGCACATTTTTGATAGCTGACAATACTGAGGAGAGCCCTGGAGACCCTGACAGGGCAATTAGAGCCTCTCCACTCGCATTGGAGAGGAGTCTTGAGAGAAGAAGTCTGTTCACTCCGGAGGGTTTTTGTACAAAAATGCAATTATAGGGTATAAAAGGAAATGTTTAGAAATACACAAAGCAGGAATGAGTCAGGATCCTCCTTCGCTGCAGGACAGGGAGGGCAGAAGGGAAGAGCTGCCCCAGACGTGACACCTCTGACACTTGCCCATCCCTGGCAGCAGCTCCCATCAGTGGTTTCATCTTCCTCCTCCCATCTGCCTCTCCTGGGTGCTGCTCCAGGCTCATCCCTTGGCCTCAGTGAGCTTCCAGCTGCTCAGGGCTTGGGAATCTGGGTGGATCCTCTCCCTCTTGGCAATGAACTTGCAGAGCTAAGCACAAACAAGAGGAAAGCACCTTCATGGTCCAAGCGAGAGGCTCTTGTGTGCAGGGGCCTCCAGCATGGCTTTGCTTCCCCCTCCCTCTCTCCCTCTGAGCATCCCTGGCTTAGAGCAAAATCCTGGGGAGCTGTGGCAGCTTTCCATGGTCAATCCCTACACCAAACCATCCTCTTCCAGGAGGGTGTGGCGAGTAATGAGCCCTTGTCTGGTGTGTGGGGCCTGGGAAGACTCCGTCACGCTCCAGCGCTCCTGTCCGAAATCCAACGGATGGACACCAGCCCTGGGAGCCTGGAGAAGCTCTGTGCAGGCAGAGCTGGTGGAGAAGGGTGGCCTGCACGTGGGCAATGCTGCCTGCACGTCCCTGAGGAGCTGGGATGACATGGAGCCCAGATGACACGGGGCTGTTTGTCTTGGACACGCTGGGATTGACCGGAAAACGGCGCCGACCTCTTGAGCAACACCAGGGGTTTTTGGCCAGCTGGGCGTGGGCTCAGCTTGTGCTGAGTTTATAGGATCTGATTTCCCAGATAGCAAAAGCAAAACAATCCCTCTCCAGTGGGCTCGCTGGCTGGAGCCACCCCTGCCACGGAGACGGGAACAGCCCGTGGTGTCATTAAAGGTTAAATTACAGCAAATCACATTCCACGCGTTATTTAATGAGTATTTACTTTGTGGAATTACTTTTACTGGTAGTTAACTGTGTAGTGGTCTCCGTGGGACATCTGGTGCACCATTTGAAAGGAATATTCCTCAACCCTTGCTGAGTGAAATTGTTTTTGTAGACAAGTGGAGGCTTTGGGGCCATTAAGAAGATAAAACGCAGATTGCTTGCAGAGGGTTTTTATTTTATTTTAATGGCTTTAGAAGCGAGGAGCTTTTCTGATTTCATTTGTCTATTGTTAGCAGGCAGAAGGGCTGGGAAGAGGCACAGATGTTCCCTTTGCTGTTGGCTGGGCCAGGCCCCAAACCCAGGGCAGAGGGTTTGAACCTCTCTCCTAAGATGCTGTAACATTTTGGAAATATTGAAACAGCTATTCTGCCCACCAGCTTCTCAGTAAAACCACTGAGGGCTGGGGTGGGACTCCCTGTATAATAATTTTAAAAGCTTGACAGTGGTTGAGACAAGGATTGTGGACAAGCCAGAGAAAATGAAGGGCTTTGTGCTTCCTTCCAGTGATGGGAAAATCACAGATGGATCCCAAACTTCCAGCTCTCAGCCCAGCACCAGTTCATCCAGACCACGAAAAAAACAGCCAATCTCCACTTCTGGGGCATGGTAGGCTGTGATGGACATTGGGACATCTTTGTCCTCAAAAGCAAATCCTCTAAAGAAAAGAGCTAATTTCCAGTAGCTAATAAGNCTGTTTTATTCCAGCACCTCTCTACACCTTGATTTTTGGGAAATGCTCTCATGTATCAGAACTGCCAGGGAAGGAAAAGGAAAAGGAAAAGGAAAAGGAAAAGGAAAAGGAAAAGGAAAAGGAAAAGGAAAAGGAAAAGGAAAAGGAAAAGGAAAAGGAAAAGGAAAAGNTCCCTGTATAATAATTTTAAAAGCTTGACAGTGGTTGAGACAAGGATTGTGGACAAGCCAGAGAAAATGAAGGGCTTTGTGCTTCCTTCCAGTGATGGGAAAATCACAGATGGATCCCAAACTTCCAGCTCTCAGCCCAGCACCAGTTCATCCAGACCACGAAAAAAACAGCCAATCTCCACTTCTGGGGCATGGTAGGCTGTGATGGACATTGGGACATCTTTGTCCTCAAAAGCAAATCCTCTAAAGAAAAGAGCTAATTTCCAGTAGCTAATAAGTTGCCTCAGGAGTTAATTGAACATCGTGTCCCTCCATGGAGGAGCTGCTCAACTCCTCTGTGTCTGCAGGAACACTGATTTCAATTATTTAGAGGAAAATCTACAGTCCTGGGTGCTGTTTCCTCTTACAGTGGCACGTCTTGTCCCAGGGAAAACCACAGGCACAGCCAGGCTGGGAAATGAGGAGTTTAGTAGGAAGATAAAGTGGAACTGCTAAAGGAGATGGGGATGGATGCTTGTGTATCCTAGGGGGGAGATTAGGATTTGGGAAGGACCTTGGAGGGCATNGATGGTGTCAATCTCAAACTGGTTTTCAGCGTTTGTTGTACTGAGGGGAGGGGGGGAAAGCCCTTTCATCCTCAATACAAAGTGGAAATTTTTGATTAAGAAGCACAAATTAATTGGGATGGTCCAAAACAAACTGCAGAGTGGTCAGGTATGTGTGGGCACAATGGGCCAGTGGGGAAGAGCCTTCCTCTTCCTGGGCAGATTTTGGGATACCACTGCCCTGCTCAGCTTTTCCAGAGGTTTTTTTTTTAGAGTGTGTGTGTGGTTGTTTTCCCCTTTCCTGCCCATGTGAGTCTCTGCTGTCACCAGGGTCACTTTAGCCTTGGCTCTGTGCTGGCCACACAGTAACTGGCCACTGGCAGTGACTCTTCTGGTGGGGGGTGTCTCTGTGGACACAGGATTGGGTAATAAAAGCAATGATTTTGGAGCACAGCCCTCGTGTAGGGATTTGTCCAACAGCTTATTCTGCAATAAATGTGGCATAAATTAAGAAAGAGAACAACAAAAAACTGGAGGAGCTGAGAAGAACCTCAGGAGAGCAACAGCTCCATTCCTAGGGGTGCCAGGCTGGATGTGGCTGCAGGATTGGGGTGATCACACCCAGACTGACCACCTGCCACCTCCTCTGGCTTTCTGACCACCAAACTGTTTAAACCTTAACTGCCCATCAATTTTGCTTCCTGTTTTCTCACTTCAGTGGAAAGCAGCACCAATGTTGAGGTTTTTTACCAGTAGAACATAAACCAAGGGGAACCCGTGACTCCCTTGCAGGAGGAGTCTCTTATCAGCAGGAAATTCAGCTGTTCCTCAGTTCTGTCCTTCCTTGATTTCCTTACTGACCTTTTGCCACCAAGGAGGGAGACCAGGGGGAACCTGGGCTGCAGGTTCTGCTCTTTAATCCCTGTTCTTCTCTCCTAGCACCTCCAGGAGTGGAAAACACTTCCGACCTTGTTTCTCTCCATGTTTTCAAGCCTCTGCAGTCCATGGAGAAGGACACAGGTAGACTTCTCTCCCCAAGCCCAGCGTGCTGGATGGAGAAAGCCTTGGAGAGAGCTGGTGCCAATTTTAGCCCAAGTTCCTGCAGCAGAAATAGATCTTCCTGAGCTCACATTTAAATCTCAGTAAATTATATCTCAGGTTAAAGTATTTATTCAAGTGCCGTGGGGGAATTTCAGGCTGGCTGTGTACCTCATCACAGGAGATGGGCTGGAAATTACAGTCATTTGGAAAGAACATGGATTTGAATCCTGGGGCCCGTGGTGAAAGTCAGTGCACAGTGAATTATTCCACTCAATTCCTGTTCACACATGGATTCAGCCAGAGCCAAAGCCATTTCCAGAGAATCCCATTTCTGCAGTGAGCTACAAGGGCTCTTGGGGGGGGCTTGTGCTTGTCCTTGTGTTTTTCATTCCTCTGCCCTTGCTGCTCATCCAGAGGCAAATGCCAACGAGCAGCATTTGTTCATTTGCTGAGTGCAATAACCACAGGGAGGGATTTTTTTCATGCTGCCTTTGGTAGCTGGGCTTCTGTGATGGTGGGAAGCAAGCAGCTGAGGAGCCCTTGTCATTTGTGTCCTGCCTGGTGGAGCTGTTGATGTGTGGGGATGTTTATAGAAGAAACTGTCAGGGAAACTCTTTAATTGGCAGTGAGAGAAGGTCCAGCTGTTTCTGCAAACAGCTGGAATTGTCTCTTTGCTTTCTGCCGCTCCAGATGTTCACCTGGGTCACCCTGCAGCCATCTCTGAAGGTCACAGAGTGGTGGGAGAGGGACAGTTTGGGCTCACAGAGGTGAGGGACCTGCCCTTGGCAGGGGTGCTGGGCTCACCGAGGTCACCTCCCCTCACTCTCTGCTGTGCTCCAGACCTGCCCAAGAACGTGGGATCCTGTCTCTGGCATAGAAAATGTCTCTTTGGGGGGTTCAGAGGTTGGTCTGCACCTCCCTCATGGGGTTTGCAGCTGCCTCAGCTCAGGGAAGGCACTAGCTGGCTCAAGCACTTGGAGAGTCAAAAACAAATTACAGAGGGAAGCAGCTGATGAGCAAAAATCTGTTGGATAGCTGAAAGTGTTCACCTTCTCCCTCAGATCTGGGGGGTACCAGAGGTGTTTGTTCTCCTCCTCCAGCCTGGCTCTGTGCTCTCTGGGTTGGATGAGGCCCCTTGCAGGTTCCAAATCACCATTTTGGTTGTTTTTCACTGCACAGAACATGAACATTCAGTCCATGCACCCAAAATGAGCTCAGAACAGCAAGTTTTCCCCTTGGCCATGGTGTGGGTGCCCTGTTGGCTCTGCCTCCCACACTCTGAGAGCTCTTAAAAACATCTATGAACCAAATGGCTCAAAGAACAGGAGGAGAAACACCTTGATTTTAGTTGTGGTTAAAGTTTTCTCTAATTTTCTAAATTACCCACTTTTCTTCCCAGCCCAGCTGATGGGTGAAGAAGTTTTGGGGGATGCAGAAGGCAGGCCTTGCATTCCATCCCTCTTTTGGTTGTGTGGGGCCTCCACAGGACAAATGTGAAGGGTCTGTTGCCAGGAGAAGGTTGAAAATGAATATTTACCCAGCACTCAACTGCTGCCCATCTTCCCCTTCAAACTGTGAGCGGTGATTGCAGCTATTGCTGAATTCCCAACTTATTCATGACATGCAGATTGCAGGGCAGTAATTACAACTGAGGTTGCTGTCATTCTGCTGGATCCCTGAGGATCCACATCTCCCAAGGGCTGGAACTTTTTGCTCATATGGCAATGTTTGGCTTTAGCTGGAGACAGTTAAACAGGGGAAGCTCAGCTGCAAAATGTCCTTGAGAACAAGGTGACATCTGAGCTCCTTCTTTGCCTGGCCTGAGCTTGTCCCATCATATTCTGGATGTTCTTGTGGGAGCTGGCACAGGCTCTGAGGGGCATCAACAATGCAAAACCAGCTTTGGGCTTGGGCACAGCCCTGCTGTTGTTCAGGAGCCTGCTGGAATGTGGGTGATGCTGGCGAGGAAGGGCTGGACATGGCCAGAGTGGGAGGCTGGGAATTCTTTCATTTCTGCTCATTGTGGGATCTCACAGCAGCAGCTTCTCCTGCTGTTAAGGACAGAAAGGTTACAGTGCAGAGAGGGATGTTAGAAGGGGGGACAAGAGGAAATGGCCTCGTGCTGCACCAGGGGAGGTTCAGGTTGGACATCAGGAGGAATTTCTCCATGGAACGGGTAGTCAGGCATTGGAAGGGGCTACCCAGGTAGGTGGAGGAGTCCAATCTCTGGGAGTGCCCAAGGAACACCTGGACATGGCACTTAGTGCCCCTTCCCTTCCCTTCCCTTCCCTTCCCTTCCCTTCCCTTTCCCCTCAATCTCTTACCTCTGTCCCTGCACGAATGGATGAAATATTTACACACACTTTTAGAGTCAGATATTGCACACCAACAACTCAATTTTATCCAAAGTCCTTAAATTCAAACTTTAAAAGCCCATTTTTAATGTGCCCCTGTGGGGACATTAAAAGAACATTTTTGAGGAGCTGATGGAGTTGTAGCTCTGTGCTATAAGCAATGGAAGGGGGCTCAGGCCAGGAGCTGGGGACACAAACTGGCAGATTTTAAACACAAAAAGGGTCAAAGTGAAAGGTTTAAGAAAAAAAGCAGCAGCTTCTTGAAAGGAAAAAGGTGAGTTTGACTCCAAATATAATTTTTTTTAAAAAAACTGTGTCTTTCATATAAACTATGATCCCAAATTATGGCTTCCCAGCCTCTAAGATGTTCCAAGCAAGCAATATTAATCCCTGAGGGAAAAAAAAACCCCTATCCCCCTCTGTCTCAGGTGCCCTCTGCAAATTGAATTCACAGCCCTGAAAACCCGGAGCTGATGCCAAGCATTTTAATCTTACCAGAAGTAAACAGTAAGCACCCATTTGCATAGAAATGATTTCAGTGTTAACATTGTGACACTCTGAGTGTGTTGGGTGACCTGGGGGCCACTCAGTGCTTTTTGAGTGGATGCTGCTGCCACAGGAGAGGCCGGTCGTGGTTCTTTCCAGAGGTTTGTAGGGAATTGCCTGAGGAGGAAAAGCTCTGCTTTAGGAAAAGAACCCCAAAGGAAAATTGAATGGAAAGAAGGAGCAGATTCTCCAAGGAGAGTTTTGGAATTTTCCTGGCAGGGTGATTTGAGGAAAATTTGAGGTGGGGGGGTTTGGGGGGACCCTGTGGCTGCTGGAGCTTCCAGGGCACAGGATCCCAGTGAGAGACACTTGCTGGCACTGAGGGTCCCAGTGTTTGCTCACTGACTTTCCTTCATGCTGTTCTCCCTCAGCTCATTTTCCCAGTGTTGTCTGAGAAGTCTCTGAGAAGGAAAATGGGAGTAGAACTCGTCTGTGGGGGCAGAGAGTGAATTAAAGAGCAGCCTCTGTGGGAAAGGGCCCTGGCAGCAGGAACGGCTGGAGCTCAGCTGGCTCTGGCCTGGGGAGTGACACTCATTGCAAAGCCCTGAATTATCAAACCCCCAACCCTCCCCGTTGTTGGATGAAGTATTTCAGCTTGTGGTGAAAAGAAGCTCAGGGAAGATGCTTTAATGGCTGCTTCTGATCTGAAAACCAAATATTCCCTGAATTGCTGCCCACACCGAGGAAAACATCCCTGAGCTGTGCTGGCATTTACTGCGTGAGGATGTACTGAAGTTTACCCAAGCACAGAGTCTGCATTTTCAGACCTTTGGAGATTACTTTTATCTTCTTTCCACTATTAAATATAGCTCAGCTCTGCTGCAGTTTCCCACGAATCAAATTTGCTGGCAATTACTTCTAGGAATCATCCATGGAGTATTTTTAAGGAGCTGCTCAGTCGTGTGTTTGTGCTAGATGGGATCANTTCATTCTCTTATCTGGAGCTGTGGAGCTTCTCCCACGGGTGGGAGCATGGAGGGGACGAGGTCAGAGATGGGGAGAAGGGCTCCCCTGGTGATTTCTCTGGTTGGAGGAGCTGCTGGGTGCTGTGAAAGGTTGGTTTGTGTCTGGGGGATTGGGGGATCAGCACCTGGCATCTGTATCAGCAGAGAAGGGGCAGGGGAAGGGGAGCAGCTCCTCATCCCTGCTGGGGGAGGGATGCTCAGCTCATCTCCCAGGGAAAACCACCAAGGGAGGAGGAATCACACATATCCAGTGCCAAACGGCATATGATGACTCAAGCGAAAAAAAAAAATCACACTTCTTTATTACCCAGATTCATCTCCCTGTGCCTGACAAGCACCACCAGATGCTCCTCTTCTCAGTTGCTTTATTGGATTCTGGGACATCCTCGTAATTGCTGTAAGTGGGAGATGATTCCCCAGCATCTGGCGTGTGTTCATCCTGATCCTGGGCGCTTATCAATCCCCTTAGGGAGAGCACAGACGTGCTCCCTGTGCTGTCACAGGCAGCCTGGACATTCTGAAGCATCATTTGATGTTATTTTTCTTCCTTTGGGTTGCAGCTGAATGACTGAGGCCTCGCCACTGGATGGACCTCCTGCAGGCTGGCCAGTGGAAGGTAGGGAGGCATTGCCCAGATTTCACCCCTATTTCCAAGGATGGGCAGAAAAACTCTGTCCCAGCTCCCCCAGCCTTGCCCCCAGGCTGTTTTTTGGGAGCCACTGGAATGTTATCCCAGCACAAGTTGTCCCTCAACTCGTGGAAGTGCATTTAACAGTTTAAGCCCAAGAGAAACCTTTGAATGGATTAAAATTGCTTCTGATTTTTGGTTTAGGTTCAGGAGGTCTCCTGCTCCCTTTAGGGCTGGTGGCAGATATTGATGAGCAGCTCTTGGGCATCATTTAATGGAGAAAGAAGCCCTGCCTGCTGGGCTTCCCAGGTGGGTGGGTTTCCCTGGTCAACTCAGAGTGAAGAAAAGTGAGGAATAAAACCAGCTAAAAGCAAGTATTTCAAGAATTGCTTCGTTCAAAGCTGCCATTTTCATTCCAAGCAGGAATGAAAATACAGGATTTAGGCAGTTAAAAAGATTTTTCTTCCCAGCTTCCTTCCTCCAAGCAGCCTGGCAGGGTTTGGTCCAACAAGAGTTGATGCTGGCACGTGGTCAGCAGTGCTGGCAGCTTCTGCTTTCCAGGCACAGGTTTGGAGCTGGGGCTTTTGGAGGGACACAATGGTGCAAAAGGGTCTGTCTGAATGAGAGAATGAAATACTTCCCAGCTTCAGGAATGCTGCTGGGTGTTGAAGAGCAGGGAAAAGGGATTCTCCAGGCCTGCAGGGCTCCAGCACTGTCTAGACTTGGTAATGCAGTGGTGCAAAACCTCCCCACTTGAGCTCCTGCCACGGCCTCTCAGCCTCCTGTAAATGGAATTGCAGAAACTTCCCCGTGCCAAAGCCTCAGTCATGTTAATGAGCCCCCAGTTCCTGTCAGAATTGGCAACTCAGCCCCCTAAAACCAGTGAACTTGCAGCAGGTGGGAGAAAAACTCATTTCCTAAACCCACATCCCCCTGGAAGCAAAGGGCACCTCCTGACTTCCCCTGGCCTCTCCCTCCAGGCTGGTGGGGACTCCTGGGTGTGGGGCTGGGTGCTCCCACAGGGAAGGCTCAGAGCACCACTCCACAGAGGGTATTTGGGTCAGCACTTTGCTCTTGAGTCAATCACTGTCAGGTCATCTCAGAAAGGTGACATTCCCTGCCCAACGCCCATTGAATGTGGCACTGACAGCACCAACATCAGTTTTCAGCCACCAAAATCAGGGTTTTTTGATGTTTCTGTCCTCTCTGGCTCCATGAGTCTGCTGGCAGAGCTCGGCTCTGCAGGGTTGCTTTGGGTCACCACATTGGTTTTGGTTTAGGATGAATTTCCTTCTCCACCCTCCTTTCTCCCCTTTCTGGGATGGAGTTTCTTGCAGCTAAGCACACCCTTGTCCCTCTGTTCCCTACTGCAGGCTGCAGCAGGGCTTGGGCACCTCTGTTCTCCTACACCCAGCCCAAGTAAGGATCATCTGTCAGGAGGCAGAGGTTTCCCTAAGCCTGTGGCTGGAATAACTCCTCCTTTGCAGCCTTGCTCTGCTCCCAGGCACACCCCCAGGCTGGGAGGAGTGGGAAGCACAATTCCAACCCCTGGATGTTTTTTCCTGTGCACCCACAGCCCAGGCTGATGGGAAAGCAGAGCCAGCCAGGTCCAAACCCTCCTCATTTCACTCTTCCTGGAGCTGTAGTCTGACCTTTCCCATGGCACAAGGGGTGGAGAAATGTCCTCCCTGCTTTTACCAGCACAGGAATAATGGAGTGTCTGAGGCAGAAAATGACCCAGCACCTCCTAAATGCCAATTCCTCCCTCCCCCGGCTTGCAGACACCTGCACCTGGCACAGCACTGAACTCACCTGACCAGTTCTCCTCCTGCCAGCCCAGAGAGGCACCACTGCTCCTCTTAGCAGGAAATTAGGGGCTTAGTGTATTTTGAAAGAGTCTGAAGTTTCCTGAAGTGTGTTGTGGTTCCTGTGCTGGCAGTTTTGGGTGCCTGGGAAAGCACCATTTTCCAGAGGTGCAGGTCAGATCCCTGTTTCTCTGCCCACAGCAGAGGCAGAGGCAGTGGAGAGGCAGTGGAGGCAGCTCAGATCTTTTGTCCTTTTGCTGCAGGTTCCATCAAAGGACAGAACCCAACCGTGCAGAGCTCTTGGCTGCAAACGAGCAGGCAGGGTTGGAATCAGTGAAAAGCTGCCTGGATTCCAGTGGGGGCTTCATCCCCAGTGGGAATTTGAGTTTGGGATTAACAAGATTTTCAGATGTGCTGAAGCTTTGGGTCCATGGTATTTTTGCCTCTTGGGCTGACACACCATATGTAGGTTATGCATCAGGGGCTGACGTGTCAGGGCCCATAAAGAAATCTTGTTTCCCATAGGAATGTGCTCCTCCAATCCATCTGGTGTTAGGTCTCTCATCCCAGGAATGTCAGAGGAGCTGCCCAGGATGGTCAGTGAGGGCCTTGCATCTCAGATGAGCAGTCACTTCTTAATTTACATGCAGGAAAGTGGCACAGAGACCTTCTGTGCTAAACTCCATAACAAATGCTGAGAAAACCTGGAAAGTCCTGCTCCCATTTCCTGCTCCAAATCCCCCACAACAAACCCTGATATCCAGGGCTGGGAGCCAAACCCTCTCAAGTCAATGGAAAGATTCCTCTTGACTTTAATGGTCTTTGCATGAGTGCCTAATTCCTTCCTGTTCACAGCCTCTCTTGGACTTGGGGCATGGAAACAACTGCAGCTATAAAGTGCAGCAGTGAACTGTAAACCCTTCAAAGCAGCGCCACGGCAGATTTGCCTGTCCTCCCAGCCACTTGGAATGGGATTTGTTTGACAAAAAGCCTGATCTGTGTTCTCCTGGCCAGCGCCGTGGCTGCAGTGTGAATGAGTGTTTTAACAAATATATCCCTGCAGACAGGGTTTGTGGTCAGCCCGCCGGGGCTGGAGCCAAGCTCTTCCCAGCAGGATGGGGAAGGCAGGGAGCCCTGGCAGTGCTGGGTGAGGCTGAACCTCTGTGGCTCTCAGGGCTGTGCTCCTGGCTATTCCAGCTTCCAAAGACTCTTTTTCCTGCAAGGACCACCTGCCCAAATTTGTCAGCTCGTTGGGAAATGTGTTTTGCCCCAGGCTGGGCCACCCTAGGCCACCTTTGTGCCTTGCTCCACAAAATTCTGACAAAACACTTAGAAAATGCTCAGCTTTAAGGACATAGATACGTTTCACTGGGGATTAAACACATTTCGCTGGGGAGGGGTCTTGGTGCATCTGGCTGTGTGATGCCAGCAAGAGGCACATGGAATTTTCTCCCAGCACCTGGGATTATCAACTGGCACCTCAAAGCATGAGATCTGCCTACTTCAACCTCATCTTTTTGCAAGGAGCAATAGCAGCACGCAGATTTTTGACTCTTTACCAAGCCCAGAGTCACCGAATCTGACTGTAAGAGGGACAGCAATGTTCACAGGGGGGGTCTGTCTGAGGGTTTGAGAATGTTTGGCACTGTGGAAGGTTGCTCAGCTGGCTCTGGGGGAGAAGAGGCTGATGGTGACTGCTCTTTCTTTTTTTATGTCACAAAAGCTTTCTAGATCAAGGCTTTAAGTTGTTTTTACCTCACTGTTCAAACACCAGATGGGTTTTCCTGGTTTGTTGTGGGGTTTTTTTGTTGTTGTTGTTTTTTGGGTTTTTTTTTTCCCCAAAGGCAACTGGATGTCTGCACCCCCCACCTGCCCATCCCTCTCATCCTGTGCAACCTGACTCCAAATGTGATCCCAAAATGTGATCCCAGCGTGGCCTCCATAGCCTGGGCACAAATCCCCACTTCTGGAGCCACGTCCTGCAGGAGGAAACTCGGCCTCACTTTCACAGCTGCGCATTCCTGAGATGAAAAGGGCAGCTCAGGCCCGGGATGTTTCTCAGCAGAAAATCCAACCTGGGCAATCCATGGAAAAGTTTGGCAGCTGCTGGAGCTGTCTGGCTGCTGGAAATATCTGGAGTGAGCTCCCTCCTGACACCCTGGGTTGGGGAGCTCTGCCCGTTTGGATTTTGGAGTGTTTGCCCATCAGTCTCCCTAGAAACGTGGCTGCTTGAGGACTCCCAGTCCAGCCATGTGGGAATTGTGCTGGCCTGGCTCTGCTGGAAGGATTATTTGCTTTTTAAAGCCCCTGTCTGCACCCCAAGCTGATCGTTCTATTGCAGAGGAAAACAGGCAGAAGCCTGAGACGTGGATGAAGTAATGAGTTCATCTCTCTGCAGTCTAGCCAGGTACACATTTTTTGCTCCCAGGACTTAATTAAAATGCAGGCATCTTTCCTCACATTTTTATGGAGCTCAGTGGCAAATAACGGTCACCCTCTTGTTACGTCACCATTAACTTGTTTTCTTGTCTGAGAAGGAGAGATCCAAGGACAATATCCTTGCTTGCCCTGCATTTGGTTACTCTGGGATGTGCTATCTCCAGCAAGCAGCCAGAAACCCGGGGTTTATATCAGGACCAGGACTCATGTGGGTGGACTCTTCTGGGGACAGAAGGAGAGACTTGTCCAGTGGAAAATACCTGCATTAATCTTGGATGGCTGATAAATCCTCACCTGGCTGATGCTCTCCCTGGTCTGTTTTGTGGGCTTTGGCACTGACCCCATGGACATCCTTCCGTCTGGGATCTGGAGCCCATTGGCCCTCTCCTGCCTGGACTCCTCCCAGTGTCCCCAGAGCTCACTAGAGAAAGGGAAAATAAAAATCCGGGCAAGTTTGACTGAATAATGAGTTCATTTGCTTTATCCAGCCACAAAATAAGGCATATCCACCCAGAGGAGAATGAAACAGAGCCCTGCTGGTGTAACAGAATCATCTGTCCTACAAAGGAAACCACCAGCTCCTTGTGGGAGGGGTGTAAAGCTGTTGATGGAAATGATCATGCCACGATCCTGTGGCCTTGCAGTGCTCTGTGATTTTGGTCACTCCAGACTATGATCAGCACAGCCAGACCAGTCCTCATCCCAGCCCAGCTGGCCATGGGCCCCAGTAGCTGCTGGCTGCTGTGCCTCGTGGCTTACAGGGAGTTTATGCAACCCCAGAAATGTCTTAGTGCTGCTTTGTGCCATCCACCCAGCTTGGTTGCACCCTGCAGGTTATTGGTTATGAAACAGCCGGGTCTACAGGGGCATTTAAAAAATTCAGCTCCTTTTAATATGGAATTGGTGTCTCCTGGTATGAATATTGCAGTGCCCTGTTCTGCTTGAGATGCTGCTGCTCCAGCAGGCCAGAGCTCAGCACTGTGTGCTCCATTTCCCCCTCTGAACCTGACCAGTCCCATAAAATCAAAACCTCTCCTAAAATACTGTAATTTCTCAGATTACACTTCATGCATGGGGAATGGACACATTTAGATGAGGCTGCCAGGGTGGCTCCACTGGGAGAGAAGGTTTTGCATGAGGAAAGAAAGTTTTGCACTATGGGGAGAAGGTTTCGTAGGAGGAGAGGAGGTTTTGCACTGGGGGAGAAGGTTGTGCACTAAGGGGAGAAGATTTTGCTCTGTGGGGAGAAAACCTGTCACTATGGGAGAAGGTTTTGCACTGGGGAGAAGCTTTTGCATGAGGAGAGAAGGTTTTGCACTGAGGGAGAAAATTTTTCACTATGGGAGAAGGTTTTGAACTGTGGGGAGAAGGTTTTACTCTGAGGGAGAAGGTTTTGCATGAGAAGAGAAGGTTTTGCACTGTGGGAAGAAGGTTTTGCATGAGGAGAGAAGGTTCTGCATGAGGAGAGAAGGTTTTGCACTGTGGGAAGAAGGTTTTGCATGAGGAGAGAAGGTTCTGCACGGTGGGAGAGGATTCTGCATGAGGAAGGTTGGGCCCTGTGGGAGGCTATGCAGGCCCAGCATGGCTCCACTGGCCGGGGTTTGGGTTTGGGTGCTGTCCCAGCTGAGCAGTGTGAAGGAAGCAGGTGGCTCTGACACCTGGAGGTCAGAGGAGGTGCCATCCCTCCATCCACCCTCCGCTTCCCCACCTGCCTGCGGAAGGCGCTGGACGGGATCAGGATGACAAATGGCTCATCCCTTGGGATTTCCTCAGAAAGCTGTGGCTGGAGTGATGGGAACAACAGCTAGAGCAAAAGGTTCAGAGGGCTGAGCTCGTCCCAGGGCTGAGCTGATCAGCTGGAACACTGATCTAAAGGAAATGTCAGAAAAATCTGAGGGAAAACATCAGTTTTAGAGCAAAAATCTGAGCGGACAATGTCAGTTTTAGAGCAAAAATCTGAGGGGAAAACATCCCTTTTAGAGCAAAAATCTGAAGGAAAATGTCAGTTTTAGAGTAAAAATCTGAGGGGAAAATGTCAGTTTTAGAGTAAAAATCTGAGGGGAAAACATCAGTTTTAGAGCAAAAATCTGAGGGGAAAATGTCAGTTTTAGAGTAAAAATCTGAGGGGAAAATGTCAGTTTTAGGGTAAAAATCTGAAGTAAAGTGTCAGTTTTAGAAGTAAAAAAATCTGAGGAAATGTCAGTTTTACAGGTAAAATAAACCTAAGGAAATTGACAGCTTTATAGCTCTGTTTTGCCCATCAAAATCTGCATTTTGGCACAGGTGAGGTCCTCACTTATACAAATACTGATGGGCATCATCCACATGGGGAAATCTTCCCCTGGAAAAGAGGGAATGCAAAAAATCAGGGAAAAAAACCAAAACAAAACTGTGTGGAAAACACTGAGAAACAGAGCTCAAAAGGGTCCCAGCTGCAGGTTTGGCTTTGAAAAGGGAATTGAAAATAAAGGCCCAAACCTGAGGGCCCAAATGGGAAATGTCAGTTTGTAGAGGTAAAAATCTGAGGGCAAATGGCTGTTCCAATCTAAAGTACAATGTCAGTTTTAGAGTTGAAAATCTGAGGGGGAAAAAAACCAAAAAACAAAAAACTGATGGAAAATGTTAGTTTGGAAGTAAAAATCTGAGGGAAAATGTTAGCT
>VWYO01004894.1:246115-285348 GCA_013400275.1 Rhadina sibilatrix
TTTTTTTTTTTTTTTTTTTTTTTTTTTTTTCCCTCTCTCTCTCTTTTTTTCTTTTCCCAATGGAAAAGTTAAGTCCTCGTGAACTTTTTGAGAACTTTTGTTTGTTCCCTCTTGCCAGCAAAACTCGGCTTTGTGCTGGTGACAGATCCCCTTTCTCCCAGTGCTGGCCATGGGCCAGGACCTGGAACTGTCCCCTGGGTTCTGGCAGTGCCACCAGCCCTGTCCCCCTGCCCTCCAGGCTGAGACAAAGCCCCAGCCCCAACCAGCCCCCCTCTGAGGACTTTCTGGGGGTCTTTTCCCTTCTCCTCCTTGTGCATGAGGTGATGCAGTGAGCTGTGCTGGCTTCACCTTCCTCTGCAATGGAAAATATTAAATATCAGGGGGAATAATCAGTCAGAGCTGTGAAAGGGAAGGGTGGTGGTTCCTTGGAAGAAACAACAGCACAAGTGGTGTCAGAAGGAATTCCTCTTTGCCCCTGTAGCTCCAGAGATGCTCCCTCTGGGACAGGACTTGTTTGCTTGGGGATTTTAGTGCTGTTTGAGTCTTTGCATCCTGCAAAGATCTGCAAAGGGAGCAGGTCCCATCATGCTGGGTGGTAAAGGGAAGGTTCCCCAGAGTTTCTGTGTCAGAGCAGGACACAGAGGGCAGAGCAGAGGGGAGCCAGTGGATTTCACAAACGCACTCAAAGCCCCATCACCAGCAGCATCTGCAGGGACACCAACCACAAAATGCTGAGGGAAAAAAATCCAACAGCAGCACATCATATAAATGGTATTTATCTCAGGAGGGTCATGGCTTGAGTTCTCCACTGCTTCTGATACCCCAGAGCACCAAACAAAACTCTTCCCTTCCACAGAATCTCCATTTCTCAGAGCTGAGTGTGTGAACAGGTGACACAAATGTTTGCTGACTTCACTTACCCATTTCTCAGGGGGGCAGAGTAGGAAGGGAGCTGTTGTGCAAGCAGGATGGAAACAACCAGGGTGTCCCTAAAGATGTGTCCTCCAACTGCCAAAATATGCTTTGAAGCTGAGTGTGGGACGTGAACAAATAGTGATTGCAACACAGACACCATTGGGACTGTGGAGAGAACTGAATATTTTCTGTGAGAGTTTTAACCTTTGCAAATGGGCTGGGCACAGGGATAAAAGGAGGGAAGTCATTGAATAATTTGGGTTGCAAGGGACCATTAAAGGTCATCCAATCCAAACCCTCTACAGTGAGCAGGGTCACTTTTAACTAGACCAGGTTATTCCAAACCAAATCCAACCTGGCTTTCAGGGTTGCTTCCAGGGAGCTTCCAGGGATCCAGGGGCAGCCATAGCTCCTCTGGGCATGCTGTGCCAGGGTCTCACCTCCCTCTCAGGGAAGAATTTTTTCCCAATATTCAGTCTAAGCCTGCTCCCTGTCAGTTTGAAACCATTTCCCCTTGTCCTCTCTCTCCATGCTCTTGTAAAAAGTTCCTCTCCAGCTCTCTTTAGCTACTGGAAGGGACTCTTAGGAATCCCTGGAACCTTCTCTTCTCCACTGAGTGGTTTCCAGGGAAAGGACTGACAACTACTCACCCCAGAGTGGAGGGAGGGCAGGGCTGAGGTTTTGCTGAGCCAGGTAAACATCTCCCTGGCCTCTGCAGCATCCCCATCCCCGGGGGACGGAGCTGGAGCTGTTCCTGAGGGTCTCCAGCAATGATGACAGATGAGGATGGAACTGCAGTTTCTACAGGGACATTTATTGGAAGGGTATAACAAAGGAGTGCAAATTCCAGTAAGAACAAGTTGTAGGCAGACAGTCCCAGACTCTGGTGGGAGAGGAACCCAGGAGGGAGGCACCGTGTCCAGATTCCCTGATGCACCCAGATCCAGAGAGGTTTGATCCCGAGATGGGTTAGGACCCTTCTTTCTGCAAAGCTTTCAGTCCTTCTGCTTCATCCTGCCTGGCTTGACAAGAGCTCTCACCAGAGCAGGCACTATTTTATCAACCAGCTTTTGCAAGGGCAGCTTGGAGCAGGGCTGAGACCCCTGCAGGGTGCATGTGGAACCTCTCCTGCATCAGAGAGGAGCCTGTTCCCCTCTCCGTGGTACACTGAGAGTGGCAGTAAATAATTGCAGTTTGGTTAATACTGAGAATGCATAAATGAGCATTTAACAGTCCTCCTGCTGCAGCTGTTTCCAGTCAAAAGTCCCATCCAAAGTCAGATCAAAATTATCCATTTCCTGCTCTCGGGAGAGCTCCAGAAACACCTGAAAGGGGCAAGATAATGCTTGGGTTGTTTCTCTGTGAGGCTCCTTTGCAGGAGGCACAGCTCTGCAACCCCTGGGAGAGGTGTGGAGAAGCTTTTTGGGGGGAGCAGGGGAGCAGGAGCTGAGCCTCCTGTGCTCTCTGGAGTAACCAGACAGGCACCATCTGCCTGCAGGCATTTCCAGACAGCTTTTCCCCACCAATGGATTGACTTAAACATTCCCCATCTTCGTCACCAGCCTTGTGGCACAAGCAGCAATAAATAATCTGCTGTTTCCAGGGAACCCAGAGGGGCTGGGCATGGGCAGCTCCATCCTTGGGTGTTTTTTGTGCCTTTCTCGACCAAGTGGGGTCTGAGACTTCATCCAGTTCCCACCATGCAAAATCCCAGCATTAAAAAACCCCCCAAACTGTTTCCCACCACTTTACCAGCAGAGAACTCCTCACCCACCACCCTCAGGCAGTTTTTTGGTGGAGCTGCCTTTTGCCACTGCACCAGCCTGGGTTTGGCTGCAGCTTTTGTTGCTGCTCCTGTCTTTAGAGCACAAATAAAAATCACCTGCCTGAGTCAGAGTATTCAAGGAGAAGCTGTACTCCTCGAGGCTACAGCTTCGTTTGGCTGTGGAAAAATGGGAAGAGGCTTGAAAATGAGCAGTTGCTGTTCTGCCTTTTTAAAAAGTCACCTGGTTTTGCTCTTACCTTCCTCTAGCTTGGAGAAGGCCTGGGACAGGGGCAGCGCCTCTTTCATTGGGATCTTGTAGACAAGCAAAGAGGGGAACCTTGAGGAAACAGAAGAAAAGGTGATTCTTGCTCTGTGTTGAGGTTCTGGGGTCAAACCTTTGTGGATGTATGGATGTCTTGCTGCTGGGATCACAGGAGGGCCGGATGTGGTGACATTGTGAAATCAGATCCCCCTCCAGGGAGCTGTTCATCCCTCTGCAGCTGAGATCCTGCGTCTGGCCATCTCACCAGGCATGTTTCCAGGGATGAGGCAGTGCTGAAACCACTCCCATACTTTATACTTACCTCTCCTGGCGGGCTGCACCCGGGAAAATATTCAGAATCTCAGCGTGCAGCACATCAGCACTCTCTGGATCCTTGACCTTGATTTCCAGGAGATATCCTTTGCCAAACTTGCTCTTCAGGTACTGGATGGAGCCAATGCACCTGGCAGGGCAGGGAGGAGCAGAGATGACAGTGAAATCATTGTCACCTCAGTACCTGCTCCTTCCTGAGAAGGACACCATGGGACACTTGATAGAACCCCTGGCAGGTGAGGCTGGAGGAGCAGCCTGGATCAGCTCCAGCTCAGCCAGGTGCTGTCACCCACCGGAGCTGCCCGGACACCAGGATGGCCACACGGTCACACACGGCCTCTGCCTCCTCCATGTAGTGTGTGGTCAGGATGGCTCCTGACTCCTTGGGCTTCAGGGCATCCCGGATTGTTCTCCTGAGGATCAGAGTGAAAAACAAAACACAGAAGAAAATCCAACACTCCCTAAAAATATCAGACATTGCTCTCAGAGCTTTGTCCATCTAAGTGCCTTTCCCCTAAAATAAGAATAACATTTTCACATGCAGCTACTTTAGATTAACGAGCACATGGTAATGCTTTAAAATAATGACAAAAATTACTTCTGACTTGTGTATCTTTATGAATTCTCCCAAATCCCATTTAGGACTGTCTTAAATCTTGCAAAAAGGATGAGGGTAAAAGTTTTTCTCTCTCCTTGCTCATCCTTGAGTTAGAGAGAGACAAAAAAATATATTTTCCAACAGAACTATTGCAACATGAGGGACAGCACCATCTGTGGATGGGGCAAAACCCTTTAAACATCTCCTTTTGGCTTCCCACCCCTTTCCCACTGTGGTGGCCCAGTGCCTGGGTCAGTGCTCACCAGACACAGCGCTGCCCGTTGGGATCCATGCCGGTGGAGGGCTCGTCCAGCAGCAGCACGGAGGGGTTGCCCAGCAAGGACAGTGCCACACACAGCTGTGACATGGAGAAAGGGCTCAGCCAGACCTCCTGCACTGCCTGGCACTGTGTCCACACACAGCTGTGGGCAGTGCCTCCTCAGCCAAGGCAGTTCTGCCTTATGGGAAATGCGGGTTTGGGAAGGGCTCGTTTCCATCACCCCGCCAACATGAGGCGCTCCCGGGGAGCCCAGGGCACAGGTTGGTCCCTCCACTCAAGAAGGAGAGTTTTAATTAGTGCTTGAGCATTGTAGTGCTCATTAGAGCTGACCCACACCTTTCTGGTTATCCCAGCAGGTAGTTTTCTGACTTTTTTGTGTAAGTAGTCTTGAAGCTGCAGAGCATTCACAATTCTGCGGGGAAAAGGAAAAAAGAACACTTTTATTATTCCCAGTCAATACTCTCATCAAGGGTTCCCAAAATGACAAGAAAAAGGAACTTTCCCCCCCTTGCTCTTGACTCTTGCTTGTTTTCATTAAACATTTATTGTGTTATTAAAATGTAAGTGACTATTTGAAGCCAAGTGTACAGAATAAGCCACAAGCTCTTTTCTAAACCCATCTTCAGTGTCAACAGCACTATGGATCCATTCCCCCTTGCCAGTGTCAGCTCAGCACCCTTTCTTGTGGTGCCAAACTCTAACATCAGAGATTTCAGAAAAGCTGCCTAAAGATTCTTAAGAGGGCATTAGTGGTAAATTTATCCCCACCAAATGCACTCAGGAAAACTGCAGGTGTTCTTAACCCACTGACTACATCACGGCATTGAGCACAAAAGCACTTTTGCAGCTGAGTTTCCTGAGTTTCTTTCAAGGTTTCCTCTGTGCATTTCCACTCTCTGGTCCCCTTCCCGTGACTGAGGGGTGGGACCTGGGCCATGCCAGCCCTCCATCTGTACCTGTGGACAGCAGCAGCCGTGTCCTCCTTGCGCAGCCCCTTCACGGCCGCGTAGAGCCTCAGGTGCTGCTGTGGGGTGAGGTCCAGCCAGAGGGGGTTCTCCTGGGGGCAGTATCCCAGGAATGCAGGAGCCTGGTCCTGGGAGCCTCCTCCATCTCCCCTCTTCATCAGCACCTGCACAACCAGGCTGGGCATTGTCCCCTCACACAACCTTGCCCAGTACAAGGGGTAGGTTAGGGGAAGATTGTGGGGTTTAGGTGAGGAAACCCACAGTGAGGGAGTGGTTTCACACTGTTCTTGAATATAAACATGGCTATTAGGGCAGGTGCAGCAGCTTATCAAAATTAGACGTGGTTCACCTTCATCTTATTAATGCATTATTTAATTTAATAGCACGATGAACTCGATCAACAATAATGCTCTGATGAAAATTGCAACCTTGATAAAAATGACAGCTTAGCCTAGGTGCAAGGTTTGGACTTTTGTCATGGATCCATCCCTTGTCTCCAGGTGTCTCCTACCTGCCCAGCAGTCAGGGTTGTCTCTCCAGTGATCATTTTGATAGCTGTGCTTTTCCCAGCTCCGTTGGGCCCCAGAAGTCCTAACACTTCTCCTGCAGTCAATACACAGAATTTCTTAGAACTATTCCCCATTCAAGAAATATATCATGCACAGTCCCACAAAAGAAAAAAAAAAAAAAAAAAAAAAGAAAGAAAGAAACCACACACCCCAAAAAAAACACAAACACAAAAAATAAAAAAAACAAACAAAAAGAAAAACANAAAAATACAAAAAACAAACAAACAGAAAATGCACCATACTAATATCAAAGATCATATAAAATAAAAGGTTTTATTGTATAAAACACACACTCAGAGAGCCCATAAGATTTCAGCTTAAATTGATGCTGTGAATTGCTCACAGGAGCCACTGATAAAGTGATTCCCTCTCCCCAGGATCTTTATTTTATCTTTATTTTAGATTATGGGCAGTCACAGGTCATTAATAGGATGCACCATTAACACATCAAGCCCAGACTGAAGGTGCTTTAAAACCAGAATAAATAGATTTGACTTTTCTGTCCTTGCTCAGGTTAACTCGGGGTTCAACACAGTTCTGGGAGAACAGTCCCAGTTCTCACCTTTTTTAACACAGAAGGAAAGGTTTTTGGTGGCTGTTTTCTTCTTCTTCTTAAAAAGTGAGCCAGTTTGCTTTGTATTATATTCCTTGCACAGATTGCTGACTATAATGACTGATTTCTGGAAGTGAGGAGGAAGAAGCAAGATTAATTTATTATCTTGGACAGCATTAATCCTTCAGTTAGATTTTTCCCATTAAAAAGGCAGAAACACTTCTGAAGACCTTTGTTTTACAGTTCACCAGGAATATGAGGTGCAAGAGGACACTTTATTGTCTGAGTTCCTCTTAAGAGCTTTCTTCTCCTGATGGGACCCACACTTTGGGAGTTTTGATTTCCAGTGAGAACAACACAGCCAGAGCACTGACCTGCACTGGTTTGTGTTTTACCAGGTAGAAAATCAAACAAACAAATCAAAGCAAGAAGGACAACACTCAGGGGTACCTCCTCCTGACTCGGAGCCACCATGGCATTTTTCACTTCTTCCCTTTCAGCTCTGACATCTTCATCTTCCTCCTCGAGCTCCTTGGGGTGCTGCTGGCTGCTTTCTTTTCTTGGGGAAATCCTGAAAACCCACCAGCTTAACGTTAGGATTTTGTTCTTTGCCTTTTTTCTCCACCAGTGCATTTTGGATAGACCAAGAGTGAATTTCCCTGGGATCAAATTTATACTATATTATAATGATTACAATTAATATCATCATCACTACTGTTATTGTTTGGGATGATGATGATGATGATAATGATGACCTTTATAATCTTTGTTTTATATGAAAAAATAAGCTGGTACTTCCCACAGCACAGGCAACATCCTGTGGAGGCACTAAATAACTTAAAAGCTGTTTTATATTATCAGGCCACTGCAGTATTTAAGGGGCTATTTAAGTCATAAAAAACCACCAGTACTGAAAAAAAAAAAAAAAGGGATTTAAAAATAGGGACACAAATGCAATGATATTTTCAAGGAGAAGCAGTGGGTAGGAGTTTAGATCTCACATGTGCCTGTGGGTTTATACAAACCTAAATACTGGGTCCTGTCTCAGCACTGCTTTTCCACATTTTAACTCCAAAAAGCGAAGAAGAAGAATGAACGCCACAGAATGGATGTAGGGCTGAAAAACAGAGGTTGCCACGTTAACAGCCTTGCCTTGCCTCCCACCATAGCTGGCACTGAGGTGGTGGCAGTGCTATAAAATATGTGAGGGAAACAGAATACGTGAAAATTAACATTGAAACTCAGGGTAATCGACACTGCAGAAAGCACTAAGGGCAGAAAAACCCCAATTCATAAAATGACAGGACAGCCTGAGGTGATTTGATTTTGCTTTCCCCATTTCAAAGGCATGAAATTATTTTAGCACAGCAGGTAAAATGTCATACAGACCCACCCAGATTCTCCTCCTGCTTCCTCATCCCTGAGGAGGGGCTTTAGGAAGCCCACATTCCTCAATAAAGGCAATGTTAAATGTTTTCTTACTGCAAAGACAGCAATCAGTACATGACTGCCTGATGCACTAAATGTCTCTGTGCCGTTCGTGAGCGTCTGTAAGAATAAAAAAAAAAATACTCAATGAAGGTGTGCAGTTCTTTAGTATCGTTCTGGTTAATGCAGTAATGTTCAAAAATGCTTTGAAAATCTGCACAACTTCTGATTTTCCCCAGAGATTCAGCATACAGATGAACAGACACAGATGTCTGGCTTTGGGAACCCTGGTCCTACACCACAACATGTCACAGCTCTCAGTACATGGACCAGACTCTCCTTCCAGATGTTCTGTCCCAGGAAAACATCTTTGCTTTGGGTCCCAGTGGAGAAGAGGTGAGTGGGACAGGACAGAGGAGGAGTGTCTCCTCCTTGGACTTCACCCTCAGTAATTTATCATTTATCAACAGTGTTGCACGTAGCTGGGGGGTTTTATTAAATTCTCAGCTGACTTTCCACCACTCCCTCAGCTGACACGGAGTAAAGCCCCTTGTGAGTATTCTAAATTCTTACTCAGGTTTTTTTCCATGCAAAGACAGATCCGTGGCTTCAGATTTTCTCTTAGGATTGATTGGTCAAGCCAAAGTTGACTGACTTTGTGGCTGCTCCATCCTTGGCATTGTCCAAGGCCAGCTTGGAGCAACCTGGTCTAGAGGAAGGTGTCCCCTCACATGGCAGGGGGTGGAACAAGATGAGCTTTAAGGTCCCTTCCAAACCAAACCATTCCATGTTCTATTCTATGACTCTGCATGGAAAGGATGAAGAGTTTTTTCCTAATCCACAGTCACAGCTGCACAAGAAGCCACCCCCAGCCCTAATGGACAGCGGGAAAAATTAGATCTGAGCTGAAATGGTCACCCAACGATGCACTCTGGAACGTCCTACCAGGATGAGCCTTCCCAGACTGCAGAGTGCTGTTACCTCCAGACTTTGGTGCTGTTACCCCCTGATTTTGGTGCAATTACCATCAGACTTTGGTCCAGTTACCATGAGACTTTGGACAGTAACCACCAGATTTTGGTGCAGTTATCCCCAGATTTTGGTCACAAGGACCCAGGGTTGAGTTTTAGGCCTCTCCTTGCCCAGAACCACCACTCACCTGCGGGAAGTCCATCACAAAATCAGTCACAAAAGCCATCAGGGGGTACACGGGAACCAAGAGGGACAAAGTGTAGAGGGAGGCACGAGAGTCGCTCAGGTGATTGATGATTCTGCTGATGAAAAAAGAAACAAAGCACACCTGAAAGTAAAACAAGAAGGTAACTCAGCTGATGGGAAGGGCTACTCACTGCTCGTTAAAACTGAGTCTAGCTCTGCAATTCCCCATTGAGTTTATAAAAATGGACACAAAAAAAAAAAAAAAAAAAAAGAGAAAGGTGAGAGACAGAGAGGGCTCTAGAGAACTTCAGCTGTCCCTGTCTGAGAGTCTGAGAGTTGGCTACTGCTTTGGGCCAGATGGAGAGACTTCTTCCCAGGGAACAGGGCTGCTTCAGGCAGAAAAATCAAACATGGGATCCCATCCTGTTCATTCCCAACCCAATCCATGTCAGTAATCCACCTCCCTCTAGGTCAGGCTTGAATGATCAGTGTCTAGCCTGATAGCTCCTGTCTCAACACTTTACATCTCTTGGATGTGGGGTGTCAAAGAGAGTGTGATAAATTCACTTTTTGCCTCCATTCCTGCACCAGTTCAGGTTGGATCCAGGTATTTCCCCATGCCACAGCAGGACTGTGGCAATAGAACATGGTGACACAGATTTAATACAGAACTGGCTGCTGTGAAACACACCCAGATTTATGCTCCCCATCTCTGTTGGTGTTTTGACATCTATCTCATCCTTAAGATCTCAAAATGTCTGTAAACCCTGCAGTGCATTACACAGCCATGTGCTCACCACTATCAGGATAAAAGACCAAATACCACAGCTCCATCCTTTGCGAGAGTTGAAGGAGATCAGGTAGACTAAGAGAACGAGGGAAGCTCCATAACCCAATGTCCCCATGACCTACAGAGAAAAAAGGCTTTTGTTGGAGAAAATGGAGTGAGGTAAACCACCAGAAACTCATCTATAGCAAGGGGGAGCAGTGGAAATGTCACACAGTAGGATCAGGGCATTTAGAAATTACCACAATTTTACTCTGAGGTGTAAAGGAATAAGTTAAAGCGAGATTTATTGCCTTTTATTTCCAGCTGAAGAAACCAAAAGGATAGGAGGTGAAATAAGAAGGTCAGTAAGAGGATCAAGAGTGTTCCAGCACCATCTGCACCCACACAGAATATTTCCCCTCAGTCCCTTCCAAGTAAACCAGCAAGGACCAGAATGGGGTGTACCAGCATGAAGAATGTGCCGGTGTTGCCAAAAATCTTGGTGCTCATGGCGAACTGGAGCCCAAACATGGAGAAGAGCAGGATCCAGCAGAGTGGGATGTCCACCAGTGCCTGGCCACACCAGTAGGCCGAGGGAAAGAGCCCCGAGATCCTCAGCTGAGCACGAGCTCCCACCTGGGAAGGCACAATTTTAAAGGGTGGTTTATTGTCTGTGCCTGGTTGGCCAACTGCACCCATGGGAATGGCCCCAGGAAATGAAAAGGGAATAAAATCTGTCACCATTGTGATTTTGGGGTAAAATTTGACCTGGTTTTGTCTTTTAATATTTTGTGCTGGCTGCAAAACTTCCCATGGATCAAAACCCCCCCAAGCTGCCAATCATAGGGCTGGACTGAGTTACCTCAGAGGTGTTTTCCAACCTAAATGATTCCATGATTCTGTACTCAAACATCCTTCTGGCAGTGCAGTTGTAATCCCTCCTGCCCACCCCAAATCTTCTCCACTTCAAGGAATTTACCTTGCAATCCCGCGTGTAGCCCATTGCAAAGAGAGGAGGAAAACCAGGGAATAACAGCAGCATATAAATTAAGTAAATGGATACAAGATAATTCCAGTATCCTGGATTGAGCAGCTGAAAACAGAAGAACAAAGCATTTGTGGAAAATGCTCACAATTCATTTTATCATTCATCTTACTGCATTTCTTATGGATTACAGGCCAGTATGAACAAAAAAGAGGGATTTGAAACCAAATTTTGGAAGGTTTTCCCAAACCAGAGCCATGAAAGGTGCTTGCTAATGAGGAGACATGGGTGGTGCAGGTCCCACTCCTCCATCCCAGACTTGTGGAGAATTCTCCATCAACTGGGCCAAAGCTTGAATAATTTGCTGGAGAGAATAAGGAACCTCCTGGAGAAACCTTCCCAGCCACCCTCTCCATCCAGCAGCCCTTGATGGAGAACACACATGGGAAAAATGAGATCTGGTTTTCCTGATGTCAAACGTGGTGGTTCCAGAGGCACCATGAAGGAAGGTGGGTTTACATGTTCAGACAGCCCTACAAGGCTTCCCATTAAAATCTGATGAATTAGTGAGTCCTTAAATGGTTTTCTGACACCTTCTGGCTTTACTTACATACAAGAAGGGGTGGCTCCAGACCTGGATGTGCCTGGTGGAGTTGAGGGTTCTCAGCAGGGCGTTGCTGATGACGTTCACCAGCACTGGGAAGCAGTTGATAGCCTCCAAGTGGCACAGCACAGTGAACCTGTAGCTCTTCAAAGAGCAGGAAAACAAGGTGAGAACTCCTGGCTTTTGTTATCTACAGCAGGGAAGCAGTAGGAAAGGAGCACACCAGGAAAATCCAGGCCTGAAATAGCTTTGCTTATGCCTTGTTCGCTAAAAAAAAAACAAATTATGAGGTACTGGAAGTCTGTATTGCTGTGCTAAAAATGTACATTTTGAGGTGGAAGGTCAGGGAGCTAAGGTCTTCTCTAGCATGGGCTTTACTGCCCAAAACACTTCCTAATTTTCATATCTGTGGCACAAAAATTCAACAGGGCCATCCCACAGGGAGAGCTGATGGAGGCACCTTGCTTAACTATTCAATTGTTGTGAGGAAACTGGAGGGAGAGGAGAAAAATCCTCACCTGACCTTTGAGGGACACTTTTATAGCCCCGTTGTGTTGTAGTTCCTCTGTGATATTTTCCTCCTTTGCTATTTCCACTGTAATATCCTGGCTCTGGAGCACGTGGATGAAGTCGTCAATGCCTGTGCCTGGAGTGAGGACCAAAACCAGAGGAATTATAACACTAGAAAACAAAAGAGTCTTTGACGATTTGACTTTTATTTTTATTTTTAAATCCATGACCACCAAACAAAAACAGAGGAAATCTAATAACTCTGGGCATCAGCCAGCACGTGTGTGATGGCTCATTGCACATTAGTTTTTGGGAATTTAATGGATCTCAATCTGAATTTTTGCATTGTCATTTTTTCCCCCCCCCAGCCTTTTCTGAAGTGCTGCAAAAAGCATTTTCCATTGGGACCACCTGATGAAGATTAGCCAGTGTCATTCTCTGGCTAATTAACATGAAATATCAGGCACCCATGGGAGTGTTGAAGGTGAAACTCTGGAAGCAGCCCATTAATTTGGCTCAGTATGAGTGAGCCTGGAGTGTGGTGCCTGCTCTGAAAATCCCACACTCTGAAATTGCTTGGATAGAGACCTGGATTTGTGGCAGGGAGAGAACCCTGTCCTCATCCTATCTGGCCTGCTCTGATATCCTTTTGCATATCTCTTATCAGGGCATCACCAGCTGCTGAAGCCACAGTAGCTTTCCCTCACAACCCTTTAAAGACAATCCCTACTCTCAACCCTCATTCCCCCTCTACATCTACACCCATCTGCTCAGTCCTGTGTTTTCCTTTGGAGCAGCAGGAAGCCCAGAACTGGGAAGGATGAGGGAAGGCTTGTTGCCCTCACCTGTGTGGTTGTAGACCAGGAGGGTGGTGGTCTCCAGGTAGGATCTCCTCCCCAGGGGCAAGAAGTACCGTGCAGGAGAGAGCTGCCAGGCACTCACACTCTGCCAGCCAGCCACTATGCACAGTTGCAACACCAGAGGAAGCAGGAAAACCACATAGAGCAGCAAACTGCATCAAAAAAGAGATGAATATGCATTCTGAAAAGAGGTATTCAGCAGAAATGGGTTCAGAATGCATTTGTGTGTTGGAAATGGTGGGTGATTACCCAGTGCTCTGTTGAAAACTTTTGGCAATTTTCACAGAATCACAGAATACCTTGACTTGGAGGGGACCCACAGCGATCATGGATCCAACTCATGGCCTTGACACCCCAACAACTCCACCCTGGGCACCCCTGGCAGCGCTGCCCAAAGGCTCCTGGAGCTCTGGCAGCCTCAAGGCCGTACCCATTCCCTGGGGAGCCTGGGCAGTGCCAGCACCCTCTGGGGGAAAAACCTTTCCCTGCTCTCCAGCCTGAGCCTGCCCTGGCCCAGCTCCAGCCCTGCCCTCAGGCCCTGTCACCAATGAGCAGAGAGAATTTTATTTCCAGAAGTCTCACACCTTGAAAATTCACCAAATGATTCAAAATGTAGCAGGGAGAGAACCCCACGTCTGGACTGCTCAACTTTTTAGGGCCATGAAATGCCTTTCAGACTTCTTTAGCTACAAGGTTTTCATAAATCAGGATCTTCTAAAAGTTTTAGGGCCATGAAATGCCTTTCAGACTTCATTTAGAAGTTTTCCATAAGTCAGCATCTTCCCTTAGTTCCTTGTGCCCTACCAGGAAACTCCACCTTGAACATCAGTGGGGCCAAATGAGTTCATACACTGGCAACACAAGAGAATTTAAAAAAAAAAAAAAAAAAAAAAAAAGAAAGGGAAAAAAAAAGAAAAAAAAAAGAAAAAAAGCAAAAAGCAGAGGAAGTCTGAAAGTACTCTCTGTACACACTAACTTATTTTAAAACTTCCTCCATTTGATATAAAACATTTCTAAATGGTTCTTTTCTTTGGGAAGAAAATGGGTTTCTCTTGCATAAATTATTCAGCATAGAAATGAAAATGCACAAAAGGGAGATTTTGCTTTACTGGCACTGGAAAGGAAAAAACCTTTCCTCTCCTCTGCATGCAGATGACCAAGATCATTCCTAGCCAAGACCTCATATCAATTAACCCAAACCCATCGAAGCAGGGGTGTGGAATGGTCCCCCATGGTGTGACCGTGTCCACCCCCAGACCTCCAGGAGAGACCCCCTTTGGTACTTACATGGACCGCAGGTTCTTCACTGAGCTCTTGAGCTTCAGGAAGTGCACCCGTGCCATGGCAGAGACCTGCTGCCTCCAGAGGGCCAGGCCCTGCTCCAACCCCTTCCCGGTGTCCGAGGGCAGCAGGGAGCACGGCCTTGCCTGCTCAGGGCATCCTGGTGCTGCTCCTCCCTGCTCCTCCCCAGGGACGTGCTCATCTGCAGAGAGTCCCCACACACACATTTATGTCTAAGACCAGCTTCCAGGCTGGGGTTCATGAAAGTTTAAGAGCCACCTTTGGAGGTGTCTTGGGTTGCAATGCAAAATGTAACTGCAAGTATGTATTCTATTGTCATCTGTTGAAACCAGTTGAGGAGGTGTTTGTTTGTTTGTTTTTCTCTCCTATGACCAATTCTTTGTGACTCCAGGGGGGAGGGGGCGGGTGCCTTCTGTTCATGGGCCAGATGTTCAAACCAGCTGGGCAGTGTTCTTTATCCCTGCCAGGACCCACCCTCCCCCCATAGGTAGCTGTTAATGTTCTTTATCCCTNTTCCAAGGGGAGGTCTGGCTTTCCCTGGCAGACACCTGCCTTTTCAAACCAAGACAGGAGGTTACTGCATGGAGCTGATCTCTTTGGTTGTGGATTGTAAATTGTACCTTCTTGATCGGCCATGGCTTCTCCCTCCAGCCTCAGGAACACGTCCTCCAGGGTTGTCATGCTGACTCCATAGTTGATAATTCCCTGCTCAGAGCAGCTGTCAAGGCCACTGAACAGATCTGCAGGACAGAGATAAAATAAAGGCTTAAGCACAGATATCCAGACCTCTCTGGTTCAGCTGAGCCTCTCTGGTTCAGCCTGATGGGAGCATCTCCGATGACCGAGAACACAACAAAGCAATGGACTGCCGGGACACGAAGGTGTGGAAGAACACAAAGCTGCCAGAGCAATCCCTCATGGAAGGTGTTTTTCTGATCAGCACCAACATTTCAGACTGTTTTCATCCTCTGTGGGGTGGTCAGGCTGAAGTGATGGGCACAGCCCATGGGTGAGAAATGGGCAGGGAACAGTGCAGGTTGCATGGGGCTTTCTGTCTTTTTATTCAACAGAAAGAGAACTGAACTCTCTGTAACACATGTGGCCCAGTTTAACCTGCAGGCTTTGTCACTTCAAACAGTAGAAAAGCCTTTGTTGCACAATTTGATCTTAAATGTATGATAAAATTGTGGGGAAAACCCAAACTATGATGGTTTTGAAGTCTCAACCTGACTGTGTAAAAAATCTCCCTTTGCATTTCTCCTTCCCCACATTTGTCATTATTTTTTTCTCTAGGGATAATTCTCAATTATTTTCAGATACGTTACCTGGGAATTTATTAACATTTTCTAAAGGCAGCTTATATCTCAGTTCATATTGGGTGTGTCCTGAGAACGTGGCATTGGGGATGTACCCTTTCACCAGGGATGTCAGATTCTCCAGGTCACAAGATTCACTGACATGGATCCTGTTGTGTGGAAAAAACCACAGACTTTTAGGTTTAGAATAAGAACAACCCAAACCCACCAGACAAACAACAGCCATCGTTTTATGGATGCATAAAAAGAAAACTCCAATATTCTTCATTCATTCATTCATTCATTCATTCATTCATTCATTCCCTACTCTGAATTAACTAACCCTAACCCTAAACCTTACTGCTGTTTCAGTTAATGGAGCTGGATTTTGATGGAGGTAATTTGTTTGTTTTGATGACATCTGCTCTAGGGTCTCATTAATTATGGTGTCCCCTTGTACTTGCATGTTGCCAGGTGTTGCTGGGGCTTAAGGAGATACCTTAAATGATAGCAAATCCCCCATTTTTTCTTCAGGAACAGAGAAGAGCCAACACACTTCAGCCTCCCGTGCGAGATAAAAGCCTTGCGGTCTGGAGAAAGGAAAAGCCAAAGGAATTTCTAGTGCAGAGCAGTTGTTGCCATCTTTTGGGGTTTTGTGCTCCAGGGTTATCCTGCAGGGATGCCCCAGACAGAGCCCGTGCTCACCTGCCAGGATGTCAGCCTCGTCCATGAACTGGGTGCTGAACAGGATCACCCGCCCTGCACGCTGCTCCCGCAGGAGGCTCCACACCTGGTGCCTGGAAAGAGGATCCAGCCCTGCTGTTGGCTCATCCAGGAACAAAACCTGCAGGAGGGATGGAATCAGACATTCCTCGCTGCCGGAGGTGCTGCGCGTCTCTGGGGTTTGGTGTTCTGAAGGCAAGAGACCCAGCGCATCTTTTAGGCAAGGGTGGCTCTTCTGGGGGCTGTGAGAGCTCAGGGAGCTCTGTCTGCTTCAAAACTCACATGGCAAGGTGGGTTATGAATTAAAAAAAGAAAAAAAGAAATTATGAAATTTATTTATTCTAATTATACGCACTTAAAAGAAATCTGAAATCCTAGAGCCAAATACGTGTCTAAGGCTTTAATTATGCTGCACCTGAGTATTTCCTACATCACAGAGCCATGCCTGCTGCTTTACCTGGGGGTTTCCAAGCATGG
Source organism: Rhadina sibilatrix (assembly GCA_013400275.1). Classification (NCBI taxonomy): domain Eukaryota; kingdom Metazoa; phylum Chordata; class Aves; order Passeriformes; family Phylloscopidae; genus Rhadina; species Rhadina sibilatrix. The sequence continues at coordinate 262,467 of VWYO01004894.1, forward strand.
CTATTCCAATGGATAACTTCCTTTTCTGTCCACCACTCAGTTTTTCAGCTTGAGTGTCTTGAATGTTGCTGATATCCAGCAGTTGCAGAATCTTCCGCACCTAGAACAGCACAAGAATGTCCATTCTCAGCAGCCATTATCCTTCCATCCTTTATTAGGGTAGATTTAGATTTAAATTAGACATCAGAAGGAAACTGTTCCCTGTGAGGGAGGTGAGGCCCTGGCATAGAGTGCCCAGAGCAGCTTGGAAGTGTCCAAGGCCAGGCTGGACGGGTCTTGCAGCTTCAATTCTCAGAAGATCCAGGTGGATTCTTTGGGCTTCCCAGTGCAAAAGGAGCCCCTATGGAATGGTGGGGAGCACACACTCACCTCTTGCTCCACCTCTTTGGACTTGATGCCCTTGATTTCTGCAAAAGTTCTCAGGTTTTCTTTCACCGTCAGGACCTCAAACTGCGTGTTGAACTGCGGGCAGATCCCGATCATCCCCCTGATCTCCTCCCTGTCGCCCGTCTCAGAGAGTTTGTAGTTGTAAATGGTGGCAGAGCCTGTTCACAGGGATAAACGGGATGAGGGGGAACGGATTGACCTTTATTTAGAGCTTTTGGATCAAGGCCACCCCATGCCAGCCTTCTCCCACCTTCCGAAGGGAAGCTGAGCCCGCTGAGCACGTTCAGCAGCGTTGTCTTTCCAGCCCCACTGTGGCCCAGCAAGGCGGTGATCTGACCCTCATAAATGTTTAAAGACAGACCTAGAACAAAAATAACATCAGGCTCGGGGAGAAATGAGGTTTAGATTGTCTCCACTCACTGTTAAAGGCAAGAGAAGTCAAAAAGTACAAGAATTAATTGGTAATAATTAGCCAAAAGAGTGGGGCAAAGCTCTGCAAACATTTAACTAAAGGCCTAAGGAGTTGGTCCGTATTTAGCAGAAAAGACAGAAATAAAACCATTTTTTAAAAAATTAAAGTATTTCTTCTCTTTAGTCTTATTAAAAACAGCAAATCAGTAAAAACTGAACAAAACAGTGATCAGTCATATCAATTAATATTTGACATAAATTTTCAAGCAATGCAAGTGTTTTTTTTTCACTGACTGACTGTTTGCACAACAGTGTTTCCTTGTCTTTAACAGGAATCAATCTCACAGCTTTCATACCTCTTAAAGCTTCTGTCTTCTTGTCCTTCTTCTTATAGGCCTTTTTAATATTGTGGAGCCTAAAAGAAAGGTAAGGAGATTATTATTTGGGGATTTCTGTAAATTCTTTTCCCTGCTGCCCTTTTACATTTTTATGGATCTTAAGTTACAATGACAGAAATGGCACCAAGAAAACAAAAGGCGCTGAGAAACAAAGCTGAGACTCACAGGTTTGACAGGCTCTGTGCCCAGGTGTGAACATCAAAACCTGGCACCAAAAATGGGGCAGCAGGGCTGGCAAAGACAAGGCCAAACCCATTGCAACACTTTTACAATGGGTTGCCCTCTTCATTCCCCCTTTTGTCCCTAAAGGACATTGAAAGACCACAACAGATAAAAACCAGTTATTTTTTAATCTAAATTGATCAAAATTTCACCTTTAGTGACCAGTCTGAACTATCTTTTTATATCTAATTTTTCTCTGTGAAACATTTTTATCTCTAATTTTTCTCCGTGAAACAAAATGTTTCGCAAGAGCCTCACGAACATGAAAACTGCCTGGAAAAGTCCAGCCCAAGCTGATGGAAGGAGTGGGGAGCAGTAAACCAGACACAACCCATTCCTTATCTCTTAACCTGATGGCCTCTTTCCCCAGGAATTCGGGGGGCACAGGTTCTGCATCATCCCCAAGGAGCTCCTCAGGGTTTGCTGTGGCTCTGGGCACGTCTCTGGTGGAGCCTCTCCTGCTCCTCATCCAGTACGAGGCCTTCAGGCAGAACAAAGGAGGCTCTGGGGTCCCATATTTGCCTGCCAGGAAAGCAAAAAAGATGTTCTGACATTAACCAGTGGCACAGCCAAGACACCATCCTAGGCTAAACTTTTAGGAGTTTCAAATAAGTACAAAATTGCTGCTTTTTCCAGTCAAAAACCCCCCAGGTTTGGAACAGAGGCAAAGGAGACAAGAAGGTTGGATTCAGGGGTTTATGTCATGAATTCAGTGCTTTTTGTAATGAATTAAAGTATTGTCCTGCACATTATTACACTATAATCTCATTATTAGAAAGAAAAAAATGTTAAAAATATGAAATACTTTGTTGTCATTGATTCCCTGAATCTGGCATGTGCCAGAAACAGAAAAGCCACTCCATAACATTATAAATTCCTTTAAGTCCAAACCTTATTTTGGTTGAGTCCAAGAATGGAGCAGCCCATCATTTCCTTGATATAGCCCATGCAATCCATGTGAATAAAAAGAAATCATTCCTACCTGGCAGGATTTTGTCGAAATACAGAGCCAGCAGCATGTACAAGACTGAGTCAAACACCAGCAGGATGTATGTTAAAAATAAAAAGTATGCTTCCTCCATAAGGTTGGAAAAGGAGAAACCTATTCCATATTTCTCTAATTGGAAGATCTGAAAAAATAGAAGAGAAAGAAGAATAAATTTCAGGCTGGAAAAATACGCACATGCCACGGATGCAACTCTGTTTGTTAAGCCAGAAATAATCTGCACTGCTGACCTACTGTTCTTATTTTCTTTCTAAAGGGAAAGGGGAATGAATTTACTCCCTGCAGAGATCTTTGTGCTTTAGCCCAGAATTTTCCAGAACAATCCAGAAACAGAAAAAAAATGAGAGTTTTAGAGGAGATCAATTCAAAAAACCTGATACTGGCACTCTTGATGTGACAGAGTCACGACAAAAATGTTATAATTTACATAATGATTGATTTAACCATATGGTGAATTAACAAAGTCAGTCCCTTTTTCTGCTGGTGCAAAAATCTCCTCTCCCAGGCAGATTTTTTTTTTTTTTTTTATATATATCAAGAAATCAAATATTAGATTACCAGAGCTAGGAAGAGCTGTGGAGCTATGACTAATGGCAAAGTGGGAAACTGCAGGGGTTTATCCAGGGTGAGGATGGAGGAAGGACAGCAGCAGCAGGAATCCAGAGCTGGATTTGCACAGCCCCTGCTGCCTGGAGGAGGGGAGTGATTGGGCAGCCAAGCATGCTGGCCCTAATGTTCCCGAGGATAATGGGGCTGTTGTGTGCAGGGATGGGGCTTCCTCGGGGTCATGTGGAAGCTGCAGACTTGCAGATTGGGGTTTTTTTTTGTGCCAAGGGCACTGCTTGTCTCTGCATCCATCTGCTTTTAAAGCAGGGGAATGGGGTGGGGTTGCTGGAGCTGCCCAGCACAGCTCAGCTCACGTAGGGGTTTCAAACAGGCTGTGGAGTGGAAGGGAAAATGCCTGAATGTTCCACAGCTGGATTTTTGAGCTGAGGGCAGGAATTCCTGCGCCTTTCTCTACCACCAGGAGAAGGTTCAGCTGCAGGGGTGGTGCCCCCGTACCTTGACAATGCCAATGTTGAATGCAAAAGGACACATGAGACCAAGAAACAACTTCAGTGGCTCAGGGACATCTTCTATCAGCACCGCCAGGCTCAGGAACCCGAAGATAAAGATGATGAGGAAGCCTACTGAGCTGACAAGCTTGGAGGTCCTTAAGAGGGAGCAGAGCATGAAAACCAGGTGGATCTGTAAGAACAGAAGTTTCCTTCAACCACTGAATGAAATAAATGTCCTTAACAGCAGTGCTTCCATTTGCCAGGCACCAGATCTCTGCTGAGCTGAGGCTGTGTAATAAAACCAACTAAAGCTCTGCTTAGTGGCTTGATCTGAGTTTCAAACTTTGAGATCAACTTTGGTCTTTTGTTGCCAAACAAGAGCTTGTTAGCCCTTCAGGCTGCAAATGAAATCTCAGCTGCTGACCTAGAAAAGCCACTCAGATGTTTCAGCCAGCACGGCCTACAAAGGTCCTGAGCATTGTGCAAAAGGTTCTGGAGCAATGCTTAGGCTCATCAACACAGTAATTGTTGGAACTCTGGGCACTGAGAATTTCAGGCTTTCTGTGCTGACAGGCACTGACCCCCAAGTAAACCCTGCATTCCACCTGAGGCCGTGGAAAAGGCTTCCAAAATTCAATGATAGAACTGGGATTGTGGGGGTGTGGTTTGGATAGAAGTGTGTGACAGCACAGGGTGCAAAACTTAGAGTTTCATGGTTTAGAATGCAGTAATATAGATATAAAGCAAGGTGGAGGGTTTAGGGCAGAGGCTGAGCCCTTCTTTTTCACCTCCTTCTCCGTGGCTGTGGGGGGTGTTTGGTAATTGGGTGAAAAATCTGCACTGCGGGCCAGGGGTGGTTGGGTATTGGGGTAAAAGGAGAAATAATTCAGGTGTCATTTCTTAACTGGACAATTTATTCTTAAAAGGCCTTGTAGAGAGAGGTGGGTCTCCATTTTTAGTTTGTTAAATAGAAGTGCTGTAGAACTCACAGCTTGTGAGGCTGCAACATGGATAAGAATTAATAAACATCTGAGTCCGAACAAGAAACACTCTCTGGTGCATTTAATCTTGACCCTGGGAGAAAGAAGATAAAATGCAACAGGCAATAAATTATATGGGGAGGAAATCTGGCTTTAAAGGCTGACTTACACATGCCAGGCCGTAGAGGAAAAACAGAAGTGAGACTGCAGGGAAGCTGCTGGTGTAGAAGGGTCCCTCCAGCAGGACGGCCGTCAGCAGGCAGGAGAAGATCAGCACATAAAGAGAGTACAGCAAACTCCAGGACAGCCTGGGCAGGGAGAGCTGCCATTAGCCTTGTGGGTAACCAACAGCTCTGCTTACAGCTTCCTCTGCGCCTCACAAGTGTTTGCATTTAAATATTAATTATTTCCCATGGCAATAATTTCTCTTTCACGTCCTCAGAACAGACAGGCGATCCAGCTTAGCAGGAAATACCCCAGGGAGCAGAGGACACCACTGCCATGCTCAACCCTCTGGTTGAGAAACAGCAAAAACGGTGATTAGCATTAGCTAATATTCGACATAAATTTTCAAGCAATGCAAGTGTTTTCTTTCATTGACTAACTGAAATGTTTGCACAATGGTGTTTCATTTCCAGGAATCAATCTCACAGCTTCGAGTGCTGGAGAAAAGTTATGAACCCACTGAACTCAATAATTGGCTTCTCAATTAAGTGCCAGGGAACAGACTGATTTTTGGCATATTCCATTTTCAAAAGAACTCACCAAAATGCAATGTCCTGCAGCCCCATGGTCTTCATCAATACTTTGAGCTGCTTCTTTTCCCGTGTGACATTCTTGGATAAGAAATACATGAAGGGAAAGAAGGCCATCACAGTGACCATCATGATGTAGCTGTACTGCAGGCTGATGGAGAAGAGGATGCTCGGGGACCCCATTCGGATGCCAGCAATGGATTTCATTTCTTCCCAAACAGAATGATTTGTCACCATCTAAAGGAATGCAAGGTCAGCAGATAAGTGTTTTGCTTATTTTCTGCAGTGAGATACATTTATATGAGGAATATCCTGCTTCATCCTCCCTGGACTAACTTTTTAAAGCAGCTTTATTTCCTGACAGACCCATCCCTTGCTATTCCCACAGCAGAGTTTGTCTTTCCTATGTTATATTTAAAATAAAAGGATGCCTCCATCAGTTCCTAAATTGGATTTACCTCTATAATGGCAGCATCAATGCTGGACTGCAGGGACAGGAAGCCTGCATACCAGTAGCTTGGGCTGTTGCAGTGCAATGAGGAGAAATTGTAGCAGCTGTCTGCAAGGCAAAGGGCATCACACTAATGAAGAGTAATTAATTTTCACTATCAAATGTAACAATAAGAACACTCTGGTACTGCGGGAAACTCTTCAAATGGACAATGACAAGTAAAAGAACCCCCAAACACCCCAAACTCACAACTTATTCCGTCACTTAACAAACATGGGTTATTCCCATCCTGTCCACACCAGGCAACCACCCTGAAATCCTCATTTTGTGTTACCTATGTATCCAATGACTTCATTGGGAATAACCACTTGGCTGATTGGAAACCTGAGGTGGTAGGAGAAGTTGTCCTTAAATACAACTCCTATAGTTTCCTCATCTGAAATCCAGGCTTTCTCCATGGCTTTCTCATCATCCAGCCCTTCTAGTTTTATACCTGTGGAGTGTCAGAAAAACATTGCCGTGAGATTTTGTGAATCTGGAAATGTGTCCACAGTCATTGAGGGAGTGTTCTGCTTTCTTAGCACTGTGATTTCTCCTTTTCCAGTTCTCACTGGCCAGGGAGGCAGCTCTAAACACTTCAGACTTTACCATTTGAGAAGAAATGCACCTCAAAATAATGGTTTTTAATGTGTTTTAAAAGTATTAGGGGATATTAGGTAAGGCAGAGCTTTCCAGTTCAGAAGGGCAAACTGGCCTCACAGGTAGTTTAAATCCTAGAGAAGAAATATTTGTGAAAATAGAGGATTTAAGATGAGTTTTCTCTCCTGATCCAAGATGTTGGAGAACCGCTACAACACAGCACAAGAGGTTATGTGGATTTTTTTTATCTTCTTTTCTCTTGTTAGAGCTGGGATTAAATGCTCAGGAGAGTTTTCATGTTCAGACTCAGCTGTTTATTAATTCTTATCTATGGTACAGTCTCAGTTGTGAGCTCTAGCTAACAAAGTGAAAAAGTGGCTCTATCTCTTTCCAAGGTCTTTTAAGCACAAATGAACCAATTATGAGATGAGACTTGAATTATTTTTCCTTTTAACCCAGTAACTAATTGGTTGGTCCACAATGGGGATTTTTTTACCCAATTACAAGGCTGCCACCCAAACCCATGAAGAAGAAGGTGAGAAAGAAAGACTCAGCCTACACCCTAAACCCTCCGTCTTGTTTTATATATATTACTATATACTAAAATCTTAAACTCTTAAGTTTTCCACCCTGTGATACCACACACTTCTATTCAAACTACACACCCACAACCCCAGTGCTGTCACTCAATTTTGGAAGCCTTCTCCACAGCCTCAAGGTCACATTCAGGGTTTGCTTGAGGGTCAGTGCCTGTCAGCACAGAAAGCCCAAAATTCTCAGCTTCCAGGGTCCCAACAAGGTTAAATCACAACAAAATTCAGTATTTAAAAAGCAAAACCCACCCTTCATGACAGAGATGGAGGCCACTTTGTCCATGATGTGCCTGGTGGTGGCAGTGACAGGGGTGAAGGTGATGGTGACACCGGTGGCATTGAAGGCAGGGTCATCCAGGTGGCCCAGGTGGCCAAAGGGCACCTCGGCGTATGGGGTTGGTGACATGAAGATGGACATGAGGAGCACCAGGGGCAGGAAGAGCAGGGACAGAATCCACTCCTACACCAGGGAGAGCAGGGAGGAGAATTTCAAGGCAGTGTAAAAACATGTTATTTGCGGGACTAAAATGTAAAGAAGAGGAATTCAGTCTTTGTGGGATTAAAATATGAAACAGAGGAACCCAGTCAGTGAATAAAGAGTCTCTCTGCATTGTGCCCATCACCTGCTCCAAGAGCCCATCTGTGCCCTCGTTTGTCACAAACCGGACATAAATATCACCATTTAAAACAAATTCAGGTCTCCAAGTGTTCATTACCAGTCAGGCTTCCCAAAGGTACTTTAAGTTCTAATTTTACCCAAAGAAGTTGGTGTCTAGGGGCAGGCAGGGATTGGCCACTCTCAGTAGCTAGCTACTATTTGGTTTTATTTTTAATTTTTTCTTACCTGAAAGCTCTGCATCTTCATCCTCCACTTGATCAGGAGATTTTTCCACAAGAGAATTTTAGTTTGCTGGAATACACTTATATTCCTCTGGAGTGTCTTCATCTTTGAATCTAGAGACAATTTCTTTTTGAATATTGCTTTCAAATACAACAAAAGCCAAACCAAAAAGCAGCAACTGGGTTTTTTTTGCACAGTCCTTGCAGATGTGCAGTGAAACTTTTTCTCCCTTTTTACAGCAAGAATGAGCCTAAGAAACTCAGATGTTGTGTGCTGAGCACAACCACCCCCGCAGCACAGGGTCCAAGAGACCTCATCACCCTCAACACACTCCAACCCTCACAGCTCAGCAGCTAAAACTGATAAAAATCAGAATTGCAGGCTTCCATGCTGCAGCATGGGGAGTTTGGGAGGAGTTACTGATGAAATAAAGAGGGGACTATCACATTACATGACCTAATCGGCTTGGGTGGGCTCCATATCCAAGAAACAACGACAATATAGTCCATCAAAATCCCTAAAATCCTTTTACTTGTAATTTTAATGTGCTGTAGGCTCAACTCCAAGAGGTGTTGAGCAACTCCTGGCAGTGGTATGAGCTGAGCTCTCGTGGTAAACAGCATCTGCTGAAGGAAACTCGGAGCCACGAGAGAAGAAATTCTTGGAAATGCGTGGGAGAGATGTCAATGGTGGGTTATTGATGAAAAATGAGAGAAAACTGAGTGGCCACGAGCATCCACTGATGTGTTACTCCAGCAGACAGGGCAGAATCCTCAAAATGACATGGCCAAAGCAAAGCAATTTGCCTGGTTAACGCTGGTGGTGGGAACTGAAAGAAGTAAAGTACAAAGCTGATTTTTGCAGACGAGATATGTGCTTATTAACCATCCATAAAATAACCATGAGGACTTTTAATGAGCAAAAGGATTCAGTACCTCTATGTAAAAGAGCTCTGCTCACATGACCAAACTGCTCTGCTGTCACATCAGGAGCTGAAATCTGCTTTGAAACAAAATCCTGATCTCTAAGTGATTCTCAGGTAGAAGAACCAGAGCTTTTACAGACCTAATCCCTTCGAGCCTTCCTGTCACAGGGAAAGAAGATTTACGTTTGTCCTGTTCCCCTGGGGGACAATGCCTCATGGTGCTGACAGGAAAGTCAGCGTTTATCTGCCTCTAAATACTTCTATTCCGCCCTCAGGGGCTGAATCTCCGTGTGATGAGGCAGCAGGCACTGGAATGCTGGAAAAGCAGCTGCAACAAACGGGCTGCCCGGGGCGCCCGCTGCAAACACTTGCCCTGGCTTTTGCTGTCATCTCTAAACAGATTTTTTTTTTCCCCACTGATGATCTCACCAAACCCAGGTGTATAAAAATTTGAATTTAGCCTGCGGAATAACCTCTTGACTTCCCTGAATAAACTGTGGGTTTAAACTTGCTGTTATTTGGTTGCTTTTTCACCCGCAGAAGGGAGGATTAGGACGTGGTGTGTCACCCGTGCGCATCTCCCCCTGTGACACGGGGTTTGTGTCACAGCTACAGCAGAGTGCCAGCTTGTTCTGAGAGACCCGTGGAGTAACCTGGGCAGGCTGACACCCCCAGGAGCTCCTGGCTGGGGTGGAGAGGTGGCACACCAAGAGCTCATCCTGGACATCCCACATGTCCCTGGTGTGGTCACCCCCTAGTGCCGACTGACCCCGGCCGTGCTGCTGCCGGGTTTGGGCAGCTGGGGAAATGTGGTACAGCTGATGTCTGCTCCTGTGGCATTTCATGTGGAAATCTTTCAGAGCATAAGACAGACAGAAGTTTTAAATTCAAACTTCAGCTTACACTGGAGATAGGGAAAGAAATCTGCTCCTCGTATGTCCCGGATCACTTAAAATATTGAGCTGAAGCTGCTGCCTCCTTGTTGTGCTGAGAAACATGGAAATGAACCCCTGCCATAAGCTGAGCTCCATCTGTGTGTTATTCCATGTCAAAGTAAGGTTCAAAAGACTCTACTGCCTTTAAACACCCCTAAGGTTAAACACAAGCTTGACTCAACCTGTTAGAAAGATGCCCCGTGCCCCACTCACACATTTGTACCCTCACCCAGTGTTGTTAACAGCATCATAATTTACTGGGGGTTTTCATACCTTCAAAATAACATTTTTCATTTAGGCTTAGGAAGAATGCTTAAGCCTTACCTCAACAAGAATGTTTGAGAGGAATCTAGAGCTTGTCCTGGAGGAGCAGAGATGCTGAGCCTCCCTGGGATGGACTGGCTGACTGTCCTGGAGACTCCCAGCTCTCCTTTGTTTTTTCCCTCAGGGACTTCTGCAAAAGACATTCCTCACACCATGGCTTCTTTTTTTTTCCCCTCCTGGCTTCCTTCCCCTTCCTCCCTGGCAGAGCTCCAGCTTTATTTGTGTCAGAAAAAGCAAACAGAGCACATCACTGTTGAGGCGCTGCAGCGCAGCGTCCCAAAAGTTAACTCGGGACATTCTTGAGTCGTGGCCAAGAGAAGAAAAACAAGCCCCACAACAAACCACACAAAAATCCTTTCTCTGGCAAACTCTGCTGTGTTTCTCAGTGCAGCAAGAGGGGCTGAAGTCAACAACGATGTCACAGCACAGGCAGGGGAGGACAAAAGGTGGCAAACTCTTCCCGTGGCATCAGCCACAGAGCAGGAGCAGCAGAGAAGTGCTGCCTCCCAGATGGCAACAGCTCTTCCAACCAAAAAAAAAAACCATCTTGGAAAGGTTGAAATAAACTTTTCCTGACTAACTCTGCCCTTCCAAAGGGGATGGGTCTGGTTTCATCTCAGGCTGTGGAGTGTGGCTGTCCCTCGGTCGCTCAGCAGCATCCCCGGGCTCATCACGGCTGAGGGATGGGGGTGGGAGGGAGCATGAGCAGCTGGGACAGAGGCTGGGCTTGGCAAAGTGGAGCAGCTGGATTTGCTTCTTTCTGCTCTGCCTCGCAGGAAAAAAAACACCCCTAAGATTTAAATCCTTTCAGATGTTTCAGAGCGAGGCAGACAGCAGAGGTGCAGTGAGTCAGGGCACGGGATGAAGTTAAAACCTGTCCCCAGAACATCCCCTGGATGTCCAAACCTTCTCCTCCCCTCCTTGCAAAAGGAAAAAACCAACCCTAACGTGAAGAGGTGGAGATGCCAGGTCCCAGCCAGCGAATCTCAGAGCCTCCTGCCTGCCCCCCTCCTTGGCAGAGCAGTGATGTTTGGAGATCCACGTGGAAAGCAGAACTCCGGGGTGTGGGTGGCTGCTCCGGGGACTTCTCCTGGCAGGAGCAGCCCATCCGTGAGCCACGGCAGCCACCTGCTGGCACCAGCTTGCCCACATCCCTGCCTGCCTAAAGCACCTGCAGAGTTCTCCCTGCCTGTGTCCCAGCCCAGCACCACCCCTGCCTGCACCCCCAGCATCACCCACAGGAACCAGGGCAGCTCAGGGCAGGGTGAGGGTCGTGCTGCTGTGTCCATCCCATGGGCTGCTCACTGCCCCTGGCCTCCAGAGGGTCCCCAGCCCAGCTTTTGCCAGAATCACAGAATCACCAGGTTGGAAGAGACCTTCAAGATCATTGAGTCCAACCCAGCCCTGACACCTCAACTAAACCATGGCACCAGTGCCACATCCAGGCTTTCTTTAAACACATCCAGGGATGGTGACTCCACCCCCTCCCCAGGCAGGCCATTCCAGTACTTTATCACTCTTTCTGTAAAAAACTTTTTCCTAATATCCAACCCAGAGAGTGCTGGGGAACAGGGGACAGGGCAACCCCTGAATGCAGGGAGTTCCTGTTTTATTTAGTTTATTTTTTAAAAAAATTACTTTTTAACTCTAGCCCTAGCAGGCAGATATCCAAGAGGAGATGCTGATCTGCTCAGGCAGAGTCAGGGTGCTGGTGCTTGCCCCCAGCTCCCCATCAGTTGCCCCATCCCTCCCAGGTACCCACAGGTGCCTATTTTGGGTCAAAGCACACCTTATTTTGACTCTAAATAATAACTGGGGTTTTACAGATGATGATATAAGAGCTGCCAGTTTTCATTATATTTATCCAGCCACTGCTGAGTCCTTTCGTCTGTCCCTGGCCCCAGTGGTGGGGATGAGATGGGCCAAGCTGGCCTGAGCTGGAACTCACAGCAAGAGCAGCTTTTTGGGTCAAAATACAGCCCTGTGCCCCTCCCTCCCAGGAATCAGCACCTTTGCTGGCCACAGTCCAGCAGCCAGAGGGGTGATTCTCAGGGCTGAGAAGGCAGAGACCTGGTGTCCTCCTGCCATGGATGAGCGAGCTGTCAGAGCCTTCCCTGGGCTTGCTCCTGAATCTCCCCAGGGACTGAGGCCCCTTTCCCAGCCACAGTCTCCCCCACAGCCTCAGGATCAGGAACTCAAATCTCCAGGAGCCAGTCTGAGCAGGGGCACAGACGAGCGTCAGGCACCAATTTGTCAAAGGATAAAGGCTTTATTTATTAAAATAATAACTCTTTTTTTTTTCCCTCTGTGAGGCAAAACACCTGCAGGGCTGCCTGTGTTGGGAGGTGGGTGACTGAGTGCTGGGGCTGCAGCTGATCCCAGTGACACTGATGAAATTCAGTGACACTGATGAAATTCAGTGACACTGATGGGGCACACGGAATATTTCCCACAGTGGCTCCAAGACTCAGGGGTGAAGGGGTCTCTGCTCCACAGCCCCATTGGATGCCACCTCCAGGTCATGCTCCTCTGCATCCCTGGTGAGGTCTACAAACACCTGCAAGGGGACACAGTGGAAACCACCCCATCACTGCCACGGACTGGCTGCATCTCAGCTGGTCACAGGTTATTTCTTCCTTTTCCACAGGCAGTTCCCAACCTGGAGCTCCTGCATCAGCCTACCTGGTGCAAAGTGTTCAGTGACAAGCTGTACTCCTCCAGCTTGAAGGTCCGTTTAGCTGCGGAGGGATGGAGAAAGCATCCTTAAAAACCAAATCCACACAAACAATTTGAAAGTGACTTCCTTGTTTAACTGACTGTTTCCTTTTACCTGCTTCTAGCTTGGAGAAAGACCTGGACAGAGGTAGTGCATCTGCCACTGGAATCTTGTAGGTGAGCAAGGAAGAAGTCCTGAAAAAGTAATAAAAAAAATGAATTCTTCATCTTGTGACTCAGCATTGCAGTTTGGAGGGGTTTATAGGAAAACTGTGCTCCTGGTAAATCACTGAGCAAGGTCAGTAGGAGGAAAAGAGCATCCCAGCCCAGGTCCAGGTTGTGGGCAGCCTGTGGACACTGACCTTTCCTGCCGAGCTGCCTGGGGGAAGAGGTTCAGGATTTCGCTGTGCAGAGCATCGCTTTGCCCCACGTCTGTCATTTTGAGTTCTAGGTGGTAACTTGTGCCAAACTTACTTTTGAGATCCTCAAGGGAACCAATGTACCTGCAGAGGGGGGGAAACACTGCTCAAACCACCATAACCAGCAAAGAAATCAATGGCTTGAGGGAACTGAGGAGAAGCTGTACATCCTCTTACTCATCAGCTCTTTATACCGCTCTACCTCCCCACAGAACTGATTGTTGCACACGTGGCAGCACCCAAACCAGTATTTTCCATTAGATTAAGAATTAAAAAAGCCCAAACTAAGCCCAACAACCCCCCAGGGTAAACCCCCTGCCCCCAGTGCCCACCGGAGCTGGCCGGACACCAGGATGGCCACGCGGTCACACAGCGCCGCCGCCTCCTCCAGGAACTGCGTGCAGAGGATGGCTGCCCTCTCCTTGCTCTCCATGGAGGCCTGGACCACCTTCCTGGGAACAGAGGGATCACAGTCACTTCCTGGGAACAGCCACAGAAAATCTCCTGGTCTATGTCTCCCTGTAGCTTTTATCTTCTTTTTCCTGCCAGGGTTAGGATTAAATGCGCCAGACGATGTTTCTTGTTTGGACTCAGATGTTTATTAATTCTTATCTATATCATAGTCTCACAAGCTGTGACTTCTACAGCACTTCAAGCTAACAAGGTAAAAAATGACCCCTGTCTCTCTCTACAAGGCCTTTTATGTACAAACTGTCCAATTAAGAAATGACACCTGAATTATTTCTCCTTTTACCCCAATACCCAACCACCCCTGGCCCACAGTGCAGATTTTTCACCCAATTACAAAACATCCCCCACAGCCACGGAGAAGGAGGTGAAAAAGAAGGGCTCAGCCTCTGCCCTAAACCCTCCACCTTGCTTTATATCTATATTACTGTATTCTAAACCCTGAAACTCTGAGTTTTGCACCCTTTGCTGTCACACACTTCTATCCAAACCACACACCCACAATTCCAATGCTGTCACTCAATTTTGGAAGCATTTTCCACAGCCTCAGGTGGAATGCAGGGTTTGCTTGGGGGTCAGTGCCTGTCAGCACAGAAAGCCTGAAATCCTCAGTGCCCAGGGTTCCAACATCTCCCTCCCTAGAAACAACTTTTAAAAGTTATTAGAAAGTGGATAACCATTTGAAAGTTTTCTTGTTTAAAGATGACCGGGATGCCACTGCTATGTTGTAATTTGTCATGAGAGCATCCCTCCAAATTTTTGCACTGATGTAAACTGGTGATGAAAAGCTAAAGCAAACACCAGTGCTGAATGACTAAAACTTCCTACAGGTTTTTCTCTTGCTCTGAAGAAAAGAGAAATTAGTGTCTTTTGTACCAAATGCATGGGTTCAGCTGGTGTCTACTGAGATTTCTTGGGGTGCATTAATGGCCATTATATTACAGGGCTTGCTGCCAGCTGAGTGAGGAGATCAGCAAGTTCTCCCCATCCCCTGGGCATTAGGAAAAAGGGAAAGGACAGATCTACTCTGTCACCCTGGCAGAACCTCTGCCTGCCCAAGAGTTCCTACAGTGAGGGTGAGGCTCACTCATCCTGTTCAGCCTGCCCCAAATCCCCATTCCTGCCAGGCCAGGGCTGCTCACCACATGCGGCGCTGCCCTTTGGGGTCCGTGCTCACAGAGGGCTCATCCCAAAGCATCACTGCTGGGTCTCCCAGGATGCTCAGAGCAAATGACAGCTGGAATGGGAACAACACGAGGTCAGGGCTCCTTTATTTACCTGCAAAACTGGTGCACCTTAATCCCCGTGAATTTTTCAAAGCTGGAGCTCTTGATTCCAAAGTACAAAAATCCCACTTCAGGTGTTCTCAGTTAACGTTTTAATCTCTCAAAATCAGATTTCCCCAGAACTCCTGAGCCTGCCTGAAAGTGGTTTTCCATCCCATTTACTGGCAGGTGTAGGTGCTGGGGTGTGAAGAGGTGATTGTAAATCCAATTTGTGGTTAGCACTTATTAAGCACACAGTGCAGGAGAGTGGGAAAAGAGGGTGAGGAGGAGGGAGGGAATCCTGCCAGGCTGGATTCAAAAGGTATTGATAAAAATGAATGATGCCAGGAATCCACTCAGCTGAAGGTTTCCTCTGCACCACATCCAAGAAAGAACAAGCAGGTTTTGGTTAAGTAGCAAAGACAAATCCAACACATACCTTTCTGACTTCTCCAGCAGATAAACTCCTTGCTGGTGTCTTGAAATGCTTCAGGAGATCCAAGGCCCTTCCTATGCTGTGGGAAATGGAAAAGCCCTAAATGACCATGTGTGCAACCTCTGTGGTCAGGGGTGCTGAGGAACCAGACACTGACACGTTTTGGTCAATATCCATCACCTTGGGTTACTTGGTGATTCTGTTCCTAGCTTGGGTGGTAAATTGAGGAATTTTGCAGAAATTCAAGGCATGAAGTGCAGCTAATGAGAGAAGTGAGTTACTCATGCAACTGGCCATGCACTGGGACAAGTTTGATTTTTTTTTTTTCTGAATTTTCCCAGGTAAATTTGGGCTGCAATCTTCATTGGCAAGGGACTGAGAATTTTCAAGTATGAAATAGCAAATGTCATCAGGACCTCTCTAAGGTGCATGGCATTGGAGATGCTGTCTCTTAACCACACAAGCCAGTTTTGTTAACAGAGAAACCCTTTCCTCACCCTATAAAACCACAGAGTGACTGGGCTGAAAGGCTCCCTACCTCTGGGGGGAGGGAGAACCAACAGATGAGAGCATTTGGCTTCCTACCAGCTGATGGCAAGAGCAGCATCTTCTTCCCTCATCCCTCTGATGGCAGTGAAAGCCTCCAGGTGCTGCAGCACTGTCAGGTGTGGCCAGAGTGGGTCCAGTTGTGGGCAGCAGCCCAGGGCCCCCGGGCATGGGGGGGCTTCATCTCGACCCCTGAGCAGCACCTGCACAGACACACAGCTCTGTGGTTGTGGGGTCACACAGTCACAGCCTGGGTTGGGTTGGAGGTGTCTTAGAGCTCATCCCACCCCCTGCCATGGGCAGGGACATCTTCCACCAGCTCAGGTTGCCCCAAGCCCCATCCAGCTGGCCAAGCCAAGCTGTTGTGTGGTCAGCAGACACTTGTGAGTGGTCACTCCATGAGCAGGATGATCCTGCTCCATCTGCCTTTTCACTCTGGGTAATATTACCAACATCAGCCTGTCTTTTCCTAGTAGTGCTTTTGTATTTCTAACCTTCAGTCCCAAATCTGTAAGAGCAATGGCATTTCCCCTCTCTCAGCACATGCCATTAATCATTCTGCACATAATTAAGTGATGGATTGTTACTGGCCCAACACTGCTCACATTCGTTCTCAATTTCCTGGTTTTGCAAGGCTGTTTATGGAGAGTGTTATTTTTGGGGTTTTTTAGCTATCAACAATTCTTACAGGGCTTGTGACATTTCACAATGGGTTTCCAATGCCAGCTGAAGATTTCCTGTTGCTCAAACTCTTAAATCTGTAACACTGACTTTGATGAACACTAGAATTTATGTTTGGCATAAATCAGCTCTTTTTTTTTTTTTTCTCAGCTCTGTAAATATCCAGGACACATAAATTGTACATAAACATCCATAAATCCCCTGGTTGTAGGGAGATGTTGCTGGATTGCCTTATCACATCCTTAATTTTTAAAGGCATCAAGGTCATCTCTGCAGCTGCTCCAAGGAGCCACCTACCTCCCCAGCAGTCACTGCTACACCTCCAGAAATCATGCTTAGAGTTGTGCTTTTCCCAGCTCCGTTGGGTCCTAACAGACCTAAGATTTCTCCTGGAACAAATTTTGCAAAAACTGTTAAGAATATTTATTGGTAATACGACTTCTCCCCCGTATTCTATGTAATATTTAAAAGTACAGTAGGAGAAAGGGTTGTTTTATCCCCGTAAATTAAAACTTTGAATGCAGGAGACCTGAGTGCCAGGTCTCAATGCCCACAAGAAAACTCTAAAACTATACTGCCACCAAATGAGACCTTCCCCTTAGATTTTAGTCATTTATACTAGAGGGTGTGCAGCAAAGTACTTGAACCTTTTTTAACACCAAAAGAGAGGTTTTTGACTGCAAGCTGCTTCTTTTTCTTAAAGATGGAAGTGGCTGTCCTGACTTCGTATTCCTTGCGCAAACCGTTGACAACAACCAAGTCCTATGAAGAGACAGAGAGAGAAATAAAAGCTCTCCTCCCACCCCATGAGACAGCTGGTCTGTTCTTACCATTAAGCAGGACTTCGAAAAAGAGAAAGTTTTTAAATTAAAAAGCCACAAAGCAGAGAAAAAAATAAAAAAAAACCAGGAAAAAAAAATGCAGAATGGGAATAAAAATAATGGTGCCAGCTAAAGTACTTGTAGTGCCAGGGTGACCGTGGGCTGGGTGGTGAGATCACATCAGGAGATCTGAGAGCATGAGCTAATAAAGCAGAGGCAGATGGGAGAATGAAAATGGTGGAGAATGAAAAGCCAAACAATCCAGAGGGCTGGGTCTGGATTCACCTCCTGGTGCTGCAGCGAGGCCGCGGCGCTCCGCACCCTGTCCCTCTCTGCCTGCACCTCGGGGGGCTCCTCTCCAGGGTGGTCCTTGTTCTGCTGGGTGACCACTCTTCTCTGCTGGATCCTGAGAGTGGAGGAGGAGAGATGCTTTCACTGGGAATCACTTCCAGAAAGGTTTGTGTTTGTAAGTTTTTTTTTCCCAGGGTGGCACCAACAAAACCCAAAATTTATTTGCCCTCAGGAAGCTCAGAGAGCTGGAAGGGACACACAGGGATCACTGAGCTGTTCCACAGACAGTGTTTGCTCAGGTATTTATTCCTGGGGAGGAACAGCTGAACTTCACTGGCATGGCTGAGGAAATGAAGGCCAGTTTTAGCTTTTCCTTCTTCTTTAATTATTGACTGGTTCCCTGCTCCACACATGCCAATCGTCTGTTCAAGGAGAATTAAAATACAAGTGGCAAGTTTGCAAACCAATCTGGGTACTTAACTCCCACAATGTTTGATAATGAAATACTTTTTAGAAGTCTTGGTAATGGTTGATCATGAAATACTTTTTACAAGTCTTCTCTCACGTGACTGAGGGGGTTGGTCACTTGTTGTTGGTGCAGTTAAGCAGAGGGCACTTTGACAACCTTGACCTGATAAAGATTTAGAGAAAGTCTCTATCCTATTTGGTGCAATACTGGCACCTTTGAAAAGGAGTCAAAATTCTTCTGTTTCAGTTTGGAGCTATAATTTAGCTCCCTGTAGGGCAATGTCCTGGACACTCTGCTACAAACCTTAAAAAAAAGGCTTAAATCACATTTTTTTTTTCTCTCAAGGACATAGAAAAAATTGAAAATGCTAGCTTTATCCACATGTTGGAAAACATTTTTTCACATATTGTGTTTTTCCCTCCTGCTGTCAGGGTCCTGTCTGGCTGTGCAGCTGCAAGCCCACCCTGCAGACTGGGATTACTGGGATTATCACAAGGATCCCTGGGACAAACCTGAAGACAGGATCAAATCCAGGGACTGCTTCTCCATATCTCACCTCCAAACAGCGCAGGAGGAAAGCCAAAATCACAGAGTGGATGTATGGCTGAAAAACAGACATTAATTAGGTTTGCATGGAGACCAGGTTGCAACACACTCTGTTAATTTTAATTATAAAAGGATGCAGTAACCTATCTCATTAATTTCAGCTGTTGAAAAGGTCTACGAGGGGAAGGAGCTAAACTGATGCTTTGCAGACATTCCTCTCTGATATGCAGATTATTTGCAAAAGCCTTGATTTCTTACAGCAGCTCTAGCCCAGATAATCCACCTGCACCCCAGCAGACCTCCTATGGGATGGGAGATCATCTCATCCTTCTGTAGAAGCAGCACTGGGAGGATCAGTTTATTATAATATCTCTGCCTTCCACATGAGCTCCACTTGACCCCCTGCCTCACTTTCGCAGCATCCAAGGGCCACAGGAGGCCCAGGATTACTTGGAATTTGCCTCCCCTGCCAACACTTAATGGGAAATTTTGACTACAAAACCCCATCCTTTCTTTATGGGAGAGTTTACAAGTCCAGTGCAAGCCTGCTGCATCAGTGACAGTCATCCCTGCCCAAGCCACCATCTCCAAGCCCCTCCTTACTGCAAAGACAGGCGTGTAGACGTAATTCCACTTCTCAAAGATTGTGTAACTGTTATACATGATGAAATTCTGGAAGAAAAGGAGATCAGTCAATCAGAAAATTCCTCAGCACGGTGCAGCTCAGGGCAGGGTCAGAGCAAGTGTGGCAGGTGGGGATGTTCAGCTTTTCTGCAGGGTGGGATAAAGGAGCTTTGATCTGCCTTTTTTTTTTTTTTTTTGGTTCTTACTGCCTCAAGGGGTTGTGGCTTCCTTGGCTTCAGGAATTCAGAGGCCTCGAATCAGTCAGGTTAAGCTGACATTTTCTATCCTTGCTTCTCTCTTCCCAGTTCTTTGGCCTTCTCCCAGCTCACTTCCTCCTTCCTGTTTTTCCCACTCCACCACTTTCCCCTCCCATGCCACCCTTGCTGCCAAAATACAGCCACTGTATCAGCTTTTAGTGACTAAACCAACCAAAAAAAAAAAAAAATCCCAATCAAACAAAGGATTAACAGGGCAAATCGTGGCCTCTTCTCTCACTCAACAGCCTGGAACTTCTCTTTTCCTGTTTTCTTTTCCCACTCTCTCTTTTTGACTGGGAATTTGGGAAGTGCCTTTTGCTTTGCCAGTTTGCACCATGTGAGTGATTACTGAATTTAGTTGGATGTGTTTTGCTTACTAGTCCAGAGAACATGATCCAGCCCACAGGTGGAAACACAGGAATCAGCATACAGATGAAGTAAAGTGCTTCATGATGGTCACTGTTCATAAAAGCTGCATAATTCACCTGGAATAAAGCAGATAAACTATTTCCAGTATTAATGTATTGCTGCCAAAAAAACAGGGTATTTGTCAGCGATTCGGGTTACTCTGCTGAATATTGATACAAATTGAAATTTACTGACATGAATTTGAAATAAAGCCCCAGGTGTCAAGGTGTGCAAATCAAACATTTCAGAGTGCAGGTGCTCCTCACTTACCAAAATGAAGGTTAAAGACCAAATGTAACGATTGCTTCGTCCCATGCGGAACGCGAAGGCCATTAAATAAACGAAGAGGACAAGAGATATTCCATAACCAAAGATGCAAATGAGCTGGAGAGAGAGGGGAACATCAGTGACAAGGAGGTGCCTGTGGATATGTGAAAACCTGCCCAGAGAAGCCCATTGCTAATAAACTCTTTGAAGCCAAATCCTGCTACGAAATGACCCAGAGCTCACCAGGGTCAGCACAGCGCTGGCCTCCAAGGGGCAGATGCGGGTGATGAGCACCAGGAGCCCGAACATGAGGCACATCAGGCTCCAGAAGAGTGGGATGTCCACCAGAGCCTGCCCACACCAGTAGGCCGAGGGGAAGAGCCCTGCCAGCCGCAGCTGGGAACGAGCCTGGAGCTGCAAAAGCAACAAAAATGAGAAAAGGGAAAGCCTAAAACATCATTCCTGCTCCTTCTCTATTCCCTTGCTTCTCCCTTTCCCAGCACTTCCAACTCTTAGCTCAACCATTTTTTAAAACCATGTCATTTCTAAAAGGAAAAAAAAAAAAGAAATTAAATCATTCCTATCTCAAAAGCTTGATTAACATCCCAATTATTGTGGGCCCCAGCTGGTTCCCTGGGATGCAGAGAAGTGCACGTTGGTGCTAATCTGGCTGATTTTCTTCTGTCATCCTGCCTAGAAATCACAGAATCATGGAATGATTTGGGTTGGAAGGGACCTTAAAGATCATCCCTGCCATAGGCAGGGACACCTTCCACTACCCCAGGCTGCTCCAAGCCCTGTCCAGCCTGGCCTTGGACACTTCCAGGGATCCAGGGGCAGCCACAGCTGCTCTGGCCACCCTGTGCCAGGGCCTCCCTCTGGTGCTCTGCAGACATTTTGCATCTCATTCACTCCTTGTGTAGGACCACCTGCAGCTCATGCTCTTTACCTTGCAATCCTCCACGCTGCTCATGGCAAAGAGAGGAGGCAAACCAGCAACCAAAACCAGCAGGTAGGTGAATAAGCCGAAAAAAATGTAGTTCTTCAGATCTGTGTTTTCAGCCTGTGGGGAGAAATTCAGTCATCCACAATTGATGCTGCCCAGGGAAAATCTGGCTGGCTCGATGCTCATGAGATGGTGGAACACAGAAGTAGACCAAGAGCACTAATGGTGAGTCAGTTGTGTTCAAGAACAGGAAACGAGGCAAAAAGAACAAAATAATGGCCTTTAACATCCTAGAATTTGCAGAAAGAACTTGGATTCCTGTAAATTGTTGAGGATGGAGACCAAGTTTTTGTTGCTGAGGAAAGGCAGGGTTTGCAAAGGTCACTGTTGTATTCCCACCAAATTCACCAGCATGGCCTGGTGGAAAGGACCTTAAATTCCACCCCCAGCCATGGCAGGACACCTTCCACTGTCCCAGGTGGCTGCAGACCCTGTCCAACCTGTCCTTGGGCACTGCCAGGGATCCAGGGGCAGCCACAGCTGCGCCAGAGCCTGCCCACCCTCACAGGGAACACTTTCCTCCTAAAATCTGATCTAAACCAATTTGGCTCAGTGGGAAGCCATTTGCCCTGTCACTCCAGGCCCTTGTAAACAGTCTCTCTCCATCTTTCCATCAGGGACTGGAAGGCCACCCTGTTAGGTCACCCTGAAACTTCTCTTTTCCAAGAACAAGCCCAATTCTCTCCAAAAAGCACAAACTTAAATACCTTAAAGCCCCACAGAACCCTTGGATACTGCAGGGAAAATCATCACTGAACACCCCCAGGAACCACCAACAGCGGGACCACTGCCCTCAACCCTTGGAAGCTGCTCTCCTGGCCAGGTTTCCAAGCTGTGCAGCCCTCCCCCCTGGAGCTGTCCCAGTTAATTCTGGCCCAGCAGGGCAAGGACCCTCACCATGTACAAGAGCAGTGAGACCACCAACAGTGGGACCACTGCCCTCAACCCTTGGAAGCTGCTCTCCTGGCCAGGTTTCCAAGCTGTGCAGCCCTCCCCCCTGGAGCTGTCCCAGTTAATTCTGGCCCAGCAGGGCAAGGACCCTCACCATGTACAAGAGCAGTGAGACCACCAACAGTGGGACCACTGCCCTCAACCCTTGGAAGCTGCTCTCCTGGCCAGGTTTCCAAGCTGTGCAGCCCTCCCCCCTGGAGCTGTCCCAGTTAATTCTGGCCCAGCAGGGCAAGGACCCTCACCATGTACAAGAGCAGTGAGACCACCAACAGTGGGACCACTGCCCTCAACCCTTGGAAGCTGCTCTCCTGGCCAGGTTTCCAAGCTGTGCAGCCCTCCCCCCTGGAGCTGTCCCAGTTAATTCTGGCCCAGCAGGGCAAGGACCCTCACCATGTACAAGAGCAGTGAGACCACCAACAGTGGGACCACTGCCCTCAACCCTTGGAAGCTGCTCTCCTGGCCAGGTTTCCAAGCTGTGCAGCCCTCCCCCCTGGAGCTGTCCCAGTTAATTCTGGCCCAGCAGGGTGGGACCCTCACCGTGTAGAAGAGCTGGCTCCAGACGCGGAGGCGCGCGGTGGAATTGAGCAGCCTCAGGAAGGTGTTGCTGAGGATGTTCACCAGCACTGGGAAGCAGTTGATGGGCTCTGGGCTGCACATCACCGTGAACTGGTGGCTCTGAAGGTGTCAAAAGAAAAGGCCTTCATGTCCCTGAGAGGTGTGGGCAGCACTACTGAAACTACTTATTATGCCTCCCCCCTCAAAAAAAAAAAAAAAAAAAAAAAAAAAA
>VWYO01004894.1:295891-317742 GCA_013400275.1 Rhadina sibilatrix
TTTTTTAGCCAAGTTTTCTTTTTAAAAGCAGAGGGAGGTGACTGGGTTGTTCTGACGATGCAAATTGTGGATTTTGCTGTTCTCTGGCAGAATTTTGGGGGCTGAGCTTTTGTGGTGCACTGGTTTTATTATGGACATACCATTGCAAGGCCAGCTGTGAAGGCAAAAGGACTGAAGAGGTTTAAAATCCACTCCAAAGCCTGGGGCAGTTTTTCAAACAATGTCAAAAAGCCCAGCGCCCCAAAGAGGATGTAAAGGAGGAATCCCACAAAACTGGAAATATTTGGCTGCTTTAGCAATGAGCTGAGCAGGAAAGTGAAGTGAATCTGCAGCAGAGAAAACCAGTAGTTAGCAGGATGCACTTCTGCTGCAATTAAAATAAACCCCCTCCCCCCAAAAAAACCTCTCAAAAACCAACCAACCAACCAACCAATCTCCAAACAAACAAACAAACACCAACAAAAAACCTCAAACCAAAACAAAAAAGCCCAAAACAAGAAAAAATCCCATGAAAACAGGAGCAAAATGAGAGACCCAGCTGGGTTTCAGTTGATCCCTTTTGTTTAGCAGACAGCTCTGAGATTTAGGGCAGGTTTATGGGGACAGACAAATCACTCCCAGCCTCATTTTAGCAGCTCTCTTTACTCTGATTTCGAGTCAGAATCTCCCAAAATGTCATGGGAGTGGTATAAAAGCCTACCAATTATAACAATAATTCACAGCAGAGTATTTTTGTTACTCTCTCATATAATGCCAGCCCTAAAAAACTCTGCAGTCTTTCAGATATTTTAATTAGGAAACAATTTAATTTAGGGAAAAAAAAAAAAAAGTGCACCATATTAGAATACAAAAGCAGACTTACGGATGCCACACCATAAAAGAAGTAAAAAAAATACAGTTCCAAAAAGCTGTTGTGATTAAAAACTTCACTCAGGGTGATCCAGGTCAGCAGGCTGGCTGTGATGGAGACATACACAGTGTACAGCAAGCTCCAGGATAACCTACAGAGGAAGGCACAGTTATTTCTGTCCCTGAGCCTGACAACACTTGCCATGACACAGCCAACGCAAGGCAGGGCGGTTTAAATTCAAATATTCTGTATTTTCATCCATTTACAGTTTCCAGACTGCAGAGGAGCAAATATCAGAGTCACAGGAAGGGTCAGGTTGGAAGGGACACAGAGGGTGGAAGTGTCTGCTCAGAAAGGGTCACCCCAGAGCACAGGGCACAGAAACGTGTCCAGATGGGTCTGGAATGTCTCCAGTGAGGGGCTCTCCATGCCCTCTCTGGGCAGCCTGTTCAGTGCTTGGTTACTGCTCAGCAGAATCAGTTCTTGCACAAATTCAGCTCCTGCACGTGCCCACATCTCTGCAATGATGGCAGCAAAGGGACACGGAGAACTTACAGCCAGGCCTTTTCATCCCTGTGCTTTTCCTAACCATGGGAAATATTCATGCCCAGAGGGATTAGGAAGCCTGTTGGATAGGCCCTGTGTCCATCCTCTGCTTCAGCATTTAGGGGTTTCTCCAGAATCAGTTGTTCCTTGGCTTTTCCTGCGTGTTCCACCCATTTTCTGGAGGCACACACACCCAGAGCCCTGCTGCACACACCCCAGCTCCACCAGGAGGGCTCCTCCTCCTCTTTTGGGGGAGGGAGAAGAGTAACAAAACAACTACAGAAATCCCCTGTCAGAGCAACAGGCTTGGAAACAGAGGTCCCCCAGCAAGGAGAGCCCCAGAAGGGTTTAGGCACCTCCAAAGATCCCCCAATCCCACCCCTGCCATGGGCAGGGCCACCTCCCTCCAGCCCAGGCTGCTCCTTACGCTTGGCAAAACAATCCCTGCATTGCACATTCATTTCTGGGACTCACCAGAAGGAAATATCTTGCAGACCCATTGCTCTCATCAATGCCTTCAGCTTCTTCTTCTCCTTGAGAACTTTCATTGATAAAAAGTGCATGAATGGGCAGTAGCTCAGTGTGGCACAGATAATGAACCAAAGGTAATCCAGTTTGAACAGAGGTTTCATCACGGTTTTCAGGTGAACTCCAGTAATTGACTTCATTTCCCTCCACACAGAGTGGTTGGTTTTCATCTAAAGGAAAGAAATCAGTCATTCATTTCGGTTTTTTGCAACGAAAAAGCCAACATCAGAACAGATGGGGTTACAAGCATTAAAATTATCAGTTTGTCAACAATAATGTTATGTTTATAAACAACCAGTATTCAGTATTTTTCTGTGTTGACTTGCAATAAGCACTGTTAAATCCTTGTTCCATTCACTGCCCAGAGCCATGAGAATGATCTGTCATTCCTTTAAATTTTGAATTACACTATTTAAGAAGTTGATGACCACGGAAAACCAGAGCATCACAGAATCCCAGAAGGGTTTGGGTTGGAAGGGACCTTCCAGATCCCCTTGTTCCACCCCCTACCATGGGCAGGGACCCCTCCCACTATCCCAGGTCACCCCAAGCCCTGTTCAACTTGGCCTTGGACACTTTTAGGGATGGAAAAATGAACTGGCTTGATGGTTTTCTTCGTGTTTGGGTTGGGTTTTTTTTTGGGTTTTTTTTTTTTTTTTTTTTTTTGTTTTTTTTTTGTTTTGTTTTTTTTTTGTTTTTGTTTTGTTTTTTTTGTTTTGTTTTTTTGTTTGTTTTTTTTTTCCCCTTTCTGGGATTTTTAATCAGTTTGGGTTTTAAGTTTACACAGAACTCTGGGAAGGACAGCAAATTCCATCATGAGCACACTTACTTCTATGACTGCTGCATCAATGCTGGACTGCACTGAGAGGAAGCCCCCGTACCAGTACAGAGGAACTTTGCAGTGCCCTGCGGAAAAATCCCAGCAGGTTTCTGTGGGGGAAACAAAATATTTTTAAAAGCATTAATCAACATTAATGAATGCATTTCCACATACATGCACATATAAAAACTTGTGCATGACACGCTTGGTTGAAAATGAGTTTTAGCTAAGTGTGAGGGACTCAAGATTGGAGTTTACTCAGCTTTCTATCCTTTAATGTGTTAAATCTCTGGCCAGGGACATTACTGCACACACAATTCTCATTTTCCAGGCATGATTTGATGTGTTAAGGTACAAAAGGGAGAGCGGGGGGAAAGGCACTGAGCTCCCTTCCACCCCAAACCATTCTGGGATTCTCTGATCCTCTGACTGTGGATGACATTTATATTCTTACAAATTTTTTTTTCTCTGATTATTATTTTTTTCTTTTACAGACACAAACCCTCCAATTTTAACTCATGTCTTTCTTGAGCCATTTGGCACAGGGGCAGCCTCCATCCCTTTGGGGTGGCAGAGCAATCCAGCTGAGCAGTTTTGGATGCCAAGCCCCAGCCTGGGGCTCCGTTTGTTACCGATGTGCTCGAAGCCTTCGTTGGGTAGCACTGCTCTGCTCACTGGGAATCTGAGCGTGTAGGAGAAGTCATCCTTGAAAACAACACCGATAGTTTCCTCCTCCAAAAGTCCTTTTTCTTCGATTTTTGCCTCATCTTCCACCTCTTCTATTGTTATGCCTGCCGTTAGAATAGATAAATAATATTAATGAATAAAAAACCCCCCAAACCAGCCCGGTGAAACTCTGATTTCGGGCAACAATCAAAATGGGCATCACCATGTTGCTCTGGGTTTTCTCTGCTCTCCTCTGTTTTTTTTAAAAGTTTTTCTAAAGTTCTGCTTCAGCCTTCTGTATTTACCTTTTGCACTGGAGTTTCTCACGGTTTTCACCTAAACAACCCATTGTTGTTGTATCTGCCCTTTCATGTTTACATTCTTCTCATCAGGAGGAGGCTGTGGATGCACTGTTGGGTTGCCCAGTGTGGTTGGAGAGGACAATTTTTCTCCTCCAATCCGTGGTCATTGTTGGAATTCTATCAATGTCCAGGTCTGTAAATAAACTGCCCCTTTTTGCCTTGGACATCCCAGTGTGTAAGTGTTGTTCATTTGTGTTGTACTGCGACATCACCCCAGCTTCTCCCCTCAAAAATCAGGTGGTACAGCTGCTCTTGCCCCTCCCTGCCATGAGGGTGGGTCAGCTCCACCCCAGACACTGCAGGAAGATGGATTTAGCAGCTTTTTTACCCCTCAGCAGCGAGCTGGAAGCCACTTTTGCCATGATGCTCCTGGTGGTGTTGGTTGCAGGGGTGTAGAGGAGCGTCACCCCCGAGGCGTTGAAGGCTGGGTCATCCAGGCTGCCCAGGAATTTGTAGGGGAACTCCTGGGTGTGGTAATCCATGATCAGAACCGCAGAGTCACGCAGGATGTAGAGGAGCAGCAGCGATGTCACCCATTCCTGCAGGGAAGGAGGGAAGGAAGGAAATGCAGAGGTGAGGGGCAGCCCAGGGAGCTGCTGCTGCTGCTGCTGCTGTGGGGATGATGCCTTAGGGTTTCACTTTTATGTTTTTCAGCTATTGTAGTCACTGATTGTCATGTTTAGGTTTTCTGAAGTCCTTTCCCAGGGACGAAAAGTGGTACACAAGGTCATATTTTCTAAACTATCTTGTTTTTCACATTCCTCTCTGAAGGAGGGACTTTGCTTGTTTACCCTTAACGTGACCAATGTGTCAAGGGATCCCACCTCTTAGGTGGGCACTTTGTAAAAAGGTATAAAACAGGTTTAGACAATAAACCAGCCCCTTCTTGAAAGCATCAGCCTTCTGAGCAAGACTCTTGTCTTTCTTTGTGTCCAACAGCGACAAGCTGTAGTATTTTTTATAACATTATAATCATGTTTATATTATTTATTTTATGTTACAATGTGATTTTATATAATATTTTTAGCTATAATTTTTTAAAATATTTTTTCCCTGTACTGCTTTAGCGTGTAATTCTGAAACTCCACGGCCTGCCAGCTGCTGTTCTCCTGTTTTATTCAAACACAACAATTCCTCTCCAGGCCTGGGAATCAAGGACTCACCTCACTGTCTCAGGCTTTGAGAGATGGAAAAATCAGTGAGCTGGGGAGGAAAACTTGGAGTTAATGATTTCATTACCTGGAGCTGCAATTGGAGGATTAACCCCTGATATGTAAATGAACCGAATTTATAAAAGTGTGAAAAACTCCATCATCCAGCTTGGGTGTAGCCTCTTGGAGGCTTCTGCCTGCCCAAGGTGCACCTATTGAAGGCCTTTAATAAACACCCACTTTTATTCTCTTCATGTCTAGCCTCTCTCTAAGGTAGCCACTCCATGGTCAGGGAGGCTCCTGCAGGACCCTTCTAACCCAGCTCTGGCCCCACTGCCCAGCCCAGCTCCTCTGCCTTTCCCCTGTGCCCGAGGGAGAGCTGTCCCACAGGTGTGATGGGTCTCAAATCCAGGCAAGGTCTCAGATGGAGCACACATTTCCTTAGTGCTGGAGCCAGGGAGGGCTGTGGATAATCTGACACTGCAGCCATGAATTGGACATTGTGTTCCTCTGCACAGGGCAGGATCAACAAGCACAAGCCAGCAGCCAGCTTTGTCACGAGGCAGATTGGTGGTGTCACAGGAAGGAGGAACTGCTGACATTTCCCAGGGAGCCGCAGCTGAGCCTTCTCACAGCCCCTCACACAAAAACAATGCAGCGTGGAAATGCTTTGTAGTGGAAATCCTGATTTCCCTTTGGAAGAAGCAACACTTGCCTGAAAACTTTTTGACTTGATCCTCCACACCAGAAGAATATTTTTCCACAGGAGAGCACAGGTTTGCTGAAATATTTGTGAGGCTTTCTTGGATACCCCCTGCATTTTTCCAGCTAAGATGGGAGAGAAAATGATATGATTTAGAATAAAAGAGGTCCCTGAGAGTTAAATACCACTTCAGAGGAAGCCAGTAACATGCCAAAGGGGGAGAACTTGTCTCCTTAACTTTGGACAACTAAGATTCAAAGGAAATAGACCAAGAACATGCAAGGGATCAGAGAGTTGGGCTGGTGGACTCTGAAGTGCTTCCTCCACAAGCACAGATTTATCCTTCTTCATCCAGACTCATCCTTCCTCATCCAGATTTATCCTTCCTCACCCAGATTTATCCTTCTTCATCCAGACTCATCCTTCCTCATCCAGACTCATCCTTCCTCATCCAGATTGATCCTTCCTCATCCCGACTCATCCTTCCTTATCCAGGTTCATCCTTCCTCATCCAGATTTATCCTTCTTCATCCAGACTCATCCTCCTAATCCAGGCTAATCCTTCCTCTCCCAGCTTTATCCAGACTCATCCTTCCTTATCCAGGTCCATCCTTCCTCACCCAGACTCATCCTTCTTCATCCAGATTCATCTTTCCTTACCCAGATTTATCCTTCTTCATCCAGAGTCATCTTCCATCACCCAGACTCATCCTTCCTCATCCAAATTCATCCTTCCTCAGCCAGACTCATCCTTTCTCACCCAGGTTCATCCTTCCTCATCCCAAAGAGGCTTTGTGGAACGAGACAATCGCTCGCTTTCCACGTTCCTCTGCAGAAAGTGAATTTGTGTCTGGCCTCAGGCACGTGCTCTGTTGGCAAACCACTGCTCACGTGCTCTGGGTTCTGAACCAGACCCTGAATCACGTTACAAACACTGGGGAGATGCTAAAAATACCCTAAAATGGAGGCTGCCACTGCCTGCCTTCACCAGGCTGGTAAGAGACCAGTTTGTTCTGTTTTCACCCAAATATTAAGGAACGTTAATGCAGTTGGAGCAGGGCAGGATTAGAACACCCATGTGCTCCTCAATATCCTCCCAGATACTGAGCAGGGAGCATTTCTTTGGGATATTTATTTATTTCAGCTCCAGATTTACTCCTGTGGCAAAGCAGCAGGAGCAGGAGCAAGCTCAGAGCAATGGGATTCAGCCCCTTCCCAGGGCAGCAGGGCAGGGAACCTCCCAAGATGTTTTTGTGGTTTAATCCCTTCAAATGGCTGAAACCCAAACCCAAAGCAACCTCAAAGGCAGAGTGCTCCATTCCCCTTGGACGGCGCTTCCTGATTCCACGGATCGGGCAGCTGGAGTTAATAAAGGGCTCCACTGCTCTGTCCCCTGCACTGCCTGTGTTTTGGAAGAATTAAATATTTGTGTACTGCGGGGGCAAGGGACCCAGGATCTCAGTTCACCTTCTGTGTTATCACAGGGCTTTATCTCACCTTATTTTATCTCCTGCTGCTCTGCTTTCCCTGCCCAAGCTTCCTCCCACACTTCCTCCCTGCTGCCTGCACTGAAGGTTAAAGGTAAATAGGAAGGGATTTCTAGGAAGTGTCACTTCTTTTGATGGTTTTGTTGTTGTTGTTGTTGTTTTTCCCCAGGTCTGGATTTCAGTCATGAACTGAAGGCAGCAGCTCAGCCCAGGATGTTTGAGCAGTAAACAAAGTGTGGTTGTATTTGGATAACAAGGGAAACAGGATGGCCTTTAAAAGCTGCACGGAATCTCTACAGTCACAACAAACCATTTTAAAATGATGGAACAAATCTAAAGCTTTTTAGAAAATTTTAACAAAGTTTCTGCTAGTTTTAATTTCTTTTTTTTCCTGTGGAGCAAGGAGCAAATACCACTGGGAGCCAAAAAATGAAGCCAGGAGTTCAAACAAGTGATGCTGCCTAAAAAGGCTGTGGAATTTAACTTTCAATCAGATACCTAATAAATACTAGCTATTATTAACTTTAAATCAGGTATCTAACTAATCTATTATATAATTACTGAAAAGATAAAAAATACAGCCAAGAGAGAATCCTCTGCCAGGCCCGAGGCTCAAAACTTCAGATGCAGAAGGCAAAATAAACACCCCAGAAAATGGAGGCAACGATGTTTGGGAAACTTTAATGCAGTTCAGAGCATCACTTGTAAAGCTGGCTGTCTCCTGGGGCTCATTAAGTGCATCCAAACTTCCTGCTCTCCAGGAACTCACTGCCAAGGTGTTGCAATAACTTTTCCTGGATCCTGCGTGCAGCTCTGCTCTACCAACAGCCACCCCAGGAAGGCACATCCCATATAATCCCTTTATTTACTATCTCAGGGAATTCCTCTTTGGCACCTCTTCAAACTGTTTTCCTCTACAAATTTAACTTACTGAGCTCTGTTTGAAGATGTCCTGCTCATTGTAGGGGGCGTTGGACTGGGGGACTTTTAAAGATCCCTTCCAACCCAGAGTATCCCTGGGGTTTCTGATTTCAGTTCCTAAAATCAAGCTGCTCTTCAGGAGCTTTGGCAGGAGCCTCTCAATGCTGGTTTCAAAGGGAGAAATTCCTGCTGCATCTCACGCTTCCCAGAGGATCCTCTGGCTTTTCCAGAGCCAAGGATTAATTCCTGCAGGTGGAGGGTGCAGAGGTGCTCCTTCCATCCCCTCCTGTTTGCAGGGAGGAGTTCTTGCAGCTTTTTGTGTTTGCAGCTGATAAATCCGAGGCAGATTTGCAGTGACTCCACTCCCAACACACCAGCTGGAACAGGTTGTTTTTTCCTACTGGCAACTTGAAAACAACTCTGAGCCTGCCCTTAATCCAAGCTCAACACTTCAGCTCATACAGAGAGGTGAAATTTGGGGGTTTTGCATTTTTAGATGCCTTTAGTGACAGCAAGGCAGGAGGAGGAGAGCAAAGGGAGGGATCATCCCCCAGTGCTCAACCTTCAGCTCTTCACCTGCAGCCACAGGGAGAACCCAAATCCACACACACCTAGAAAAGCTGAATATCTTTGCTCCTTTCCCTCTAAAGTATTTTGTTGTGAACTTACAGTCCACCAGAAAACAGAGCTGGAAGGTGCAACTTTTATGCACTCAGCATCACAAAGCATTAATTAGGAAAAAAAAAAAAAAACAATCCTCCCCTCATG
The DNA here is from genome assembly GCA_013400275.1 of Rhadina sibilatrix. Lineage (NCBI taxonomy): Eukaryota > Metazoa > Chordata > Aves > Passeriformes > Phylloscopidae > Rhadina > Rhadina sibilatrix. Next base: position 304,694 of record VWYO01004894.1, read on the forward strand.
AAAACTCAACCCCTGCACAAGGGAGAATTTTTCCATCTCTACTTCTAAATTAATTTTCCCTCAGAAAAAAAAATAAAAATTAAAAGGAGAAGTAGGTGACTCCTTACCTGCTGGTGCGTTTTCCATGGGCACAGGGTGTCCCCCAGCTGTGGGGTGGCCAGGCTCCTGGTCCCTTTTCAGCCCCAGGGAGGCCCAGCCCGGTGGCCGTGCCCCTCTCCAGGCTGACGTCAGCTGGGCAAACCCTCCCAGAAGTGGTGGAGCCATGACCCAACGTTGGAACAACACCTACAACCAGCTGGCCCCCAGCCTGGGGATGTTTACACCAGGGCTTGGAGGCCTGAACTGGACTCCTGCAGATGTTCCTGGCAGGCAGCAGAGTTGGGGTGGCCTGGGACGGGCTGAACCTTCGCTCCTGAGAGGTGGCAAAGCTGCTTTGTCCCTGCCCCGGCTTCTCCAGAGGGAAAACTCTGCTGCCTTGTCCCCATCGTGCCCAGAGCCTGACTCAGCAAATGCTCCTTCCTCTGCTGAGACAAATCCTGCATCCCAGCACCAACATTTTAGCTCTTCTTTCTCCTTTCCCCGTTGTTTTGAGCGGTTTTTTTTCCCAATTTCCACTCCTTTTAATTGCTTTTCCAGCAGCTGCCGCACAGCTGGAAGCAGGACATTTTAAAACAAAACATCTTTCCAGTGCATCTGCATTCAAAACAGGGAGGTGAGGAACTCAGAGAAGCCAGGGAATCCAAACAAGCTGGAAGGGTGCACGGCCACGGGATAATTCAACGAGTTAAGTGAATTTGACTGTCCCGGAACTTCCACAGCTCGAGGATCGTGCATCTGATTTGCAGAGCTGCCTCAAACCACAAGGGCTGGCTGGTTGTTGCTTAACATAAGGCATGGGCTCTGCTGCAGCTGCTGATTTACTCATTTTCAAGGCATGAGCTCATTTAGGAGAGGAGCAGAAGTGTTTTCCAGCATCCCTTCACGTTGGGCAACGGGGGAGCAACGGGGAGGGCTCCTCGGGACTGCAAAAAAAAACCCATCTGAGGTGCACTTCACCAGAAAACAGCACTTTTCTGCCCAAAACCTGTGCCTCGGTGTGGGACCCAGCCCTGCCCTGACTGCACAGGATCCACAGAAAAGGCTTTTTCACAGAAAAATGCCACCTGCTCCGAGCTCTTCGTGGGGTTTCCCATCCCACTCCTGGCCCTGCTGCTGCAGTGGGACCCCAACCCCTCAGGGCTTCACTGAGCAGAAACAGGAGAGCACAGAGCATCTCCAATATCATTCATGAAACCCCCCAGGCAGATGCTCCACAGGATTTCTGAGAAGGGGGCTCAGGACCAGACTTTGTATCTGCCAGGAGGAAGAGAGCGGCTGGGAAGGGAGCCAGAGCCTTCCAAGGGGACATGCCAAGCAAAGGAAAAAGGAACAGCAACAGCTCCAGGAAACCCTTATCAAAGAGAAATTCAGCATGTTAAATCAGGGATTTTCTGGACATCTCTTAAAAGAAGCATTATAAGGGAATGAATTAATTTTACAGCTTTAAAAAAAAAAATAAAAAAATGCATGGCACACTGCCCTTCCACACCATCAGAAACAAACCAGTGGGAACTGCTGGGAACTGTCCCCAAGCTCAGACTAAACTTCTTTGGGGTTATTTTCCTCTCCACTGAGGGGCTCAGGAAGCACAAACCCCTTTTATTTTGCTGCACTCTTCACTGACCCGTGAGGCTGGAGGTGACCCCCCTCCTCCTCTTCCTCAGCAGGGTCTGTCCAGGAACCCAGCAGTCCCACAGGACATGCCAGGAGCTGCCAGTGCCCATTTCATGTCCCACCTTCAGCCAAACCTCCCCCATTTCACTGCCCCTCAGCCCAGAGCCAGCACCCACCCAGCCAATTCACCCTGGACACAGCTCCAGGCACAAAAACAATTTTTATTTTTTTTTTTTTAACTGGGGTTGATTTTCCAGTGGCTGGAGGTGATTCACCCCTGCAGATGGACAGTGTGCCATGCCAGGAGCAGGCAGCTGCCGTGGGGTCACTGCCTGCCCAAAGCTGGGCTGAGTGAATCCGCCTGCAAAACGCCACCGTGGGCGGTCGGATCCCCAGGGTTGCAACACTGCAAAACTCCCCCAAATTCAGCTTGAAATGTGATACTGCAGCCTGAGGGCCCTGGCCATGCCAAGAGCCAGGGCCCCCCACACCCTGCTTGAGCTCAACCACCTGAAACTCTGCTGCACCCCGAAATCAGCCCAGGCTTTGAAAACCATCCCCATTTCCAGCACAGCAAAACACTCAGCCAAGAGTTTAACAACCCAAACCATCTTTATTTTGGAAGTACTTCCTGCTGGGAAAGGAGAATCCTCACCTTTACAAGTACAGCCGAGTGGTGAGAGGAAGGCAAGTGTGTAAAATGAACTGCACGTGGTCCAACAGCAGGAGGAGAGTCACAAATGTGTCACCTTCAGGCCTGACACCTCCTGCTCCTGCTGCTGCCAGAGCTTTGGGTGTTGGCTGTGCAATAAATCTCACCTGCTCAACAGAGACAACTCTGAAATAAGGACTTTTCTTGGGAAGGTAAACAAAACCAGACACTTTGAACTCTCCATAGAAAAATACAACCTTGTAACAACACCACCAAGTGAAGGTGTTTTCAAGCTTTGGATAGGTCAGCAACTCACAACAACCCTGCAGGGCAGCTCCAACCACCCAGCCTGGGAATGCTGACCCAAACTGGGTGGATTTAGCCCAAATCCCCCCAAAGCCAGTTTATCTCTGAGAGCACGGGCTGGGTGTGTGTTGGATGGAGGGGATTTGCAATGTCACTGGTAACAGCTGAACAAAGGGGCTTCAAACCCCAGGGGTAAAGCTCTGCTGTTCCCAGGGCACTCCCTGGTTTAGTTCTGCCAGGGCTTTTCCCTATTCTGGCAATTACGTCTTAGGACACTCTGAGACTCTCCTGATATGAGGAGAGTGATGTTGTGGGGTGGAATTTTACCCCACTTTAACACACGGTGTCACCAGGCCAAAAAGATCCCACCCAAACAGAGAATTAATTTAACAAGCCACATTCTTTGTCCTTTCTGTAGCAGCACAAAAACCAGTGCCACCATCCACTGGGCTCCTCCAAGATAAACAACAGCACCAAGCTGAGCTAATCCGGCTTCTAATTCCAATTTTCACATCTGAAATGTGAGGAAATACAGAAATATCTGAAACAGACAGCACAGAACTATTTTACAGACTATTAACTCCAAGTGAAAGAATAAATTCAAGGCAGACACCAAGGCTGCTCACAGGTCACACTAATTCCCTAGATCCATGTGAGAAGAATGTGCTGGATTGATGGGCAGGTGACGCTTGGCTCAAACACCGTTGGCAAAGAGACCAAAAAAATGTGGGATTTGGGAGAAATGCACTCAAAAAAAAAAAAAAAAAAGAAAAAAAGCACTTGTACACACCTGCATGGGAAAGTGCCAAAAGAATTCTGAGTCCCAAATAAAGGCCAAAGCTCAGAGCTCCCAGCCAGCAGCAGGGCTGGGGCTAAATAAATAAAACTCTTAAATTGGGGTTTTTTTTCTTTTCTGACAGGAAGTTTCACCCCTGTCAGGCAGTGCTGGAGCTGCAGGAATTTGCTTTAATCCTGTCCTTTTAATGTCTCTTTTCCAGGGCTGTGGTTCCCTGGGGGAGCAAATGGGATGTTCCAAGGCTTCCTGTAGGGTTTGGGCTCCAATTTTAACTACAAACCCAAAGCTGTGCATTTCTATGCCACTGATGGGTCCAAAAGAGGAAGTGAAATTCTGCAGGAGGAGTTCACATCTCCCTATCTAAGAAACAAATGGAAACAGATTTTGGCTGAACACACTGATAAACATTATCAGACACATCACACACATTATTGCCTGATAATTACAAACAGCTGGGACACACAACTGCAACTTTACCCATTTTTTTGAGTTTTCTCAAGAAAAGCAAAGGCCTTTTCTAACTTTGAAGTGAATATACATCAATAATATGACTTATGAAGCCAATGTCTCAATAGAAACACATCTCTGTTCATTGCAGAGCAAAATGAGCTGGGAGCAATTTTTAATTTCCCCTTATAAAACTAAAAATGTGATGATAGCTTTGTGTAGAAAAAAACCAAAAAAATAATATATTTTTCAACATACATTTGTCATCATCTCAGGCTAAAGGACCACATATTCTACTCCTCTTAGTGCTTCTATGCAAACCAAAGGCACCTGTCTTATGCACGAGGCTGTGAACTGGGACCATTTTCTTTGGGGTTTTACAAAGGGGGCTGACAAGTGGCCAGGCTGGGCCCTGTGTCACTGACTGCAACCACAACAACGAGGGGCTGGGAAACACTGGAGCTCATGAACGCACTGGCAAGGAAACTGCAAACATCTCCAAAGCACTGTAAACATCTCCAAAGCACTGTCTGTGTGAGCAGCTGGCAGGACACACCTTGTCACTGTCTGTGTGAGCAGCTGGCAGGACACACCTTGTCAGTCACTGTGTGTGTGTGTGAGCAGCTGGCAGGACACACCTTGTCTGTCTGTCACTGTGTGTGAGGGCAGCTGGCAGGACACACCTTGTCACAGCCAGGGAAAGAATCAGACTCTTCTGAACGGAGACAAGGCAGAACCACATCTCTGCAAACCCCTTTGACCAAGCAGGGGAAGGAGCACACCCACTCTGTCCCCTCCCTGTGCCCCCCAGCACGCAGGACAAGCCCCAGTGGCACCCACGTGGCAGCAGAGAGCTGCCAGCCTGCAGGGGGGAGCACTGGGAGTGCCACCAGGTGCCACCTGTGACCTGCAAATGAACATCTCCAGGCTGGTGGGACGCCAAGCTGAGCTGGAGCTCAGCAGCTCAGGAGCCTCCCTGCAGCAGGGCAGTGACTCTGCAGGGCTCTCCCCCTCTCTTCCAAGCAGCTGCATCTCCAAAGCAGAGGCAGGGGTGGCTCAGCAGGTGGAGGAGCAGGGATGGGTGTGCAGGACAGGCAGCAGTGCCCAGACCAGAGCCTGCAAACCAGCCCGAGGGGCAGGACGCTCCAGCAGCCACTGGCTCTGCTCAGACACAGCATTTTCCTGAAGGCCAGCCCAAGCTGCAGCCCAGCAGAGCCCAGGGAAGGCAGGTGGGAGCTCCTGCTGCAGGCAGTGCCCTCGTGCCCAGCACAGAGCAGGAGCGGGGGGCAGCCGGGGGAGCAGGGGCTGCTCACTGCTCCTGCAGCCTGATTCCCCAGGCCAGGATGGTGGGACACGCTCAGGGCTTCCCAACCCAGCTGTCCTTGCCCAGCCCAGCCCCAGGAGCAGGGAGAGGACGGGCGCTGGCACCGACAGGAGCACGAGGAGCTCAGAAAATGACTCGGTCCTCCTGCGTCCTCTCCCACCACAGGCTGCTGTTCAGGGTGCCAAAGCTGCTGTCCTCCTCCTCCTGCTCCTTAGCCAGCTCCACAAACACCTGGAAAACATGGAAAAGACCCCCGTGCTCCTTGTGGGAACTTCCTTGGTCACAAACACAACTCCTGCTAAAATCCTCACGAGTATTCAATGCATTGCTTCATCTCTGAGTAAAACATTCCTAGTATTTTGAGTTTTTTCTCCTTACTAAGACATTTCTAGTATTTTGAGGTTTTTCTCCTTACTCCTGCCCTTCACCTCTTTTCTTCAAGAGCACAATGAAAAGGAAGTGCAACACTGAAGGACCTTGATTGTCAGCAGTAATTAGCCCACAATAAGCAATTACAAGTCTCAGCTTCACCCTCCTCCCAGCTACCAACAGCAAATGCCTGTTCTTGGAATGAATCAGAGCAGCTTTTCCACTAATACCACACATTTGTTTTCTTCCAGTCACTGCAGTTGGCATCTTATTTTTAGAGGGCAGAACGGGAATAAAGAGGAGCTGGAGAGCTGGCAGATGTGATTCACTTTGCAAAAAGGGAATTTAGTTTCCCAAAAGTGCCCCAACAGGCATCAGCAAAGCAGCCCCAGCAGCCTGGGAGCAGAGCCTGGGGACAGGACTCATCATCATGCTCTGGGTTGGAAGGGAGCATAAATCCCATCCCTGTCACAGGCAGGGACACCTTCCACTGTCCCAGGCTGCTCCCAGCCCTGTCCAGCCTGGCCTGGGACACTGCAGGGAAGGAGCAGCCACAGCTGCTCTGGGAATTCCATCCCAGCCCCACCCCACCCTGGCAGGGAGGAATTCCTTCCCAATAGCCCATCTATCCCTGCCCTCTGACACCTTCAGCTGGCAGGGTTTGCACTCACAAAACAGAATTTAACCCACCTGCTCCAGTGTTGCTTGAGAAAAGCTGTAGTCCTCGATGTTGAAGGCGTGTTTTACTGGGGAAAGAATCAATGAGAGCAGATTCAGGCACAGTTTACTTACTCTTGGTTCCACAAGAAACAGGGTTGGGGACAACATCAGTCAAAGAAAATGAAATTAAATGAATTTGGAGCAGAAATGGGGGAGTGACATCACGTGGCAGAAGTGTCAGTTACGGGACACAAAAGGATTGGTGTGTGATGTATGGCAAGGGCTTCATTACCTTCCTCCAGCTTGGAGAAAGAATGTGAAAGCGACTGGACATCCTCCTTGGGAATTTTATACGCCAGGATAGAAGCAAAACTGCAACAGAGAAGCAAAGCAAATATGGCTTTGAGCAAAAGCACTCAAAGTAAAAATATGAACACCCCATGGAATGGATTTCAACTCCTTTTCTGAAGGTCTCTGCAGGCATTTTGCCTGTCATGGTCACACAGGAGAAGGGGAATGATGCAGCTCCAGGTGCATCAGCTGAGAGCCCCTGAGACTGTTTTAAGTTCATGCTCTTCCACTCAGGTTCAACCATTTCTATTCTGCTTACTCATGGCAGATTTGCCTCCCACAGCCCCCAGAGTCGTGAGGTTTTGGATTTCAGCTGAGCTGGGAGGTCCCAGCACACCCTGGAAGTTTGCATCACGCAGCCCTTCCCGCAAGGCCGGCTGCAGCACAGGGAGCTGCTCTGCCCTGCACAGCTGCTGCTGCCTCCCATCTCCCACGTTTGAGCAAGGATCACACTCATGACCCCTCAAGGATCACACACCTCTGCATGCCTGCAGTGCCCTTTGTGGAGTCTCTCCAGTCACTGAGCCAAACCCTGGGGTCCCCACGGCAAAAACCGGGAGCTGCTGCTGGAACAGCAGCCAGCCCACCCTGGAACTGAGAGCCCCAGAGAGCTCAGGCATTTCCAGGTAAGGGCAGTGAGTCAGAGACCCGGATTTCAGCCCTTTCCCAGGGGCCCTGACCCCGGAGGAAGCTGTCAGGCAACAGCTATGCAGAAAGCCAGTTTTGCTTCCTCTGTGCCAAACATCTGCGTGGGCTCCTGGCCCCCGCCCTGGCAGCCTGGGCTCTGCTGCCTTCCCAGATCCCTTCCTTTTTTTCATTCTTTTTTTTTTTTTTAAGCTATGTGTAAATATTTACATTCCTTCCCTGGTGCCAAGGAGCTGCTGTGAGATCAGAGGGTTTTATTAACATCAGTATTTTCTGGCTGTCTGTCAGCCCTCACCTCTCCTGGCGGTTGGCGTTGGGGAAGATGTGCAGAATCTGGCTCTGCAGATACTCCACCTGCTGCACGTCTGCTGTTTCCCTCAATTTCATCTCCAAGAAGTACCCTCTGCCAAACTTGCTCTTCAGGTGTTGGACAGTACCTATACACCTACAAATTACAGGCAGAAAACACAAGTTGCTCTGGAGAACAGCCTAACCCCAAACAGACCCTTTTTGCTGGCAAGGTTTGATTTCGCTCCAGATTTAAGGTACCAAATTTTTCTGTCTTTTCAGAGAAATATACCCCAGGTGCCAGCTGCCTGTGCCCCCTGCCCCAGGGGGGATCTGGGGGTACCTGAGCTGCCCTGAGACCAGGATGGCCACACGGTCACAGACAGCATCTGCCTCCTCCATGTAGTGTGTGGTCAGGATTGCTGCTCTCTCCTTGTTTTTAAAGGCTGCTCGGATCGCCCGCCTGCAAAACACAACCCAAACCATCCCTGAGCAAAAGCACTGGGCAGGAACAGCAAATCCTGCCTCAGCAGGAAAGGAGGGCTGTGATGGACCCTTATTTATGGATTAATGCCACTCCCACAGCAACGATTAACACCTGAATTTCCCAAAGGCAGCTCGAATCCGTACCCCTGATGTTATTTTAAGGATTTCTTTCAACTTTCAGGCCTGTAATTCCCAAGTTGCTCTGGGAGAGGACACAGCTGCACTGCACCTGGCACGCAGGTTGGGCTGATCCTCCCCTTCCTGTGAGACCCCAGCTGCAGTCCTGTGTCCAGCTCTGGGGCTCCCAGCACAGGAGGAGCTGCTGGAGCGGGTTCAGAGGAGGCCATGGAGATGCTCAAAGGGTTGGAGCACTTCTGCTCTGGATACAGGCTGAGTGCTGGGGGGGCTCAGTCCAAAGAGAAGCTCTGGGAAGACCTCAGAGCTCCTTCCAGCACCCAAGGGGGCTGCAGGAGAGCTGCAGAGGGACTGGGGACAAGGGATGGAGGGACAGCACACAGGGAGTGGCTCCCAGTGCCAGAGGGCAGGGTCAGATGGGATGACAAGCAGAAATCAATCTGCTTTTGTGGAAGATATCCCAGCCACGGCAGGGGGGTGGAACTGGCTGATCCTCACGGTCCCTTCCAACCCAAGCCAGGGTGCTGTTCCCTGCCTGTGGCTGTCCCTGGTGCCAGCAGGGCTAGCCCAGCCCGGGCAGGCTGCACTCACCACATGTGCTGCTTGGCTTTGGGGTCCATCCCGGTGGAGGGCTCGTCCAGCAGCGTCACCCGCGGGCTGCCCAGCATGCTGAGGGCAAAGCAGAGCTGGGGGAAGGCAGAGGGGCAGGGTGAGGCCAGGGAGAGGGGCTGGGGGTCCCAGGGTGACCCCAGAGCCCCCCATACCTTGCGTTTCAGCCCCATGCCCAACTTCTTCGTCGTCTTCTGCAGGTGATCCTTTAAATCCAGCACGCTGGCGATGCTGGGGGAGGGAAGGGGCAGGGGGGGAAGGTTTGGCTTCCCCCTCACCAGAGGATGCAAAACAGTTCCTTTGGAAGAGCTCAGTTACAAGCATTCTTGTGTCAAGTATAAAAAAAGCAGAGCAAAAAGCAGAATTGGAGCTGCCAGGCAAATCCACCTGTCCTGGAGGAGCCTTGGTGACAACACAGAAACAGCTCCAAGGCCAGGACTGCCCAACCTTGCAGCTTCTACAAAGGTCACTGGTAGTACTTCATAGCCTTAAAAAAAGAACTTTAAAAAAACAGGTATCAAAATTAAAAATCCCAGTTTTTAATTCTGTGTGGATGAACACAAATTAATTTTAATAAAATTTAATTTAATTTTGAATTTTGTCTGTATGAACCTTCATCTTCCTCACATATGAATTCACAATTGCAGAATTTCAATCGAGCTTAAAGCCAAACTTCAATGAAAAACAAAACTGCATTAGGAACCACCTGTCCTGGAGGAGCCTTGGTGACAACACAGAAACAGTTCCAAGGCCAGGACTCCCCAGTCTTGCAGTTTCTACAAGAGTCACTGTTAGCAGCCTTAAAAAGTAACTTCAAGAAAACATGTATGAAAATTAAAAATCCCAGTTGAATTTTGTGTGGATGAACCTTCATCTCTTCACCTACAAATCCACAATCATGGAATTCCAACCCAGCTTGAACCCAAAATTAAATGGAAACAAAAACTGCATTAGAAAAGGTGAGAATGGGGAAAAAACTCACAAAAAAACCCCCCAAAAAACAAAAAAAAAGCAGTGCTAAAGTCCCTGCAGCAGTAAGTCTGAAGATAAAAACAGCTCACAACTTCAAAACTTCAGTTAAACCACGAAGATTTCTGTACTGAACTACTCACCGCTTGATGACTTCTTTAACATCAGCCTGGCTCATGCCTTTGATGGCACCATAAATCTCAAAGTGCTCCTGCAATGTGATATCTGGCCAGAGAGGATTTGTTTGGGGACAGTACCCCACGAATTTCCCTGAGCCATCCTCGCTGCTCAGCCCCAAGGAATCATCTCCCATCAGAACCTGCGAGGAAAATGCCCAGAAGAACCCAGAATGACCAAATCCCAAACTCCTTTTTGCATGGTTTTACAGGATGCCCTCAGCAGTGCCTGCAGCAGTAACAGTAACATTGCAATGTGGGTTGATTTTTTGGTGCACCTGTGGCACGGAACATACCTGCCCACTGGTTGGCTCAATCTCCCCAACAAGCATGTTAATTAATGTGCTTTTCCCAGCTCCATTGGGTCCCAGCAAACCCAGGATTTCTCCTAAAAAAGGACAACACCAACATTGCCCACGAGATCAGATAAATGGCTCCAAGAGGTGTTCTTTATAAATGAAAGAGCTCAACACAAGCAGCTGAACTCCAACCTTTCTTCACGCAGAGGGAAACGTGCTTGGTTGCCACTTTCTTTATTTTCCTCCCCAGAAGGAATTCCTTCCTTTCATCAAACTCTTTGTGCAGGCTGCTGACCAGGATTGCTGGCATCTGGCAGAGAAGAGGGAGGTGGCTGCAGGTGCCAGCAGCCCTGGGGAGGTTGCAGATGTGGGGTTTTGGGGGGAGCAAGGCTTTACCTCCTCACTCCTGGGGCTGCTCAGGATCTCCTTGACCCGCAGCCTCTCTGCCCTCACATCCTCATCCTCGTTCTCCTCGTGAGGGACATCTGGGAACTTCCAGGGCTTGGCTTTGGTGAAACATTTTCTAAAAGGGAGGAAAAGCAGCACTGCTGAGCTCTCAGCTGAGGCTGGCTCAGGGCTTTGGTGTTCAGGTGCCCGCAGCTCACCCCAGAACAGGACAAGCTGGGGGACTGCCCCTGTGTCACCTCCCTGCTGAGCTCTTTGTAGGAGGGGTACAGCACCCCTGGCCACGCAGTGGGAATGGCAATTCCCTTGTTTGTACACAGGGAACACCCCTCTAAAATTCCTGATTTTGCAGTGAGGTGACTTGAAAGGAAATAACCCCCCCATTTCTGCACTTCAGGGACAATTTCTGATGGGAGATAATGAAAGACATTTTGTTTCCTCCACCACACAACCCAGTTTAACCACCAGCAGCACCTTCCAAACCAGTTTCTTTGGACAATGTCTTGGGAAAAAAAACAAACCAAGCACTCCAGAGACACACCTGAAGAAGGGATCTTCTCTCACCGTCCTCCCTCCGTTCTTCAGCTGGAAGCAGCGCAGCAGGAACAGCCACAGCACACACTGCAGGTAGGGCTGAGCAGACAAAAACCACCCTGGTCACCAGCCAGCCAGCCTGGGGCTGACCCCACCACAGTGCTGAGGGACAGGAAGCTCCAGCTCTGCAGCACCACCCCAGTGCTGGTGCTGCCACAAGTGCCAAATGCATCACTGAACGCTGCCCAGCGGGGCTGAGGGGGCACAGCAAACGTGGGCTTGGATTTAAAAGCAATCATTTGGGGTTTCTGTGCAGAGAAGGGACTGCCCCTGCTCTGGAGCTCTGGCTGCACCAGCAGGGATTCCCAAAAGAATCAGAATTAATAGTGGCAGTGTTAATCAGGCCACAGGGGCAGCTGGTGGGCACAGCAGCTCTCCTGACTCTGCTTGTGCTGCAGGCTCAGCATCAGAGCAGATCTTTACTGCTGGAGATGATGGGCACAGGGGGATCCCAGCAGGAACCAAATCCCCTACAGCAAATGGGGAATTCCTCCCGTTCCTAAAGGCAGAGAATCCAATGCCATGCTCACAGCCAGAACTGCCACCAGCAGCCGGTCCCAGGGGTCGTGGGAGCCCCCACTCTCACTCTTGCCCTTCCATGAGACCTGGGGATTCAGGGAAAGAACGTGGTCAGGTAAATCATCAGCTCCCAGAGACTCCACCTCCTACACTTTGTGCTTTCACCTCAGCCATTCAGGCTGGGCTGCTCAAGCACTTCCTGAGCTCTCCAAAAAAAACCCATCAAACAACTCCATCCAAAGCCTGGGGCTGCTCCTGCTCCCAAGCCACCCACTCCCAATTAACCCACTGGGTTTGCTCACTGAGGAACACCTGGTTTTCCTTGGAATATCACGGAATCATGGAATGGTTTGGGTTGGAAGAGACCTCAGAGCCCATCTCATTCCATCCCCTGTTGCTCCAAGCCCCAATGTCTGACTGATTTTCTTCAGTCATCCTGCCTAGAAATCACAGAATCATGGAATGGTTTGGGTTGGAAGGGACCTTAAAGATCATTCCTGCCATGGGCAGGGACACCTCCCACTATCCCAGGCTGCTCCAGGCCCCATCCAGCCTGGCCTGGGGCACTGCCAGGGATGCAGGGGCAGCCACAGATGCTCTGGGCACCCTGTGCCAGGGCCTGCCCACCCTCCCAGGGAGGAATTTCTTCCCAAAATCCAATCTAACCCCACTCTCTGTCAGCTTGGAGCCATTCCCCCTGTCCTGTCATTCCATCCCTTGTTAAAACTCCCTCTACATCTTTCCTGTAGGCTCCCTCCACTTAGAGAAAGGAAATTTCATAGAAAACTTGCTGCTTTCCCCATTTTAAACCCAAACCACTTGGCACCACAGGAAAGAGGAGATTTTCCCCCAAGCAGTTGTTATTCTTCAGGTGTCCAGTGGCTACAGAGGACACACTAAAGACACCCACCCAGCCCCAGCCATCTCCAAGGGCTCTGGAAAGGATCCCTGGAGTCCCCTTACCTTTATAAAACAGATCAGGCAGCCAATAAGGGGATAAATAGGAATGCAGATGGAGAAGACATAATGCAGGACAGTGGTTACCAGGTAATGGTCCAGGAAAAAGGACACTTCAGTGACAACTGTGCAGAGCAAGGCTGTCTGTACCAAAGAAAAGGGGGGAAAAAAAGTCCATTTTCATCCACTTCAGACTCTCTAAGCATAAGTTAATTTATTTAGGGCACCTTTTATTTAAAGCTTTTATCACTCAGGCAGTGAGCGAGACATTGGTAAAAGTTTCCCATTTCCTGTGCATTAGGGACACACAGTTCAACAAAATAATCAGGATTTTTTTTTTTTTTTTTTT
>VWYO01004894.1:317772-338190 GCA_013400275.1 Rhadina sibilatrix
TTTTTTTTTTTTTTTGCTGTGGCTTTGGAGATCACCAATCTTCCCACTTATCCCACCTCCAGGCCAAGTCACTCACCACTGAAAATATAAATGACCAAAATTCCTTCGTGTTCTGGACTTTTTTGAAGGTGAAGGAGACCACGTAGGTGAAGAGCACGACTGAGGGGACATAACCAATCAGGCAAAAAATCTGCAGAGACAGGAAAGGCTTCTCAGGAAAATGTGCAGCAGGGATTTATACATATATATATATATTTATTTTTTTTGCATAAGGATCAACTGGAATTACCTCAGTGTGATACAGAACTCTGGATTCATCTTTGTCACTTTATTTGATGTATTTTGCCTTGGTGCATAGAGGATGTATTATTAAAGACACCAATTAAAGAATGTGTGGAGAGGCAAAAACTCTTCCCCCTTCAGTTTCCTTTAAATTCTTTCCCATTTTTTTTTTAAATTTTTTTTTTTGGTAACACAGGCTCCCATAAATGCTGACCTCAAGGTTCTGGCAAATACTAAGAATTCCACAGCAGCATTTTTGTAGCAATTCAAACAAGGGCAGCAAACCAGCCCTGCAGCCACATCCCAAACCTGAATAACTCTGGAAAAGCAGCTGGGAAAAAGCTGATTCCTCTCCGTGCCAGCCAGTGTCACAGGGAAGCACACTCTGAATATCAAAGACATGAAGTCTTGTGCTCTCCTCCATCCAGGCCCATCTGCAGCTCCCTGCAGAGATGGGCTCTGCCCAAAGTCACTGTGCCCTTGTCAGCAGCAGCACGTGAGCAAACAGAGCAATTACCCAGCACAGCACAGGGCACGAAGCAGGCTGGGACTGCAGGAAGGAAGGAGCATTTCCTTGGAATATCCTGGTGCTTTAAGAATCAACAAGGCTGGAAAAGAGCTTTGAGATGTGAGTCCAGCCTGTGATCAAGCAAACCACAGCACCAAGGGCCATTCCTTAAATAATTCCAGGGACAGAGACTCCAGCACCTCCCTGGACAGCCCCTTCCAGTCCCAACCACCCTTTCTGTGAAGAAATTCTGTGTCCAACCTGACCCATCCCATCCCATGCTTTAGTTTATTCCAGCCCTGAACGGAACCCCCAACTTGGAGCCATTTTCCCCGTGGAGAATATTCTGTCTTTGTGCCAGCAGCGTTTCCCGGTGCATCCACGGGGAAAAAAAATCAGCTGAACCAAGTAAGGAAAAGGAAAGACTGTAGGAAGCAAAGCAGCCCTGCTCTGAGCCCAGGCCAGGCTCACCACAGCCAGGAACTTGCCCACGTAGAAATAGACGCCGTAGTGGAAGGCGAAGAGGCTGCCGATCATCAGGACCAGGATGAAGAAGAACAGAGGCAGATCCACCAGGGCCTGGCCAGCCCAGTAAGCTGAGGGGTAGAGCCCTGCGATCTTCAGCTGGGTGTAAGCCTTGATCTGCAGCAGGGGAGGAGAAGCCAGCGTTAACCACGCGGGGATGGAAACGAAGGCGCTGTGAATCTGCCCCGTGTTACTGCCAAGCTGGGCTCTGCACAGAACAGCTTTTCCCAAATCTGCTCCACCCCAGGGCCCCCCATGGCATTGCTGCAAACCCCTCTTTGGATCTTTCCCCAAATCCCAGGATTTTTAGCTCCCTGTGCATCTCTGCATGGGCACCTGGGCGTTACCTTGTGGTTTTCGGCATTGTCCATGGCGAAGTAGGGTGGCATCCCAGTGATGATGATCCCCAGTAACACGGCTTCAAAGTAGATCTCCAGCCTGAAAATTGTGTCTGGAAGATCCTGGGATAGAAATCAGATTTATTCAATGGCAGAATGTGACCAAAACAATGCTACATTAGGAGCTGGAACATGGCTGTGAATGGTAAAATAAAACGTCTGTGGATGTCGAGATCACCTGAGCTGCAGCAGGAAGAAAAACACCTGGGGAAGTTTTGGGAGTGTTTATATGAGGAATAAATAGTAACTGAAGAACTTTCAGAGCATTTATCTCCTGCAGCAGGTCTTCTCCTCCAGCTCTGTGCAGACCAAGAAGTGCAGGCAACCTCCAACAAACTCATAATGAATTAATTCACAGGGTCATGGAATGGTCTGGGTTGGGAAGAGCTGTATGGATCATCTCATTCCCACCACCAATTCCTTCCACTAGACTGGGCTGCTCCAAGCCCCACTCAACCTTTAATTCCTCTTCAATTTCCTTGGAAAGAGGACACAACATCCTTTTCCCAAGCCCCTTTTTCCCCCCCTTCCACAACCTGCAGAGCAAAATTCCAGCACCTTTTGCATCCTCCCAAACCCTGCAGACAGTCCCAACCAGCTTTTCCCTTGGTGTGTGGGGTGTTCCTGCACTCCCCCTCCCACGAGGGATGCTCTGCCCTCTCCCCAGTGCTCCAGGGTGATTTTTTGGGAGCTGCTCACCTGAATCAAGGGGTTGCTCCAGATCTGGATGCTCTCAGTCACGTTCAAACTGCCCAGGAGGAGGTTGCTGACAATATTCATCAGAACTGGCAGGGAATGCACCATGGTCCTGTTGAATATGATGTTGAAAACATAATTCTAGGAAGAAAAATATTGTGCTGTATTAATCCTTCTGCGCTGAGAGGGCTCTCCTTAATTAACCCTGAACATTGGGATGAATCTTTGCATAATCAAGTGCTCTGCAGGAGGCTCTGGCTGCTCAGGGTGCTTGTCACACACAGCCTAAGTCAGGAACACAGCCCTGCTCCCAGAGA
This sequence comes from Rhadina sibilatrix, assembly GCA_013400275.1. Classification (NCBI taxonomy): domain Eukaryota; kingdom Metazoa; phylum Chordata; class Aves; order Passeriformes; family Phylloscopidae; genus Rhadina; species Rhadina sibilatrix. Next base: position 320,499 of record VWYO01004894.1, read on the forward strand.
AGAAACTCCTGGGAATGAACTCCCAGCGTGTCTCAGGGAGCAGCCAGGCTCTGACAAATGGCACTCCAGGCAATTCCAGCCTGGAAACAGAACACACCAGGAGCTGCTCTGGGAGCATCCTGCTAATGGATTTCAGAGCAGACAGGCAAAGGTGTGCAGGAGCTGCACTGCCACACTGCTGGCAGCAGGGCCAGGGAATAAAAACAGCAACAAGAGCCAGAGGTGGCACCTTGTAAAGCAGCTCCCTTGCTGGGGACTAAATGGGAACCCAAAGTTCAGATCTCCCTGGCACTGTGAGCATGGTCAGCCCCAGAAACTGATTCTTCTTTACACGTGAGAGCACCACGGAATTATGCTTCTGTCAAACTGTAACCCAGTCAGTACAAATAAAATCATAAAAACTTCCTCTGCCAGGTGTCCTGTGATGGAAAAGCTTTCTCTTGACTTTCTGTGCCCTGGTAGGGAAGAAAAGGGGATGGAAGTTTGACTGGCTTACTGTAATTATAATTATGGAAGAACATTCATTTTGCTAAGATTCCCACTCTGTCCTCTTTGCAGCCTCTTATACAAGCAACATTATCTGGTATTATTTGATTCCAGTGACTCCAGAGCAGCTTTTCAGGTAAGAATTTCACAAGCAGCTGCTCTCTGGGCACAGCCCAGCCAGAGTGTGCCTTACCTGCCTGGACTCGAGGGCAAACACATTCAGAGCTGCACTGTGAGGTGCCACTGAGACATAATCACTGTCATTGAACAGCTCCCAGAGGATGTTCATGCTCCCCAGGGAGTGCACAATGTCACTGAGCTCCACCTCTGTGGACAGAAAACAACATGGAATCATTCCAGCTGGGGAAGACCTTCAGGACCATCAAATCCAGCCACTCCCCAGCCCTAAGCCACGTCCCTGAGTGCCACCTCTCCCTGTGTCTTAAACCCCTCCTCCTCACCAGCCTGGAGCACATCACACAGAATTATCCATGCACAGCTCCAACAGCTGCTGGTTTCGACTGCCTGGGCTCCTGCTGGGCATTTCTAAAACATCCTGAGCTGAAACAAAAAGGGATTTCCCGGATGTTTCACAGCAGGATTTTAATGTTGATTTATCTCAATGCTTCTGGCCACTTCTTTCACCTGAATCACCCTCTGACACAGCAAGAACAAGGTCACCCTATGGCACAAGCTGACAGTTTACCACCCCTGGGCACGTGGAAACTCTTCCACTGGGTTAAGTCCAAGGAGAAAGTTCATTCCCAACCCCAAAAACTGGGAGAAGGAGAGAAGTGGAAGCAGGAGAGGAGTGCAGGCATGAGCTGCTGCCCTACCTGTGGAGTTCTGCAGCAGAAGCCGACTCCTGTACTTGTGAGAGCTCTCTCCAGGCTTCAGCAAGTACAGATCTGGGGAGAGTTTGATAGCAGCTACAGCGTTTTTGATGATGTGGTGTATGAAAAACAACAAAATCTGAACTACAAGGAAAATGAGGAAAAGCAACAACCTGAAAGAAATAAAAGTTTGGGGTTTATTGCAATTCGGTGAAAGGATGCTCAGTTTATGTGCATGTTATTCAAAAAACCATCTCCCTCACGCCCCAAAAAATCCTTTATTAACAGAAATCACAGCTCCACACTTGCTGTTTTCTAAATGCAACTGTGGGGGGAAATGCAGGGCAGGATGTGCTGTCCCTGGTGTCACTCAGGCAGCTTTGGGGGCTCACACACAGGAGAAGCCTCAGTACTCACATAACTCTGACACATTTGTTCTCCCGTTTCAGGCTGAGGAAGTGCACTTTGGCTATGGTGGAAACCTGCTTCTTCCACAGGGCTGAGCTGCTCATGGCTGGTGCCCTGGCCTCGGACAGCATCAGCAGGCTCTGCTCCATGTCATCCAGGGACTTGGTGTCCAGCTCCTCCTGCGCCTGCTGCGCGTGGAACACGCTGTAATCTGAAAGGGCAGAGAGCCCGGGGGCTGAGGCTCTGCCACAGCTGGGGCTGGAAATGGGGCAGCAGGTGGGGCCAGGGGCCAGAGACTCCCTGCTCCTCCTGCTGTAGGAGTCACCTCACCTCACCCATCCCATCCCAATCCCCATCCTCATCCCCATCTCCATCCTATTCCCATCTCCATCTCAAACCCAATCCCATACAATCCCAATCCCCATCCCATCCCAATCCCCATCCTCATCCCATTCCCATCTCCAGTCCCTAAACACCTCCAGGGATCCCCAATCCGAAACCCAATCCCATCCCAGTCCCAAATCCAATCCCATCCCAAACCCAAACCCAATCCCATCCCAATCCCAATNTCCCAATCCCAATCCCAATCCCATCCCAGTCCCATCCCAAACCCAATCCCATCCCCATCCCAATCCCACCCCCATCCCAAGCCCCCAATTTAACCCCAAGGTCAGTGACATGGATCCAGCCCCAGCACACACATGGCAGATCCTTCAAGCTGAGACAGCAGAAATAAAGGAGCACTTCCTTGGAAAATCCTGGTGTTCTGAATCACAGAATCAACCAGGCTGGAACAGACCTTTGAGATCCTTGAGCCCAGCCTGCCACCAAGCAGAGCATGGCACCAAGGGCCACATCCAGTCCCTAAACACCTCCAGGGACAAACTCCAGCACCTCCCTGGGCAGCCCCATCCAGTCCCAATCACCCTGGGGACTTGATGATTCCAAATTTTGCCACCAGAAGGTGCAGATTTTCATACCCTTGGCCTGTGTGTGCAGTTGTATGAGCCAGCAGCTGCAGATGCAGCTGCTAAATCCTCTCAAACCCACACAGAAATGGTGTGTAGCAGAGCAGTCAGTCTAATTAGGGAGTTATTTGCATATCAGGATACCATATATACACTACAGAGCACATGTACTTACTCACACCAATAATTCTGGATCACACAGAAGGCTCTAGAACAATTAAAACAGCTCAAACCATTCAAAATCGACTTCAAAAAACCAACTGACTCATTCTGGAGTAGTATTAAGCAGTCCCAACTTTTCATTTGGACTGAAAATCAATTTAAAGGGAGACAAGCTGAGCTGTTTCAGCCCTAAGTGCAGCTACTGTTCATACAAAAGGCTGAAAATTAATTTTATCTTGCACATTTATAACCTCTTGAAAGCAAGCTCCATTAGGAAAATAAAGGACCTTTTAAAAGGCAAGTAAACTGTGAAGCCAAGCAGTCAGCTGTGAGCTCACTGGATGAAAAATGGAAAATGAAAATGAAAAATGAAAAGCTTTTCCCCTGGATGCTCCCAGCATCCCTCCCCACCCACTTCACTGCCCTCTCCTGGTTTCCATGCTGAGCCTGGAATGTTGGGAGAACCAAAGGATCCCCAGATGCTGGAGCAGCACCCTGTGGGGGACGTTCCTCTGGTTCCCTCCTTCTGGCAGTGACAATTCCAAACTGAGATCAAACCAAAGCTGAGGGGAGCCAAGGGAAGAGCCCTGGTCCTTCTCACCTGCTTGATCAATCTCTGCCTCGACCTCCAGCTTCAGGTAAACGTCCTCCAGCGTGGTCATGGACACACCATAGGTGATGACCCCCAGGTGGGAATGGGTGTCCAGGTCAGAGAACAAACCTGGGGACAGAGGCAGCTCTGAAACTCTGCTGCAGCACCTGCCAGGAGCACTTCAGGCACATCACACACATCCCTCAGCCCTCCTGCTTGCTGGCAAAAAGCAGGAAAGAGGGAACAGCAAATAAATCAAAGGCACAGGTTGTGGTCTGAGAACCAAGGTAGGATAAGCTCCTTTCAGCATTAAATTTCAGTCTCTGTGGTCAGGAAATGGTTTTGCTGAAGCTGTGGTGCTTCTAAAAACTGTCTCAGCATCTTGAAGCTCCTGGGCTCAAAGTTTCCTCAGGGCAGGTTCAAGGAGACCTCTCCTGGAAAAATCCCACCCAGCACAGCTCATCCTACCTAAGTCCCTGCTCAGGCACAAAGGATCTCACAAATAAAACCACTGAGCCATGTTGTACCTATAAAAATACATATTTATGTATCTGTTAAAAGGAATTCCCTGGTGTTCAAGGCCAGGCTAACCAGGCAGGAGATGCTGGACAGGGCACAGAGGTTCAGAGTGGGAGAACTTGACAGCACCCTGGGGTTCCTGGGTTTTTGTCAATCCTGTGAAATAAGGACTTTAAAAAAGGAGCTTCAGAGCCAAGGTGAGGCTGAAGGGAAATTCAGATGTACAAAGTGGGAGGAGCACTTGGATATTTGACAACACTCCCCAACCTTTCACAGTTTCTCCTGTCCCAGCTGACAAGGTGTGTTCCCAACCTCGGCCTCTCCCTGAAATAATCTGGGGGAACTGATTCAGTCTCAGCCTGTTTGCAGAAGTGCACCCAGTGGCAAAGCTCAAAAAAATCATTAACTCCAACGCAACAGGGGAAAAAAAACCATTTATGGAGTATCAGCTGCATGTTCCCATCCATATTGATCCTCCCTTGGCTCCCCACAGGGTGCAGAGGACGCAGGGTTTATCCCATTGATTCCTGGCAGGCCAGCAAGGAGCCCTGGCCAGGCCTGCTCAGATAATTGCTGCCATCTAGTGAAACCCTCCCCTCTGCTCCCTGCTCCCTCTCTCCACAGAATTTCAAGGCAGTGACAGGCTGCTCTTTGCAGTTCACAACAGGAGTTTGTTGGGATTTTGTAGGATTTTTGTAGGATTTGGGACATCCCTGCCTCCTGCTGCAGGCCAGCCCTGCTCTTTGGAACCCTCTGCAAGAGGATGGTGGTTCTGCAGGACGTGGGGATGCTCACGTGGAAGTGTCTCCTCACCAGAGAGGCATTTGCTCTTGGGTAAACCTCATATAGATTAATATATCTATTTTTACAGGTATCAAATATGGCTACTGCAGGTGCAAGGTCGAGTCTAGCCCTACAGCAGCTTATCCTAGTTTAGACCTGCCCTGCAACCTCTACAACAGCAGTACAAGGAGCTAATTCAGCTGATAACTAGTCTAAAACCCTAAAAGGGATCACCTTCCTGAACTGATTCACCATTCACTGCCAAAAAAAGGGCTGGAACACAAGGATGGGACAGGCATGTGATACAGGGAACACCTGGATTTTAATTAGCTGGAGTAACCAGGGAGGCTCAAGTGGAAGTCAACACACACCTCACTGGCAGAGGTGACAAAACCCTCACTTCACCTGAGAAAATCCTCCCTGACTCCCCACCAGCCAAATAATACAATACAAAATAACAATATATACAAATATAATAAATACAAAAAGCAGAAAGGTACAACTGACACTTTATCAACAGAATCAGGCTAAGTCCAGGCTTAATAAACATCCCCTGCTGCAGACACTGACCCCTGCAACACAACAGCCCACAAATACCTGCAAACTTGTCCATGTCCTTGAGAGGGAGGGTGTACACGAGCTGCTCGTCGTTCTCCTGGATCAGGCTGGCTGCAGGGATGTGCTGCCTGATCAGAGAGGTGGTGGCCTCTGTGTTGCAATAGGCATCGATGTGCATGCTGGAAAAACACAGCAGGGACTGGGACTGAAGCCTGGCTGCACCAGCACAGCACCAAACATCCAGCCCTGCAGTTCCAGGGGACAGAAAAGGTGGCTATGTAAATCTATATAAAAGGGATGTGTCTGTTTGAGGGGTGCTTTCTCAGAGATTTGTCTTGGGTTGCAGTGCAGGATGTACCAGCAGTTTGTATTCCACCACCAGCTGTTAAACCAGCTGGGCAGTGTTCTTATCCCTGCCAGGACCCACCCTCCCCCCAGGGGTATCTGCTGTCCATGGGCAGCTGTCAATGTTCTTTATCCCTTCCAGGACCCATCCTCCCCCCAGGGCTATCTGCTGTCCATGGGCAGCTGTTAAACCAGCTGGGCAGTGCTCTTTATCCCTGCCAGGACCCAGCCTCCCCCCAGGGCTATCTGCTGTCCATGGGCCACCCAGGCTCACTGCAGGGCTGATCCAATTCCAGCAGCCCATGGGCAGAGGCTCCAGCCAGGGGAGGAGCCCAGCATTCCCAGCTGGATCCAAAGCCCCAGGGCAGCCTGTGTGCTCTGCATTCCCAGAGGGACCCAGACCCATCTCAGCACCCCTGGAGCTTCAGAGGGAGCTGCACCCTGCTCCAGGATCATCTCTGCTCCACCAGAACCACAGCTGGCCCTGCAGGAGGGCTTGGTTGGGCTGCTCCAGCACCCTGACCAACAGGGTGCCAGGCTGTGTTCTGACTCTGGCAGTGGTTTCTTCTTTTTGTTCGTTTGCTGTTTTGTACTACTGCATTTTTATTTTTAATATTCCTAGTAAAGAACTGTTGTTCCTATTCCCATATCTTTGCCTGAAAGCCCTTTAATTTCAAAATTACAATAATTCAGAGGGAGGGGGTTTGCATTCTCTATTCCAAGGGGAGCTCTGGCTTTCCCTGGCAGACACCTGCCTTTCCAAACCAGGACACGATCCCAACAGAAGGCAGAAAACAGAGATGCAGGATGGCCCCAGAGGCACAGACTGGGCACAGAATTACCTCAGGCGGTAGCCAATGCCCCACTTGCTCTTGAGAAAGAGAGAAGAGCCAAGGCATTTCAGCATCCCTTGGGAAATCACAGCCTTCCGGTCTGGAAAGGAGAGGAAAGCGAGGCAGGGCCCTCTGAAGCAGACAAGGGACAAATCTCCTCCCGAGGCCCACTCTGGATCCCACACAGATCCAGGCCCCCCAGGGCTGGAGCTGGGTGCAGCAGGGCTCACCAGCCAGGATGTCAGCCTCGTCCATGAAGTGGGTGCTGAAGACAGTGACACGGTTGGCTTTCCTGCTCCTCAGCAGGTTCCAGACAATGTGGCGGGAGCAGGGATCCATCCCTGCCGTGGGCTCATCCAGCAGCAACACCTGGGGGCAAAGCCAAAGGGCTCCTCAAAGGCACAGCCCCTGACCCCAGTAACCCCTCCCAGCACACTGTCTTGGGCTGTGGAGCCAGGGGTGTGTGTTCTATTTTCATTTGTTAAAAGCAGTTGGGGAGATGTTTTTTCCTTCTCTCTGGGAGGGAGAGGGGCGGGTGCCTTATGGGCCAACTGTTAAAACCAGGTAGGGCATTGTTTCTTATGGACCATTAAGACACTCTTGAAAGCACACATCCCCAAAATTGACTATCCACATTCCATCATCCTATTGTGAGATGCTCCACCCAGTGGGGGGAGCCAACCATTCCCACCTGGATAAAACTGAGACACAGAACACAAAGGCAAGGAGCTTCACTTAGTTCCTGGAGGAAAACTGGACTTCTTTTTACTACCACTGGACTCTTGTTTTACAGGATTATCTCTACTCTACTAGAACTACATCTGCCACTCCAGGAGGACTCACTTTTGGACGGCTTCTAACACCCTGACCAACAGGGTGTCAGGTTGTAGCTCTGACTCTGTCAGGGTTTTCCAAAATTGTTGTTTTGCTGGCTTGGTTGTGTGGTTTTGTTTTTTTTTACTGCATTTGTATTGTTAATATTCTTAGTAAAGAACTGTTATTCCTATTCCCAAATCTTTGCCTGAAAGCCCTTAATTGCAAATTTATAATTTGGCAGGGGGTGAGGGGTTTGCATTCCCCATTCTAAGGGAAACTCCAGCTTTCCCTGGCAGATACCTGTCTTTCCAAACCAAGACACACACCCAGAAGGGTTTGCCTGAAACCTGCCAGTTACTCTTCTAGAACAGGAAACATCCCAAACTAAAAAGGCAGCTTTTGGCACCGTGCTTTGAATGAATCCATCCCCTGCTGTGAAAAATGGAAAAATCCTATCATGAATTAATGATGATTATTAATGATGAAAATCCTATAATGAAATAATGAATTAATGCCACGGCCTGTTTTATTCTGGTTCCAACACAACTGGGAGCCATGGGCTCGCTCTTTCTGCTGAGGGGTGGTTGAATGCACACACCTGCTTTTAAAACCCCCAGGAACTGTCACACACACCACTTCTAACCACAGACCTCAAAGCAGTCCCTGTCCTCACATGCCAGAAATTACAGAGCTGTAACACAAAAGAGCTCCCTGGCTCTGCTCCTGCTCCCAGGTCCTTCATGGCTTTGGAAGGAAGACATCCAACACTTTCACTCTTGGGGGATAAATGCTATCTGCCAGGAATTACACACAAAACTATTGCCACACTATTTATGTGCCAAAGAGCTCAACTCCAAAGCTGCTGCCGTTCCCTGAGCCTCAAGCACAAAGGCTGAGAGATTGAAATGACTGTAATTAAACCATAAAGGAAGAACAAAAGGGGCTCAAAGGAACAATTTCTGAATTTTGCACATTAGTTGGTTTTGGTAAGTGAGACCAAGTTTTCCATGGATCAACAACACCATGCTGAGAATAGTTCCATCCCTCTCACCTTGGGGTTCCCAAGAACAGCAACTCCCACTGACAGCCTCCTCTTCTGCCCCCCACTCAGTTTTTTGGCTTGATTGTCCCTGATGGGCTGCATCTCCAAATCCAGCAACACCTTCTGCACCTTGAAAACGCAAGGAACACATTTGTTGCTTTTTTAAAAAAAAAACCATGAATATTTTTTAACCAGACTGTTAACAATTAACATTCAAATGAACTGCTGCTCGTTCCCACTGTGTTCTGTACCCAAACTGCACAACCTCCACACAAAGTTTAATGGTGTCTATAAATGGACCTAAATGCCAAATTTAAAGCATTTCATGGGCATTTTAATCTTAGGAAAAATTAAAAGTTTATCCTTGTCTAAACATCTGCCTGTACCTCTCTGTCCGTTGTACCACAAAGCAGCATTTCCCTGCAAAAGGAAAGCCCTGCAAAGGGTATTTGCATTTACAGGTTAAAAAAGTAAAGACAACTGTCTCTCTGTTTTTCTAAAGTTCTGCTTCAGCCTTCTGATGTTTTACTCTTATGGTGGAGTTTCTCACGCACTTTTCGTGTAAATCATGATTGGTTTGCATTCCTTTCTTTGGTGGGCTGCAGTCCACCAATTCTCTCCTCACAATCAAAGGAGAGAACTGATGCACTGTTGGTCTGACCAGTGTGGCTGGAGAGGACAATTTCATCCTCCCATCCATGGTCACTGTTGGAATTCTATCAATGTGGAGGTCTGTGAATAAAGTGCCCCTTTTTGCCTTGGACACCTCAGTGAGCGTTGCTCTCTCGTGTCAGACTGCAGCAGACCCCAGCTGTGGCCAGGTGAGGTACCTCTTGTATCAGATCGTTCTGGGGGATGCCCTTGATGGCAGCGAAGATGGAGAGGTTCTCCTCCACGGTCAGGATGTCAAAGTGGATGTCTGCCTGCGGGCACACCCCCGCCATCTGCCGCACCTCCAGCATCTCGTCGATCTCAGACACTCTGTGCCCATACACTGACACAAAGCCTAGAGGAAATTCACACAAAATCATGGAACGCTTCGGCTTGGAGTGGGACTTAAAGCTCATCTCATTCCAAGCCCCTGCCACGGGCTGGAAACTCTCCAATGGAAGGAGCAATCAGTGGAGAGGATTTTTCAGCCCTGCCTGGACAGGCATTGCAAGTCGGCTCCTTCGGGCTTCATCCAAAGAAATTCTGGTGCCTCCTGGAATAAGCACCGAGGTTCTCAGGCCTGCTCTGGCAGCAGGGCAGCCCCAGGCTGCACTCACCATCCGTGGGAGGGCACAGCCCGCAGAGGATGTTCATCAGCGTCGTCTTCCCGGTGCCGCTGTGGCCCAGCAGCGCCGTGATCTGCCCCTCGTAGATGTCAAAGGACAAATCTGCTCCCAGGGCACAGCGAGAGGAGGTGTCAGGGTGGGATCCTGCCCCCGCAGGCACCCCCTGCCCCAGGCTCAACCCAAATGCTCACAGGTGGGGCTGCATTCACACCCTGCCCCTGGGGGACACCCCACGGCTGGGCTGCTCCCACACCCACTGGGGCGGCCACATTTCAGAGCCGCCCAGGGAAAGGAGGGGACAACATCAGGGAGGTGGGACAGGGGAGATTACATCTCTGAAGGGCAGAGGAGGAACTGGGGGTGATGCCAGCAGGCTTTCCCTGGGGATGAAGGGCTCATTTTTGGGGTGCTGGTTCAGACACCAGACACACACAAGCTCATCTGGCATTCCTGCTCCAGGGCCCCACTCCCCCAAACACTGAAACACAAAAGATCACTCAGCAGCTCAGCCACTGCTCCCCTGCATCCCACCAGCAGCCAAAAAGCTGAAATGTTCTTACTTCTGAGAGCCTCCACGGTTTCCCCCTTTTTCCTGAATGTTTTCTGAACACAGCTGATTCTGGAAGAAGACACGTCATGGCATAAACCACTTCAGCACCTTTGCAGGGCATTTGGAGTCACCAACACTCAGCTACAATCACAACAAGCCAACCAGACCAAAGTGGCACCAGATGTGTTAAAAACCCATCGAGGCAAGCCCAGAGACAGGACAGGTTCTCCCAAAACTTAGCCCATCCCCACCCTGGCACCACAAAGCTTTCCCTGGTCACCTTCTAAGGTATTTCCTGTGATGATAAACTGAGTTATTTCAAATCTGAGTCTCTTTCACATGGTGGAACAATGCACTGGAGGCTTCCCAAGCGAGGAGAAGGAACAGCTACTCCCCAGCAGCTGCACAACACGAGACCCCACAGACATGAAAGGGACAAGAGGTGCTAGCAGAGGGGACTCCAAAGATGTGATTCCTGACAGCTCTTGAGCAAAATCAGGTAAAAGCAAGCAGGAATTTTTCTTTTCAAGAGAGGTAAAAACCTTCCTGCCAGCCCTGCTGTTTTTCCAAACAGTTTTTTCTGAACAAAAGAACAGCCAATTTATCTGGAGGCACCAAGCCAAGGATGGATTTTGGAAGCCTCATCACCCTGAAAATGAGGATGGTGAGAGGATTATGGAGGGTGAGTAATGACGAGGAGAATGAGCATGGAAGAAGATGACAAGACTGTGTGAAAATGCTGGTGGAGGGATGATGTGGAAAGAGTCCTGGGTGGGTGAGTAAATGCAACAACAGGCACGGTGCTCTCATGGGAACATCAGGATTAAAACTGGGCTCCTGAACCTGTGGCAGATGCCCAAAGAGATGTGAGTGGTGTGGGCAACACAAAACTCCTGCTGGTCACTGAACTCAAATATTTGAGGTAAGTGAAGCCAACCAGGAGTGAATATCAGAGTACCCACCTCCCACGAGGACATACCACTGGAAAATGATGGAAACGAGGGCTGAAAGGAAAACACTGCAAACAACAGCTCAAAAACCCCAAAAAGCACATCACAGCAAGGCCAGAGGGGACACAAAGCACAGCACAAAAGGTGGCAGTGTGGACATCATCTCCCTGCTTTCTTTCACCCTCTCATGTGTGGCAGCTGGGTAAAACCACCATGAGATTCCCCTCTGCCCTACGAGAACAGCACAGCCCTGCCATGAACCCAGAATTCTGGTTTTTCCCCTCAAATGTGCCTTCCCAGGAGCTGAGCTTGAGCGTGTCCAGAGGGGACAGCGAGGCTGGTGAGGGGCTGGGAGCACAACCCCTGTGAGGAAGGGCTGAGGGAGCTGGGGGTGTTCAGCCTGGAGAAAAGGAGACTCAGGGGTGCCCTTGTCACTCTCTACAGCTCCCTGAAGGGTGATTTTAGTCAGGAGGGGTTGGTCTCCTTCTCCAGGCAGGAACTGCCAGAACAGCAGGACACAGCCTCAAGCTGCACCAAGGGAAACACAGGTTGGATATCAGGGAAAAGTTTTTAATGGAAACAGTGATAAATTCCTGGGATGGCCTGCCCGGGGAAGGGGTGGAGTCACCACCCCTGGAGGTGGTTAAGGAAAGCCTGGATGTGGCACTGGTGCCAGGGTTTAGTTGAGGTGTCAGGGCTGGGTTGGGCCCGATGTCTTTCTCTTCCAACCTGGAAATCCTGTGATTCTGAACCCCCACCCACGGGCAGGGCAGGGCAAGGCAGGGCAGAGCAGGGCAGGGCAGAGCAGAGCAGAGCAGAGCAGGGCAGGGCAGGGCAGGGCAGAGCAGGGCAGGGCAGAGCAGGGCAGGGCAGGGCAGGGCAGGGCAGGGATGGGCAGGGCAGGGCAGGGCAAGGCAGGGCAAGGCAGGGCAAGGCAGGGCAGGGATGGGCAGGGCAGGGCAGGGCAGGGCAGGGCAGGGCAGGGCAGGGCAGGGATGGGCAGGGCAGGGCAGGGCTGTACCTGATGGCCTCCCTGCCCTGGAACTCTGAGGGCACAGGCTCCACGATCTCGCTGAGGCCCAGGCCGCCGTTGGCGCCGCTCTCGTGCAGCTCCCTGTAGCTCCTGCGGTGCCTGGCCCAGAAGGAGGGCTGCAGGAAGAACAGGGGCGTGCGCCGCAGGCCGAACTCCCCTGGGGCAGGACAGAAGGCAATTCCTCAAAACGTTCCTCAGCTCTGGGCTTGCAGCTCCTCCTCTGGCCAGCCCACGCCTGCTCCTGTGCAATCCCAGCAGCCAAATTTCCATTGAAGCCACGAGTCCCCATCCCCACTGCTAGCAGGCTCTGCTTTTGCTGACCATTTAAATAAATTTAAATAAATTAACAAGTCTCCTCCTATTCCAGAGAACTCCCCAGTGCTGAATGAGCAGTGACTTGAACGTGGCAGAGAGAAAAGAGGGGGACTGGAGGTGAACAGAGGCTTAACCAGGCTTTCATCTCCAGATTCACAGCCTCATTCTGTGTTCCAGGTTAAACTACTTCTGTCACAGGGAGAGATCTGGAAGGGGCAGAGCAGTCCTTGATTTCCAACCCTCTAAGAGGAAATTGTGAAGGCTGAGGTTGAAGTTAACTCAGCGAGGAAGTTTTCCCTCTAAAAAGAGGGGAAAATTAAGCTTTTTAAGGCCAGGCCAAAACCCCTCCTCACACCTCACAGCTTTAACAGAATATGAATTATTTCAGCTGGAAGTGTCAAATTCTGTGTGAAAACAGCATCACCTCCTTTCTGCACAGAATTGAGGGGAGAGGTGCCCCTGGCCTGGGGGGCTCAGGATTTCAGGATGCTCCTCCCACAGCCCAGTTTTTGTCAGGAGCTTACCTGGGATCACCTGGTCAAGGTAGACAGCTACAAGCAGGTAAAAGATGCTGTCCAGCACCAAGAGAATCAGAGAGATGCAGAGTGGGTAAGGACCAGCATTGATGTTTGCAAAGGTTGCCCCATCTTCATAATCCTCCAGATGCATCACCTGCAGGGAGAGATGTCACACACCAGAAAGGCAAAACAGCACAGTGCAAAACTTGGCAGAAAACCCCCCCAAAATACTGAGAAAGTGACTGAGATCACAATGGACATAAAGAATAACAACTCTGGGGAGTTATGAGAATTAGCTAATTCTTGCCACAGAATTATGGTGCTGGATATTAAACTGCTATGAAAAAAAAAAGGCATTTCCCCAGTATCCCCAGCTTATTAAAAATGAAACATCTATTTAAAAGCCCCACCAAGGGCTCTCTGCAATGACCCAAGGCTGCTGCTGGAGGGGCAGGTGGGGATTTACCTGGGCAACACCAATCAAGAAGCTGCACTGACACAAAGGGCTGAGGATCCACACGAAGGATTTGGGGAAATCCTCCAGCAGGACGATGTTGAGGCCCACAAAGCCAAACACCAGAGTTGCCAGGAACTCCACTATCCCCACGTGCTTGGACTTCTTAAACAGAGGTGTCAGCATCAGGGCAAAGAACACCTGAGGGCAGAGGGAAAAACAGAGAGCAAGGTATTATGGTAATATTATTATTATTACTACTACTAATACTACTACTAATAACAACTACAATAATAATAGTAATAATAGTAATAGTAATAATAATAATAATAATGAAATAGTGTAGAAAACCTAAGGGAAAATACCACAGCTGTCTCCAGCAATGGTATCATTTTCCTGGATAGTCACTACAGCATTCACCCCCACAGAATCATGGAATCATTTTTCAGCTGGAAAAGACTTTCAAGATCGAGTCCAACTGTTCCTCTTCTGAACTCAGACAAACAACTGGGTACATAAATGTATTTATCATGTATTTTTTTATAATTCTCTGACAGTTTGTTTAGCATTAAACTCTCTAGCAAAAGGAAACGTTTTGAAGAGGACCCAGACTTCAGAATGGTTCTGTGGAGGGTTTAGAGCTCAAAACCTGATGATTGTAAACTCAGCCACTACAGGAGGGAAAAACACTTCACATGGTGATGGGTGACACCTGCACAACATCCTACAGAGAGCAGAAAAGCCAAGGAAGGGATGGGACAGCTCAGATTCCCAGCACCGCTCAATCCCACAGAAACAACATCTGCCCCAGCTCTTTTGGCAGAGGGAACAAGACCAGGTGGGAAGGGAATAAATAAAACCACCAAGCACCCCAGGGATGGGATGGCAGAATGCCCAGGGCCAGGGATACTCACTGAGGAGACTCCATAGAGGAAGAAGAGGAGGAAAATGACCAAGGCACTGCTCTGGGGGAAGAGGGAGGAGGCGGTGGCGATGACGGCCATCAGGATGGACATGACAAAGATCAGGCTCACGTAGAGCAGCACCCAGGAGAGCCTAGGGAGAGAGAAGGGGGGAACCAGAAATGGGAATGAACCCCCAGCCACGCCAGCAGCAGGCACCAAATGTTAATGTTTGGTTAAATATTTAATATCCCAGCTGCACCACAGCAGGCACAAACCCTAAATAAAAGAGCTGCTGTGGACATCCCTTGAGGAAACTTGCCCCTTCCAGCTCCTCCTCACTCAAATACTCCTCAGTGAGCAGGCCTGGGAGTGGTAATTAAAAAAAATTAATCATTTTTTTATTTATCCCCTGGCACAGCCTGGAATAAAAACGTACAACACTGTAAAGAAGTGCCATAAAAAGTCACTGTTGGGGCTTGGAGACCCTTCCCACCCAAAAACCTTTCCATGCTTCTTTGAGAGAAATATTCATTTTTGTCACAGGGACAGAAATATTCTCGTGAGCAGGCACTGCAGGGGTGCAACTCAGCAGCAGGACAAGGAACCCAAATTTAGCCCAGCATTTTTGCCTTTTGCCCCCCATTTTTTGCTGCTCCCACAGTTTCTGTGCCCCAATCCTTGCTGGTTGCCTCGGAGTTTATTCCCAGCATTTTTCAGGAAAGACGGATGGATGGGGAAGATGGATAAATCCACCAAACTGTGGGGTTTTTGTCACTGATTTCAGCAGTGGATGGGAAGAGAAGGAAGAGGAGCTGAGGAAGATGCAGGTGTGGGGCTGGGCTGTGGATCCAAAGTCATTTTGAAGGATGAGAAACATAAAAGAAAAGAATCAAAGATCTCAAACTAAAAAAAAAGGAACAGAGTAGGTTTGGAGAAATAAGTTCTTGTTGTGTGTGAGGTGTGCAGCAAAGTGTTGAGGGAGAAAAAAAGAAAAAAAAAAAGAGAAAAAACCCCCACACAAATGGGAAAAAAAAACCGAAAGGGAAGGAACCCAAACAAATGCGAAAAAAAATGCAAACAAATGAGAAAAAACCCATACAAATGAGAAAGAAACCTCAAACAAACAAAATAAATGTTTTTTTCTCAGCACACAGCAAGACCCAGGGCAGCTAAAGATGCACAATCAGGTGATTCCCCATTATTTTTTGCATAATTAATTCCCTGGTAGAGGCAAAAGAGGGTAACAGAGTCGTAGGTTTCAATAATTCAGGAAATTCTGTTTAAAATTTAATACAGGGTGCTGGGCAGGGTAATAAAATCCTGCTCTGTTGAAAAGCAGAGCTGTGAGTCTGGGAGCAACTCTGACCTCAGCAAACAGGGGTGGTTTGTGTCCAGGGAATAAAAAAAATTGACACAATTCCTCTGAAACAACTGGTAACAAAAATCATTCCAAACACCCCAGGTGGCTGTTCCAGGGCAGATGTGAAAACCCTGCCAGAAAGGGCAAAGCAAAACCTGTTTTTATCTCCTCAGCTATCAATGATTTCCAATTAACACATCATTTGGGAGAAAAAAATAAAATATTCTACTGCCCTGGCCAACTTTCATCAGGGTGAGGAGACAACTGCAAACCTGGTGCCGAGACTGCTCTGGCAGGTTAAAATGACAGAGCTGCCTTCATTTAATTATGTGCCAGGCTGCAGGCTACCTGCTGAGCCTCTAGGAAAGGAGGTAGTGAGCCAAAAATATTTTTAAAACCTCCATAAAAACCTGACACATGATGAGGTTTAATCCCTCTAAGTCTGGTGTGGCTTTACATGAATAAAGCAGGATTCCTTATTAAAATATTCATATTTTCATGGTACTGCAAGTGTCTCTCTGGTGGACTGTACAGAGTATCTCAGTTTTTGGTTGTTTTCAGTTAAGGACTGAGAAGAATTTAAGAACTGGAGGGTGGGGTAGAAGAGGTTAACTAGAAGTATATATCTTTAATATTTCTTTACATATATTTTGGGGTTTTTTGCTTTTATAAGGAACAGGTTATACCAAACACTCACATACCAGAAGGCAGTGTCATGGAGTCCCAAAATTTTCAAGAACTCCTTCAGCTTCCTCTCCTTTTCTGCCACGATGTGAATTGCCAAATAATACCCAAAGGGGGAGAATGCAATCACCAGGTAAATTAAAATGATTGCACGAGGGAAATTATCAATTTCCACCACTGCAGCCTCTCCCATAACCATGGCTCTGGTCAGATCCAGCTGCTGCCAAACAGAATGATTTGTCTTCAGCTGCAAGGGAGAGGAAGAAGAGTTATTTTGACATTTTTCCTGATTTTTCAGCCCCATCCTAACCACTGTCTCCACCTCCACTGGGCAAAAACCTTCCTGACCACAAATCCCAGGCCAAAAGCAAAAACCACTGGAAAACACCTGGGGATAAAATGAGGAAATGTGGGATTTCTGTCACTTCAAAAGATGGGATTTGCTGTCACCACGAGCAGGGTGAGGGGAGGGAAGCTGGGGAAAATTGCTGAGCAACAGTGACACCAAACCAGGGTCAATTCTGCAGGCCCTGCTGGGAATGGGTGAGCTCTGAGCAGGGCTGGGCTGGGATGCAAATGGGGACAAAAATCCTCATAATCCAGCCCTCCAGGACTGGGGAAATCCTGGCCACAAGTCCTGAAGAGAGCACTCCCCTTCTCCTCAGGCCCCAGCTGGGAGCTGACACAGCAGCAGCAAAGCAGCCAGAGCCTGGGCAGCCCCTGGAGCTGCCCTTCCTTGGGGTCAGGGCGGGGTTTTCTGGGGTCTTCTTGGGGTTTCTGGGGGTGTCTGGGATTTTCTTGGGGTTTTCTGGGGGTTCCTGGGATTTTCTGGGGGTTTCTTGGGATTTTCCGGGGTTTCCTGGGGTGTTTCACCTGGATGATGGCAGCGTCGATGCAGGCCTGCAGCGCCGTGAAGCCCGAGCTCCAGTAGGTCACTGACTCACAGCTCTTCTGCAGGTTGGAGCAGGTGGCTGCAGGAAAACAGGAAAATCAGCCTCAGGATGCCTCCCAAGCCAGGCCATCCCACGATTCCACGTTAAAACCCCAAAAACCAGAGTTACTGCTGCCCCTCTCCCCAACAACCCCACAAACCAAACAACACAAAACAACCCCCAAATGAAAATCTGGGAGGGTTTCCCAGCTCATTCCCTGCAGGCTCACCTCGGGATTCCATGTGGATGGAGGACATGGCGAGGGAGTCGTGGAACCTCAGCTGGTAGGACATGGAGTCCTTGAACACCACCCCCACAAAGTTGGAGGGTTTGAGGAAACTCGCTTCTTCCAGCTCCTCCTCACTCAAA
>VWYO01004895.1:0-58481 GCA_013400275.1 Rhadina sibilatrix
TGAAGGAGCCAACAAGGAAGCTGGAAAGAGAATATTTACAAGGGCCCTGACAGAGGGGAATGGCTTCAAATTGCTGGAGGGCGGGGATACTGAGAAGAAATTATCGGCTGTGAGGGTGGGGAGGCCCTGGCACAGGGTGCCCAGAGAAGCTGTGGCTGTCCCATCCTTGGAAGTGTCCAAGACCAGGTTGGATGGGGCTTGGAGCAACGTGGGTGTCCCTGCCCATCCCAGGGAGTGGGATGAGATGGGATTTCAGGTCCCTTCCCACCCAGAGCATTCCATGACTCTACTCCATGCCATAGCAGGCTGTGTGATGCCATTATGTGCCACCCCAGGGCTGTGCCATGCTCTGCCAATGAGACAAGCTGGAGCTTTTACTACAAATTTCACATTTTAAAATTTTTAATTTATAATTGTCTTAGGTGTAATTAAAAAAAAAAAAAACAAAAAAACAAAACCCAAACCTATGGAGGTTTGTTTTTTTTTAAACAAACATCCCTGCCGTGGATTTCTCATCTCCACTGCCCAGATCGGTTACCCGGTGTCACCCCTTTCCGGGGAGGGCGGTCCTGTTGCTGCATGCCCTCTCCACACCAGGCGGGTGCAGTGCGGTGCTGGGAGGCTGCTCCCTCCAATCCTCCCCATTCCCTGAGAATGGAGCCCATCACCGTGTCCCCCTGGTCTCCCAAATCCCCCAGGGCAGTGGAACAGGGCCCTGCCCAGCCAAGGGATGGAGAAACTGAGTCAGGTGCTGGCAGCTCGCCCAATTCCATCTGTGCCAGGGGGAGCTTGGAGCCTCGTCCTGCATCCTCAGGCGCCGCGGGGCCCGGCATATCCGGCAGGGAAGGGGTGCGGGTGCCTCGGGTTAAGGAAATGGGAGAGACCTGGCCGGAGTCCCGCTCTCCTCCTCCCACAGCCCCACCTCCCCGGCCCGCTTAATATCCCACGGGCCGCTGGTGGGGCCAGCAGCGCGTCCCCAGCGCGGTCCCCACGATGCTGCTGCGGCTGCTGCTGCTCAGCGGGGCCCTGGGCGTCGCGGCGGAGCAGGCGGGTAAGGCAGGGACACGGCGGGGGCTGGGGACACCGCGGGTGGCGTAGGGGCACACGGGGCTCACGGTGACGGGGCGGTGGGTGATGTCCCACGTCTCCCGCAGCCCCGCTCGCCTTCACCATGCTCCAGCTGACTCGCGTCTACATGGGCAATTCCATGTTCCGGGGGAACGCCAGCCTGAATGGGCAGCTCAGCCATCTCCTGGAAGAGAATAATGTCACCCAGGTGCTCCCGCTGGAGCCTCCGGACGCCTGGGCCCAGCGGGAGAAGGCGGTGATCACCTACGTGAAGAACTTCAGGCAGCTGGTGCAGCTCTTCAACAAGGAGAGACCCACCAAATGTGAGTGGTACCCGGGGCGGGGTGGGTGCCCCGGGGAAGGGGAGGCTCTTCCGCGCTGCCAGGCCACGGGAATTGCTCTCCGGGGACGGATGGGCAAAGGGATGGGGACACGGCCACGTGCAAAACCTCTCTGTGGGCAAAGGGAGTCCTTCTGTGGAGCCGGGAAGTTCTTGCCTGGAGCGCACCCTGGGAACGGGATGATGCTCAACCTGTTGCTGCTCCTCAGGAAAAGGGCTGGGGGCTGCAGCCTGTGGGGTGGTGAGGTTTAGGAACGATGTCTGCTCCCTGCCTGCATCCCGCCTGCTCCCTGCCTGCATCCCCCAGCTTGTGGGAGCTGTGGGATGCTGCTGGCGATGGTTTCATGCTCCTGCCTGCTCCACCTGCTCCACCCCACAAGCGCTGTCACCTCTGCTTCTCCTGCCCAGAGGGTGCTTTCCTTTGCTTTCCTTGGTTACCTCCAAAGCAGTTTTGCCCCAGCCCCACATTCCTGTACCCCAGGGGAGCCTGGTGTCACCTCGGGGTCTCTGGCATGACTCACCCCAGCCCTCCCCGTGTCCCTGCCCTGGTGTCTCACTCCATCCCCAACAGCCACGAGCAGCTCTGTGCCCCAAACCTCCCTCACACCGGAGCTGTGCTGTGTGGAGATAAGGGAGGGGAAAATAATCCCGGCCTCTGGAAAAGCCACTTCCGTGGTCAGCCCGAGGGGAGGCAAAGCTGTGGGTGGGTTGGGTGGCGCGAGGCTGAGGCTGTGCACACTCAGAGCCCAGTTTGCTGCTGGTGAGGGCCACGGGGTGCCGAGGGTGGGAGCGTGGTGACCCTGTCCCCTCTGTCTCCGCAGTCACCCAGCACCTGTGCTGCCACCTCGGCTGCCGCCTCTACCCCAACGGCACGGCCCAGAGCTTCTACGAGGTGACCCTCAACAGGACAGCGTTCCTCAGCTTCCACGTCCCCAGCGCCACCTGGGAGCGGCGCTGGCCCGGAGAGCTCCCGGTGGCCGCCTTCGCCCAGGAGCAGCTGATGAAGTACCCCATAACCACCCAGGACCTGCAGTATTTCCTCAACACCACCTGTGTCAGCATCCTGCAGACTCAGAGCTCCAGAACAGGTCCGTGGTGGGGCTGGGGCTGGGGACAGGGGCACCGTGGCGTGGCCCAGTCGTCACCTCCACCCCTCTCGCCTCTTGCAGGAAAAGTCAGCGGCCGATCGCGCACTCCGCTGGTCCTGGGGCTGGTCCTGGGAAGCCTCGTCCTGCTGGGCATGGCCCTGGGCATCTTCCTGTGCACGGGAGGGAGCTGCTAGCCTGGGCAGCTGTCCCACGCCACCCCATGGACACAGGGGACAGACCTGTCATCTTCTCGTGCACCCATCACCACCCTGTGGAGGCAGGGGCCTGACCCAGCATCTCCCCGTGGAGTCAGCGGATGGATCCATCATCTTCCCAAGGATCCAGCAGCTTTCCGTGGATCCATCATCACCCTGGGGAGGCAGGGACTGGATCCATCATCCCTGCATAGAGACAGAGGATGGATCCACCATCCCACCATGGAGGCAGGGACCAAGCCCGTCCCTCACAAGGGATGCATCTCCCCAGTGCCACAGAGACCTTTGCTCCCCAAGGACACCGCTGGCTTCCAGTCCTGTCCCAGCTGGACTGACTGACCCCTCCAGCAGCCCCCAGCCGTGTGGATGGTCCTCATGCTGGACAATGCACTGAGACTCCACACAGAACCACTGGGCATGGATGGAAAAATGGTGGGGAGGGGTGTGGGGGGAAAGCAGCAGGAGAAACAGCCATGGAATGGTTAAAAGAATGGTGTTAAACCCTCATTCCTCCCTGTTCCAGGGGGGGACCGAGTAATAAAACTACCCATCAGCTCCCACCACACCTTTGGCTGCTCTTGTTCCCCTTGGCAGCACCAATGTGGGGCTGTGGATCTATCCTGGACCACAGCTGCTGGTGCTGGGTGGGCTCGTTGGTGTTGCCAGCCCCCTGTGCCAGACCTTGGGTTGTGTGGTACATTTTCCAGGTCTCTGGTGGTGTTTGCAGGAGGGTGGTGCACCTCTTGAGCTCATTTCAACTTTCTCCCAGCTTTGGTTTGACTTAAGTAATTTTCTCAATATTTTTCATTTCCTCGCTCAGTGTGAGATGCTGAGGTCAAGCACACACAGCTGTAAGGGGACAGTGTTGCTTTTCCACAATCCAAATCTGACCTAAAAACTCTGCTTTGACTGTTTAAACTTTGATTGCGTTGATAAGAAAACCTTGGCCACGTTTCCCTTTCACCCAAAAGGGGATTTTGAGCTCTCCTGTGCATCTCCACTGCTCTGGCAGCAGGAAGGGCTGGGAATGAGCCAGGAGCTGCCTGGGGTCAACACAGGAGAGAGGCTTTCCTGGATTAGCTTCCAGCTCTTTCCTTTCTAAACACCCTGCAAGCAAGACAGAAGGGATGCGAAGATGACCTTAGGGGTTGTCCTTGTGGAGGGATGGAGGAGGAGGTCTTCATAGCCCACATCTCATCACCCTGGCCCCCAGCCACCCCCAGAGCAGCCCCCGCCTCCCCCGGGCTCCTGGGGCAGGGGCCGGGGCGCTCCCCACCCTTGGCGGGCTCCGAGAGGCCGGAGAATCCAAAACAACACGGCTGAGGCACGGGAACGTCATTGCTCGGCCCTTGGAGCAGCGCCCTTGGCAGGAGCTGCGCCGTGGGCCGAGCGCTCCCTGTCCCTGCCGCCGGCATCCAGGGACACCAGGGCAGTGCCAAAGGTCACACGTGCTGCATTTGCTGCCCACAAAGGGATTCAATCCCTTCCAGCTGGGAGAAACCGCTGCGTTCCCAGCTCTGCTTTCAGTTTCAGGCTCGGGGCATCTCTGCTACCTGCAGATGTTGCACCGTGGTCCCCAGGACCTGGAGTGATTCCCATTCCCTCTCCCTGGGCTGCAGTTCCTTGCCCTGGCTGGGATAGCTGAGTGTGGATGCCGTGGGATCCCCATGGTTGCGTGGAGTGGGGATGGCACCCAGGACAGACCCAGGTGGCAAACACGGGAGGAGGAAGCCTGGAACAGCAGAGCTTGCTTTGCTCTTTGCTCCAGAAATGTGTCATCTTTGGATGAGCAAGACTGAGCTTCTCCACGCAGCTCTGGAAAAGCCTTTCCTGCCCCCGAGCCCCCTCTGTGTGTCTGGAGAACACTCCAGAATGAAGCTGACTCTGCTGCTCTTGAGTTTCCACAAGGGACTGGGCAGTGGGGATCCCCCAAAAGTGCAGAACTCCAAGGAACAGGCTCATCTCCATTGGTGTCCATGGGCAATGCATCCAAACCTGGGACCTCCATCCCAAGGCTCTCCCCTGATGGCGACCAGCACCAGTGTCTGACCTGGACACAATGCCCAGCAGAGAGGGGTTATGGTGGCAGCACCCACCTCCAACACATTGAAGCCCCAAAATTTCTCCCCCTCACCCCAAACATCAACATTTGTTGCCCCAACATTTCCTGACCCAAAAACCCTCAAGTGCCTCATGTCAGGGCCACTGAGGCCTGGCTGAGTGTGGCAGCTGGGGACAGTGGCTCGGCTGCCTCAGAACTGGGAGCTGGGCTTCTGTTCCATCACCACTCCAACACAGACCAGCTCCCGGCGGCCAGCAACCACATGCATGGCTCATCCTTTCCCAAATTTGGCCGCTCTTCTGCCCCGGATCACAGCTCGGGAAGGACGCCAGTGAGTATTCCATCAGTGAGGGATGGTTTCAATTTCTCCTTGGAGGACTTTTGGGTTCTGCAGAAGGGTGAACGAGCCCGCACGGAAACCTCTGGCAGCTTTAGGCAGCTCCCAGAGTGAGCCGTCCCCGTTATCTGCAGGGATTGCTGGGCAAGGCTTTGTTTTCCATGCACGGTTTCCATTGGCCCGCTCCGCCGTCGCTGTCTTGGATAAGGGCTCAGATAAAACACCCAAGCCTTGATCCTTGTTCCAGTGAGGCAGTGCCCACGTGCCAGGAACCAGCTCTTTCCTTTGCCCCAGCCCATGGGGAATTGGATGGGATGGGCAGGTCACCCCCATTCCTTTTGGACATTGGCTCCCCCTGCAAGGTCGGTATCTCCATCCATGTCCTTTGGGAGCTGCAGTGCCTCAGGACAAAGGGCTGGATGGCTCCAGGAGCTGCCCAAGACCAGTGACGGGCTCTGGTGCCTCCTGGGGTGGGAGAGGGAGGAAAAAAAAAGTGGGGCTGATGGGATCCACCTGGAAGGAAGCGGGATTATCCCTGTAAACATCTCTTACGCACTCGGAGCCTGCACTGGTGTCATTGTGGCTTCTCAGGACTAAACAAACCCCATCCTTCCAAATTCTCAGAGGTCACAGTGTCACAGCCACAGATGTTTTAATTCCTGATTTTGGGACACACTTGTTGGCCCCAGGGGCTGCACTGGGGTGAGGGGATCTGCTTCCTAGCAGCCTCCTGCTCCCATATGGAAGCGAGCTTGGAAAAAGCTCCCTGGAAAAGGCTCCCAGCACAGGGAAAGGCCGTGCTGGCCACTCCCTCCTCGCAGGGCGGACGGTGCCCAGCGCTGCCCTCTTCCCTTCCCGCTCACCTCCCAGGTCAGGCGGAGGAAACAGGAGGAGAGAGCTGGCTGCTGGCCAGGAGCAGGGATAAGTGGCAGTCGGGATGAAGGCAGCGGGTACCGCCCATCCCACACCTCTGCCCTGCCCCAGAGGGCTGCCCTCTCCGTGGGGACTGCTCCAGAGCAAGCTGGGCTGCTCCACCAGCTCCTGCAATGCAGGTGTGTAGTTTGGGTTTGTGTTTGAGATGTTTTGGTTTTCTAAAACTCTTTTCTCAGAGTCTTCTGTAAACAGGAGACATGTTTTTCTAACGGTAACCTCTGTTTACATCCTTTTCCCTAGAAGAGACTTCTTGATGTCCCTCTGGTTTGACCAGTGTGATTGAAGAAGTTTGTCTTTCTTTCACCAACTGAGTTGTTCTCTGTAGAACAGCATAAAAGGGAAGAGATTCCCAGAAATACACACAGTCACTGTCAGCCTTCTGAAGTCAGAGTCTGTGTCATTGTGGTGTTCAGCAGTGTCACAGGTGAGCAGGGATGGGGGCTCCTAGCTGGGAAGCACAATGATTCCAGCAAGGAATCATCACTTCACCTCCCCTTCCCAGCTGGAGGCTCCCACTCCAAACCCACGTGTCCTCAGAGCAAGCTTCTCCTGGCACCAGCCCCTTCTCGCTTCTTCCTCCACTGCCCAGCCCTGGAGCAGAAAGGTTCAGAGTGAGATAAAGACATGAAAAAACAGCATTTTTCTTTGGAAAAACTCAAGCTTGCTTGCACTGCACTTTCAGAGAAGTCTCCCTGGAAAAATGGCTGTTTGGGAACATTTTCACCCACTTCCGAGAGTTGGGAGCAGCCTTCAGTGTGGCTGAAGCCATTGGGAGCAAAGCCCTCCTCCCCAGACCCCCACACCAAGGGCTGAAACTCCTTGGAGCAGCTCCAAAACTTCACCATCCAGCCTGGGAGAGGGAATGTGGCTCTAGGTGCAGCCAGCCCAGGCTGTGGAGGGACAGAAGGCACGGACAAGGCTGCAGGGCATGATGGAAACATGGATCTGAGCCCTGCATTCCCTCCCATCATCAACCTGCTATGGAATCCTCATCCCATCTGCTCCTTCCCCTCCCCTGGGATGGGAGGGATCCAGCCAAAGGGTGGGAACACAGCGCTGATGGAGGTGATGACATCTAAAAGCCAGCCTGTGGTGACGCTCTGAAGGAACACACACAGCCCCTGGAGGTGCTGAAAACCATCCCCTTCAGGAATAAACCCCATTTCAGCCAGGCCTTCCCAAAGCAGCACCAACATCTGGGAGTGCATTCCAAGGACAAGTATTTTCTTAGAAGAATTGAAGAACCTGCCTCCATCTGAACCCTCACAATCCTCACCCTTCCAAGGATTTAGATTTAAAGAGGTGCAGGAAATTTGCATTTATTTGTTCCAGTTTGGGAATGGCATGGCTTTGAAAGGACTGGAAATTCAAGCTGTGCACTACAGAATTCCCAGCCTGGAGGTTCAGTCAGGATCCTTGTTTGGTGCCAAACCAAGATGTGACCACCTAAACCTCATGGGAAGCATTTCTATGGATAAAGGAGTCCACGTGTGCCAGGACTCGCTCCCACCAGCTCCACGTCACCGCAGCAGGGGACAGAAGACGTCATGGACACCGAGCCCCCTCTGCACCCCCAGTCCTTGGAGGACAAATATTCCATGATCCTAAGAAAAGCACACTGTGAGTGGGGCAGAACCAAAACCACTGGAAATGTTTGAGCAAGCACTGCTGTTGCTGCTGGGCAAAAGCGAGGAAGCCCTGGAAACTTTGTCTGGAGGTGGGAAAGGCGTTGGATGCGGGCTCTGAACACACCCCACAGCAGGGGGGAAAGGGTGGAAGGAAGCAGGGATTCTTGGTTGGAATTTGGGGCTTTTTTTCCTGTTTTTCTCCTTGCTGGTGCTGTAAGCCGCGGCTCTGCAGCCATTGTTGTGTCCTCCAAAGAGTCTGGCCCCACAATGCAATAAAAACAAACCACAGGAAGGAAAGGAATTAGCAGGGAAAGGAAAAGCAGCAGTGGGAACAAGGACTCAAGCCCAAAAAAAAACCTGCTGGTTGCTGCTGGGGGTGCAAGTAGGAGAGGTCACACCTTCCCCTGGGGGAGAACTTGGAGCTTAGGGGTGAAATCCTGGCCTTTTGGGTTTATTGCTACAGGTGAGCAGGGTTGCAAGGGGCTGGAATAACAGGAAACAGCCCTGTGCACAGGGATATGGGAAGGAATTTATTTGAAATCTGAGGTTTCCTAGAAGCTTGAACTAAGAGGGAGCAGAAGGAGCATGTGGAAAAGACTGGGCATCATGGGCAGAGGAAGCAGCCTCAGCTGGGGTTACCACTTTATCCTTATGGATTCTGAGGAGAAGCAGAGACCAAGGGTTTGGCATTGCAGGTTTGTCTCAGCTGCTCCCCAAGCCCCCGCTGTGCTCTGCCAAGGCAAATGTACACAGGATCCAACAGGAAATCTTCCCGGGGCTGCTGCTTCCCCTGCGTCACTCCCACTGGAGCTGCAGGGGTGGGTGGGACTTGCTGGTGCAAGGGCAGCATGGACACAGGGGCTGTGCCCACCTCGAGCTGCTCCCAAGGAAGGAAAACAAGGGAATAAACTGAAAACAAAACCACCTTGAGGCTGCATCTGCTGCTCCCCAGCAAACACTTCCCTGTAGGCAAAGCACAGCCCATCTACTTCCCAAATAGGGAATGGGGTAGGGAGAAGCTGGAAGGATCCCACTTTACAGCCCCCAAGAT
This sequence comes from Rhadina sibilatrix, assembly GCA_013400275.1. Taxonomy (NCBI): domain Eukaryota; kingdom Metazoa; phylum Chordata; class Aves; order Passeriformes; family Phylloscopidae; genus Rhadina; species Rhadina sibilatrix. Next base: position 8,723 of record VWYO01004895.1, read on the forward strand.
CCCTGTAGGAACTGGAAGGAGCATGGAGCCAGGTGGCATTGGGCTCCTCTCCCAGGGAACAAGTGACAGGACAAGAGGAAACAACCTCAAGTTGCTCCAGGGGAGGTTTAGATTGGATATGACAGAAAATTCCTTCCCTAAAAGGGTGGTCAAGCACTGGCACAGCTGCCCAGGACAGTGGTGGAGTCCCCATCCCTGGAGGGGTTTACCAGACATGTGGATGTGGCACTTGGGGACATGGGGCAATGCTGGGGGAATGGCTGGACTTGCCCTCAGAGGGCTTTTCCAGCCTTATTGATTCCATGATTTCTGTTGCTGCCTGGCACAGGGAAGCCCAGGGCTGTTGCAGAAACACATCACCAGGGAGGTTTTGCCATTCCAACTCCAACAAACACTTTATTCCCATCAGCCTCACCCGTCCTCACGGAGGACAGAGCGCAGGAGGGGAGGGAGCTTTTCCAGACTGGTTCCAAGTGGGGGCAACGAGGGACAACCAAGGCCATGAGGAGCCATTCCCAAACTCCACCGTGACCAAGGAGTCTTTGCCAAGCTGGTGCAACTTCAGATTTCTAACCAAGCCTTGTCTTTTGGGAGTTGGTAGTTAAGAGAGCCCACTAAGGCCTTGAGAGACTCTCTTCCCAATCAGTTGTGGGGCCTAACACAGCCCAGTGCACTCCCAACAGCACCAGTATTCCTGCCCCAAAACCAGACTCTGAACCAATACCACACTCTGGACTCAGAGGGGAAGGGGAGGAAGGGCTGGGATTAAAAATATCACCCCAAAACAACAGGAATTTGGAAGAAATTTACACAAAGGACGTAAAAAGCAGGAGCAGCTATGAAAATATGTTGAGATGGCCAAGAAAAGTCACATCAAAATATATTTAAAAACCAGAAATTCCAATCTGTGTGGAATTTAAAACTCCTTTTCCCATCTATGTTTTCCTGCTTAAGGAATCTCTGTTGTTCCAGGACGTGGAACATGATAGGCAGCACCAGTTATGTCCTGAAAAAGTATTTCCCCAAACTCTGAGCACTTCCATAATTTACAAACCAAAGATGAGCTAAACCTCAACCATCGCCCCCCTCCCTCTTCCCCCTTCTACAGTGGGCAGGAGAAAAGACCGCAAACAAATCTGACTTTGCATTTCCAGGGGAGTCCAATCTTTCCACACATCAATATCCCTGCAATCCATTGTAGACCTTCTGCACTGATCCTTGCTTCAACAGCTGCTTGAGACCTGCAAGGGAAAGGGAGAGTGTCACACGCAGAGCACAGCAAAGATGTCGGGCTGGCTTTTCCAACACTTCTTCCCCGTTCCTGAAATCCCGTGCACCAAACATTCCAAGGAACTGGCAGTTCAAGGATCTGTCGGTATCCAATTCTTACCAAACAAGCTAAAGGAGTGAGTCAGCCCTTAAATCCATAATAGCTCATCTCCTGGGGTCGGCAGGACAGGGATGGGCTGGCAGGTCTCCACTGCTGCTTAAAGGGCAAGTCCACACCGAGCAGAGGAAGCAGAGTGGCAAGGGTGGATGTGTCACTGTTTTTTCCAGAGATTAGAGAGGGAGTCCCCTCTGATTAACTCAGCCTGGTCACTCACTGCCCTGGAGCCCCTCAGGACACAGCTCAGAGCAGCCTCAAAAACCACTGAGCCCAAAACAGAACCCAAACCAGAGGGAAACTCCCAATGCTGTGGGTGACCTTCAAATAACTAAAAGAAGGATATTGAAGGCTGGAGTGTGTCCAGAGAAGGGAACAGAGCTGGAGAAGGGGCTGGAGCACCAGGAGCAGCTGAGAGAGCTGTGGGGGCTCAGCCTGGAGAAAAGGAGGCTCAGGGGGAACCTTCTGGCTCTGCACAGCTCCCTGACAGGAGTGGGCAGCCACACTCTGCTCAGGGGAAAAGAGACAGGATGAGAGGAAATGGCCTCAAGTTGCTCCAGGGTAGGTTTAGATTGACTATCAGTAATGAAACCAACCAATTTACTTGTACAGAAGAAAATTCCAACCTTTCAGGCATGCAAATCCTTTAGGAAATCCTGCTAAAAACCAGTTTGTCTCCCTGCAACCCTTGTCCTGCTTATCTGTCATTATACCTTTCTGGTTACACATTCCACTGTCCTTGAAAACCAGTGATGGGATGCATAAGGTTCACAGTAGCTATGTTAAAATACTGGGAAGCTGTCCTGGAAATAGTAACTGGAAGCAGGGCGTCTCTCTGCCAGGCAAGAACTTCTCATGCTCCTTGCCTGATGGCCAGAGATTCCTGAACTCTTTTCAGGAATACCAGGACAAAGGGAACCCCTGTCTAGGAGCTGCTCATTATTAGGAACAGGTCATTCTCCATGGCAAATTCACTTCCTCTCCAAGTCACTTCCTGGCTGGTGGATGAGAGAATGTGGCCCCTGGATGTCAGGTTCTTAAAAAGGAAGGCTGTAGCTGGAGAAAGGTGTGCTCCAGGAACCCTGAAAAAACTGGGATTAGCATCATCCCACATCTCATTTCCCAGCAGCTCCCACACCTCTGGCAGCAGCCTGCTGGCCTGAAGAACACCCACAGTAGTGCACAGGATATTTCAACACATACCCGAGGTTTAATCAGGAATTCCAACCAGGAATCCTAACAATTGGTGCTACTGCACTTCAGGCACTTTTTACTGGAGCCTGAAGTCAGTTTTTCCTTTGAGACATTGCTGATACCAACAAGAAGTGACAGATTACAGCACAGAGGGGGAGCTATCTCTGATCAACAGTGATCAAGTCCTGCTGCAGGAAAGAAGGGATATTATTTCTGTGACTCCAAAGCTCGGGGTGGTGCTCTTGGGGCCAGAGTATCTTCTGACAGCCCCAGGAGCCAGATATGTGGTCAGGAGATAAGAAATGAGGACTACTGCCAACAATAAGGAAAAAAAGGATGTTTTGAATTCTGAAGCCTACAGTTTTCCATTGAATGTGTACACTGAACTGCTGCCACACACAGGGATAGACCTATTCCCTCATAAAACTCCTGAAATCATGGATGTTTGGAGATACCCAGCACACAGAAAGGCATCTGACTGCCTACCCAGTCACCTTCCCCTGGGAAATGTGGAATTGCTTTAGGAGGGAGAGAAACACCCAAGGCCCTGTGCCTGAACACACCCATGCCAGTGCCATCATCTCTCTGTTCCCGGATATCCGTAGAGGTGTGTGAGCAATTCTGTCAAAAACACGGAGGCTTCTGTCCCTGCTCCTTGCCCAGTGTCCTCTAAACTGCCAAGAGCAACAGCTGGAATAACCTCACATCTGTTTCAGAGCTGCTGTTGCCTGATGAAGCTTCTGGAGGGGCAGCAGAGCCTGAGCTGAGACTCCAGAGTGAGGTGGTCATTGTGCCCTGCACAATATTCTTAGAACAAGAGGGAAAGCATGGGGGTAAAACACAAACCAGGATCACTCTAAGCCCAGCCCGGAGGTACAGACCTCCCAGCCCAAACAGCTGGAGCCCAAACAGGAGGAGCCTCAGGACATCTGGAGCTGCAGCCACCAACTGGACCACACAGGGCAGCTGGCAAGTGTGGCCGAGGGTGGAATAAAACCCACCAGGGCTTGGCTTCCCACTACAACAAACTTGAGGAGTCCAGAGAATCCACTAAAAGAAGTGAATCCACTTCAGAAGAAGCCCTGAAAGAAGTTCTGGGGATGGGGATTTCCTGAAGAGCTGCACTAATACATGCCAGGAATATCTTTGTCCTCTTGGCAGAGGATGAGGCCCACAGAGGATGATTCCTACTGTGATGGGGAGCAGCAGAACGACAGAGGCTGCTGGAGCAAAGAATTCCCTGCTAGGAGTATGGGATTTAAGGATTTACCCTCCTGGCAATTTTAGGATTCCTACATGGCTCATCAGGTTTCCACTTGAGCAGCAGATCTGTCCTAGAGGGAGCAGGGTGGAAGGAAGCCTGTGGGGAGGAACAACCCCTCTCCTGACGCAGTGTGACATTCCTTACTCTCAGCAGCAGAGGGATTTCCACAAGTCTTGCCTCCAAGAAAGTAGCAGCAGGGGCTGGAAAACCCTTTGTGATCCCATTCCAGCCGAGGCAAAGCAGACAGAGGCTGAGCCCAGCAAGGCTGTGGGGTCAAGACAGACGGGCAGCACCAAAACAAAGCACCTGCAAACTTGCCAAGAGCTGCATTCCAGCAGCAGCACATCCCAACCTCAGCCACAACCGCAGCAGCCAAGCTTCCTGGCTCCCAAGGGAAGTGGGAGTTAATCACAGGCCGTGAGCCAACGGTGTGATGTTGGACAAGGGGCACAGGGACAGACAGACAGTCCCTCCTGACTGCTCCAGCCCCTGGATGAGCTGTGCCAGGTGCAGGGCTCTGGACACGCACCTTCCCGCTGCTCGGGCGTCAGCTGCTCCTTGGGGAACTCCACGTCGAAGGTGATTATTAGGGAGCCTTTGATGTTGTTGTTATCAAAGTTTGGAAGACCTTCTCCCTTCTTCCACAGCTTGGCGCCGGGTTTTGTGGTTTTGTCCCGCCCGATGTGAACCTGGCAAGAAAGGGAATTTCAGAACGTTATCAATGTTACAGGATCAGGATCCCAAGATCACTGAGGTTGGGAAAGGCTTCCAAGATCATTGAGTCCAAGCCATGACTGATTCCCACCTTGTCAACCAGAACAGAGCACCGAGGGCCACATCCAGATGTTCCTTGGACACCTCCAGGGATGGCGACTCCACGCACTGCCATGGTCTGTGTGTGCACCCCAATACTCCAACACTCTTTCCAACCCACTAGAGAGCTCCAACTGTCATTGATTCCTTGCCAAAACCAGTGATATTTGACAGGTCCAGGCAGTTTTACTGGACACGTGCCAGAACTAACACCACCCACTGCTGGGACACCCTGGAAGTGAGGCACACACTGTGCACCCCTGGTAGAGAGCCCATTTTGGCTCCATGGGAATTGGCCTGGAATGCTCCAGCAGAGGGAATACTGCAGATAACCAGACTCTGAGCAAGCCAACCCTCAGCACGGAGCTGCAGGTGAATTTGGGATACACATAACACCCTGGGCCTCACCTTGTGCCCATCCAAGTGGGCAATATCCATCTCAAAGCCTGTCAGTGCCTCGACCAGCGAGATCGTCACGTTTGTGTACAAGTCATCTCCTCTCCTTTCAAACACTGGGTGCCTGTGGAAATAAGAGCCATTGAGCTTTTCTTCTTCCCCAGAGAGGAAACAGGTTCTTGAGCTTCTTTCCTTCTATTTGGGAGTTTAGAGAAATCATAAATAAGAGGGGAAGTGAGGAATGAATCAAATTTAGCCTCATTTTCCTGTGTAAGATATGCACTGGTAAGTGTCCTTTCTATTTCTAGGGCACTGAGTGGTGAGGTGTGGCAAGAAGTCCTGACTCACATAGCAATTTTCTTAGTAGTGGATTTCCTTACAATAGCGAGATTGTGTGCTAGGAAAAAGGAGATACTTGCTCTGAATCACACACGGTGAATTCAAGCCAAAAAAATCAAGATACTTTGATAATTCCACTTTTAACAGCATCAAGTCCAGCTCCTCCAACACCATGAGGGCTGAGCACCCTGCACAGCCCTGAGAGCCAGGCCTGCACCTGCCCTGCTGAAGGGCAAACCCCATCTGGCCAAGCAAGAGCCTAACTAGGCCAGAGACTTACTTGAGAACTTTTATTCGGAAGCGCAAATCTCCAGGCTCCCCATCCACGTGGGGCTCACCTGTGGGGGAGAAAGAAAAAGCTTTGTTTAAAGGAAATAGTTAGGAACAGGTGGAGAGACAAGCAGGATATTACAGACTTGCAGCTCACAAGTCAAAGGAAAAGAAAAATCAACTAATTGATCTTTAGATGACCAAAATTCTGCTTAAACACATCCTAAAGAGCTTAGGGCTCTCTGATTGTTGCCTCAGCAAGGTCAGACCTCTGCTGCTCTGGAAGATCTGTCTGCATGTTAATGATGTCCTTTAGTCACTGAGGGGCAGAGGGGATCCCTTCACAGGCTCAAGCCTGGAACAGATGCTCCTGCTCAAGTGTTCTGCAAAACATCAGATTTAGAGCTGGTTTTGTTCATATCCCCACTCCCAGCTAAGGGAGTGGAATTGTATATTCCAGACTTAGGAACATGCTCCTGGATTCCAGCACATGCAGAGGACACAGCACTTCCAACCACATGGGGGGTTTGGGAACTACCAGTGCCAGAGAACCATGGAAGAGGGGCAGCTCAGAGCAGAGCACACACTCACCTTCCCCAATGAAGGGATACTCCATGCCATCCCTCACCCCTGGCTCTATCTCCACTTCCAGCGTCCGCTCCTCATTCACCAGCCTGAAAATGGGAAGAACAACCCAGCACTCAGTTTTCAACTTTATTTTAGTTATTCCAACTTCATCTCAACTTTTATTTTGTGTCACTGGGGTAAGGAGAACACCCCCACAAGCTCACACATGCTCTCCTTGCTCACATCTAAGCCTAGAGGGTCAGAGCTGCCTCTGTGGTGAGCTGAGACTCAGGGAGTAGAGAAGGTGATGTTGAAAGCTCCCAATACACAGCCAGCACCAGGGTGTGTGACTACATCATGGCTACATCCCATATCCAGTTGTTCTCAGCTGTCTGCTTCCCGTTGAGATTCAGCTGTGAAACTTCCACTGCAGTGTGACTGTGCAAGGAATGAAAGGCTGGAAGAGGAAGCTGGGGAGCTCTGCATCCCTGGAAACGAGGACCCGGTGTTAAGCCCTCCCAAAGTCCCCAGTTCTTCCCGGGAATCCGGGTGCGTTTCTCCCCCCTAGCGGTGAGTTTTGGAATAAACATCCCCGTATCACTGCATAAAATCACCGAATTGATGATTTTGTGGAGCAGGAAAGAGCACCACACTCACTTGACGTTGGGACATTCATCGCAAACAACTTCCTGAGTCATCTGGAAGCGCCCAGGCCCCAGCTGGGTGGTTCTCATCTCCTGCCTGCAGTTGCATTTCCGCTTGCCAGGTGCCTGTCTTGCCACTGGCTTGTTCCTGACAACCTGCAGGGAAGAGGGAGAGGTTGATGTCAGCCTTCCCGGGTGACCACAAGGGTCTGGATTTCTCTGAACAGAGAGTGGTTTCAGCCCCGTGCCACGAGCAGGGACACTCTTTGTGTGGTGCTGCCACCTGTGGCCTCAGCAAAACACTGACAAATTTTCACCTTGTGATCACACATTGAACACCAGAAAACCTCTCTCTGACATCACTATTGCCATTCTCTTTCCTTTTTGACACTTTTCCACCAAGAAAGGTAACACTAGGATGGAACACCCCTCACTTTGGTTATGACACTTCCTTGTCCCACACAAGGGAGAAATTATTTGGAGTTCCCCCAACAGCCACAACACAAAATCAACCAACGGAAAGCCAAAACCCTGCAGACAGAAGGGATGGTCAGCACCAGAGACAGGGCTTGCTTAAAAGAAGATAATCATTTTCCACACACTCTTCTCAGTTACATAATCTGGAAACTTGCAGTGACACATTTGGCCACAGAAGGAGACTGAAAAATCCTCAGTGTTGTTTCGCAAGAATTGCAAAGTGAATTTGAAGTTTATCAACAGCCCCTCAAATGTCCCTAAATTCTAAAGAGGGACAATTTACACCTGTTCCAAGTGGGCTGCTGCACTAATCAAGCTGAGCTTTGACTGACAGCCAATAAATCAGTGTTATCACACTTCATGGAGACACCGAGAGATGCACAAGGCGAATAAATGTGTGGTTTCTCCAGTAAACTACAGGAAATGGCACCACAACATCCTCCACTGCCAGACACAGAAAAGGAGCATCTATTTCAGCTCTAATTTTTGGGAGAAGATATTCTGAGCTCTGGTCAGGCACCTCAGACCTGGGCACACCTGGAAACACTGAGACAAGTAAACTTACCTCTACAAAGTTTCCTGAATACACCTCCTCCAATGTGACCTCCAGGTCCACGATGATGTCGCTTCCTCGGGGAATATTCCTGTCTTGCTGGCGAGGGTTTCCTCCAAACATGAATCCAAAGTCCCCAAAGAAGCTGGAGTCAAGCACATTGATGAGGTCAGGAAGGAATTCTGGGCAAATGCTTCTACTGCACTAAAAACCAGCCTCCTCCCAGTCCTAGAGCTCCAGAGTAAACCCAGGAACCTCTTTTTGCTCCTGCAGAACACAGCTAAAGCCTTCAAACAAAGCAGCCACTTTGGAAGAGTTTTCTGCACTAAAGAAAACACAGTTTGGAGCAGAACACTCAAAATCTGACCTCTCCACACTGCACTGCTGCTCAGCTGCCACCACCAAAAGGTGTAAACTCTCAGGAGCGCTGCAAGTCACTACTAGCAGGTTGGTTTTCAGCAGTTTGAGGACAAGAGGGATGAGGAAAACTCCCTAGGAATCCTGCATATTGTCCCTCAGAACAGAGCAGAGCAGCAGTGCAAGTCCTTACCCAGGATTACAGGAGCTGAGCAACTTCTGGAATTATTTTAGGAAATTCATCCAAAGGGGCAGAAGATCAGGTTCTGTCCATGCAATTGTGCAAATGCCTCTGGTTTTAAACGCTCCAAATTCTACAGGAGCTGTGCAAATAACCACAGCATTGCTCTGCAGAAGGCAAAGTGTCCCCAAAGTGGAGTGACGACAGGTTAAACCCCAGTCACACACAGATAACCTGAGAAAGTTTCCAGATGTTTGAAGCAGGTGCTGCACCTGAGAAATCACCCACAGTGCCCAGAGATGCCCATGTGGGAAGTCTCTACTGGTTCGGGCTTGCAGCAAGGAGTGGGGCACACCAAGCCTGGAAACTGCATGTGGGATACCCACTGTAAATGCATTGCTTCAAACCCTCAGCTCCCACATCAATGACCCTGGGCCAGGCAAAAACCCCATCAAAAGGGTGCTTGAGCATGACAGAATCAGAGCAGCAGCTGCAGGACAGCCCAAAGGGGTTAGACCTCCTTACTGGGAGAAGATGTCTCCGTGGGAGCTCTGGTGCCCATCCTTCAGGCCCTCCTCTCCATAGGCATCGTACTGCTTCCTCTTCTCCTCGTCTGACAGCACCTGGAAAGGGCAGGGATGTAGGAGAGGCTCATCTGGAGCTGAGGGGAGGTGTTGCACAAGGCTCTGAGGGCCCCCAGCATTTTTCACTGGTATTGCTCTGCTGTCTAGGGAAGTTAAGCCCATAACAAGTACATTTTGTCCATTAAAAAAAGCAGGAAAACCCGGAAAATGTAAACATTGAGTTTATCTTAAATATTAAAAAAGGGTCAGAAGGAATAACTCAAATCCTACAAAGTAGGACTGAGACAAATAATCATCATCCCTATGTAATGAATAATCACCATCCCTATGTCTCAGCCATGACTTTAAAGACTTTCAAGTGTCGATTTTATCTCCTAAGTTTTGACCTTCACTCTTTCCTGCCTCAGAGATCCAGAAGTCTCTGGCCACATTTAGTCTTCCTTGCCCTTCCTCCCACACTGATCATATCTGGAAAAGCCAGAGTTGGCAGGATGGCTTCCAGAAGGTTGGACAGGAGTGGAAACAGATGGAGAAGCAACTCAACAGGTGGAGATACAGCTACAAGATGAAAACCAGCTGAATTTGGGGTGTTTGGAGAAGCTGTGGCTGCCCCTGGATCCCTGCAAGTGTCCAAGGCCAGGTTGGACTGGGCTTGGAGCAACCCAGGCTAGTGGAAGGTGTCCCTGCCCATGGCAGAGGGTGGAATTGGATGAGCTTTAAGGTCCCTCCCAACTCAAACCATCCTGAGATTGTGTGGAATTATAACCACTGATAAATCAGCAGTGACTTCACTACTTTCACCCAGCAGGTAAGGGTTCAGCTCTCCCTCTGCACTTGAGATTCCCATGGGAACTCCTCCCAAATTCATCCTAAGACTCATGACTCTTTGTGGAAGAATCTCAGCTCCCTTTCCTGGGATCAGTCTCCTTCCTGGTTGAAACAGCTGAACACAGACCACGCAGCTCCAGGCTGGAATCACTGAGCCCATGGAAATGAAGAGAGTGAGGAGGTTCACCACCCTACTTTCCCCTCTTTTTTTGTTTTTTGGGAAAGCTTTGCCATAATCAGCTGCCCAGATCCTGAGCAGCAGTGCTGTTAACAGGGGCTCCATGGTGAGGAAAATTCTGGTTTATAAGGGACACCCAATTCTGGTTCCATTTTGCCCAAAATAATGAAATCAACACACTATTAGCTGTATCCCACAGCTAATTCAGCAGAAAGATTTCCAAGCTGTCCTGCCTAAACACAGATAAAGACCTTGCAGGCAGGGCATCAATAGCTGCTTCCAAACCTCACACACATCAATACTGGATTTCTGATTTGATTTTACAAGCATTTTTTCACTCAGCTTTTAAATGGAAAGAATAAGCTCAAGTGCTGGCAAACACTTAAATCAACTCGAGGAACTCGAGGAAGAGGCAGAGGAATCCTTTGTCAGCAGAAAGTGCCAACAAGATCCCAGCTCACAGAAGCAGCACCAAGCTCACAGCTCCACATGCACCAATCCTGAGGTGCTGCAAATGATAGGGGATCACTTTTATCCACAAAAAAAGATCTTTACATTCATTTTCCGTGTGATAATTAAGCCAGTTTATTTAAGTCTGAACAAAGAAGGGGTCCCAGCTCTGAGACAAAACTAAAGTGAACAGTTTTCTTTCTCAACCCAGAGAAAGAAATGCCAGCTGCTTCTCTCACTTCCTCATTTGAGGAATATTTGCATATCTGAGGAGCACCAGGGATGGAAGCAGAAGCCAGGCTACAAACCCCTTCCCCTGCAGCTGGATTTTTCCCACAGAACCCCGACCTCCCACCCAAAGAGCAAGTGACCGGCAGGAATTTTTGCTAATGGAATTTTTCAGCACTGTCCTCCTCTGGGTCTCCCTGCTGCACAGGGGGGAGCAGGAGCAGATGGAGTCCAACAGTGACAGAAGGAGGACAAAAAGGACAGAAACCATGGAGGAGACAGCCTGCACTCCACCATTGTGTATGTACAGCCAAGGAAAGCAGGGTTTCACTTCAGACCTTGGGGCAATACAGTGATCTGTATTTGATTTATTTAATGCATGGTGCTGTTAGTGTGAGGGATCATTTGCATGCCACAGCATCATCATGGAATAACAGGAATCCTCCTGTGACCCACAATTACTTTTCTCATTAATATCCTCTAAACCCAAGGCCAGCACCTTTCACTTCCCATCAGCTCAGACTAATCCCAACCAGGCCCTACACACACTTGGAGCTGCTGCAACTCCACTTCTCCTTTGAGGAACTGGGAATAAATTCCAAAGAACTTTAAGCTGGTGCCTTGGCTTCCTCCTGGCTGAGAGAGCTGAGGTGTTGGATTGTCCTCTGGCAACAGCAGCTCTCCAAGTAACCTGATAGCTCTGGATCTTTGTTTTTCATTTGGGAGAGCATCTGGAATTGGATGTATTAATAGGAGCAGGGTGGAATTTGGTGTAGTAATAGGGGGAGGATGGAAATTGATGAGAAAGAGAAGGAAGGAAGGGAATTTGATGTGGAAGGTGTCCCTGCCCACAGCAAAGGGATGGAATGAGATCATCTTTAAGTGCCTTCCAACCCAAACCATCCTGGGATTCTGTGATAATAAAAGGTATAGGATGGAATTCAATATATTAACGGGGGAAGATGGAATTTCACACGGTAACAGGGGAAGGATGGATTCCAGCTGCACCTTATGGAAGAGCCTCTTACATTCCCTACAAACCTCCCTTCCCATCCCCTGACGGGAATGGAATGCTACAGGATGAATCCTCACGAGTCTCAGTGGCCAAGCTCCAGCCTGTTTCACTACGAGCCCCATCCACCCTTCCCAGCCCGGGGAGGGCACGCCCGGCTCCCGGCCTCACCTCGTAGGCAGCGCCCAGGTCCTGGAACTTCTCCTGCGCCCGGGGGTCGTCGGGGTTCCTGTCGGGATGGAGCTGCAGCGCCAGTTTGCGATAGGCCTTCTTAATGTCCTTGATGGAGGCGCCGCGGGACACCCCCAGGATCTTGTAGAAGTCTCTCCTGCCGCGGGGAGAGAGAGAAGGTGAGGGAAGGGGGNCGCGCCGCCGGCCAATGGGCTGCTCACACTTCACCGCCGCCGGCCAATCGCCTGCCGGAGCGTCGCCGCCGAGAGCGCCGGCCACGCCCCACCATCCCTCCAGGGTGACTTCCTTCCGAACAGCCAATCAGCGAGCGCTTTGCTTTTTCCCGCCCCCGCGCTGGCAGTGGCAGCCAATGGGCAGCGGCTCCCGGCGGGAGGGCCGCGCACCGTCTCNCCGGCTCCCGGCCTCACCTCGTAGGCAGCGCCCAGGTCCTGGAACTTCTCCTGCGCCCGGGGGTCGTCGGGGTTCCTGTCGGGATGGAGCTGCAGCGCCAGTTTGCGATAGGCCTTCTTAATGTCCTTGATGGAGGCGCCGCGGGACACCCCCAGGATCTTGTAGAAGTCTCTCCTGCCGCGGGGAGAGAGAGAAGGTGAGGGAAGGGGGAAGGGGAACGGGGAGAGGGTGAAGGAGAACGGGGATGGGAGAGAGAGGGGATGGGAGGGAGGTGAGGGGGAAAAAGGAGAGAGGAAAGCGATGAGAGGAAGGGAACGGCGTCCCTTCAGCGCCGCGGCCGCCGACCCTGAGCAGGGGGAAGGCCCGCTGCTGAGGCGGAGCCCCCCAGGCCCGTGGGCGCGGCCCGGCGCACTCACCCCGCGGCGGCCTCCCCGCAGAGGCAGAGCAGGAGGAGGCAGANCGGTGCGGCTGTGGGTGCGCACGGAGCCGTTCCTGGTGGGAGCGCTCCCGGCCCCGCCGCCCGCCCGCCTCACCCCGCACTACCTTCGCAAGGCGGCCGCCTACGCCCGCGCGCGGGCGGACCAGGGCTGCTTCCCGCGGCTGCGCTGGCCCAGCTGGCGGCACATCGCCTGCGGGAAGCTGCAGCTGAGCCGCGAGATCGCCTGGCTCTACTTCGAGCTCTTCCGCGGCCTCCTCGGGCCCGCCCCGCCGCTCCGCCTGCGCTGGGCCGACGCTGAGGCGGCCTGCGCCAGCCCCGAGGAGCTGGAGCGGGAGCGCAGCAAGGCAAGAGCCCGCACCCGGCCCAGGGCAGGGGCAGCCCCGACCCCGCCTGAAGGGGAGCCCGGCCCGGCCTGACTCTTCCCTGTCTCTCCCGTGCTCTCCAGCTCTCCGTGGACACTCTGCAGTTCCTGCTCTTCCTGTACGTGCAGCAGCTGCACAAGGTTTCCCTGCGGCGGTCTCTGCTCGGGGACGAGTGGCCCAGCCCCAGGACCAAGTCTCCCAGCCTGAGTGGGAAATCGGCCGGCGGGAATAAGGTACTCGTGCCTGTGGGATTCTCCCCCTGCGGGAGCTGCCTCTCTGCGGGGAGCTGCCCGCCTTGAGGGGGGTTGGAAAGGCGCTGGTTGGTTCCTGGGAGGATTTCACCTGTAGCCAAGGGTGAGCAAGGGCCCAGCTGCAGGATTCCTGTTCCACAGTAAACGAAGTGAAGTTGTATTTCTACAATTTATAAAAGGGTTTTTTAAAGTTTTCCATGAGACTTACCCTGACTGAATATTCTTTAAGAGTTTTGGCAGTTCTCCTTTCAGGAAGCAACAGCCCTTTTGTTTTATTAGTCAAAAGGAAGCTCTCCTCGTGCTGATAGTACTTTTCCCATGATTCAGTGTGGAGTTTTGGATCCCAGGGGGTTCCCTGGCATCACATTCTGTTTCTGAGAGGGGATTTGGTTGTTCAGCTATAGATCAACCACGTGGAAACACTGTTTTCCTTTTAAAATGCTGCTGAGTATTTAGGAAGGAGTGAGTTGGGTGTGTCCCGTGGGCAGCCCTGCCTGGGAGAATGGTTGCTGTGTTCAAGCTCTGTGTAAGGCCATGCAAACCTTTGGAATTCTGGCACAGACATGCTGCTGTGAGCAGGATGAGCTGGTGAAATGTAGCTTGGGGCTGCCTGGAATCATTAAAAATAGGGGTGGGTAACTTTATCCTGAAACGTTGAACAAATGTGGTGAGGACAAGGGGTAATCACAGCCCTGTGTTCCTTCAGCGAAACTCAGCTTTATGAAGCTCTCCCAGAATTCCAGTCTCCTGCTTTTTTTGGGAGGCTGGAGCCCTTTAGAATTTGAAATAGGGATTCTTTCAGAGGGTTTGGTTTATTGGTGCACTTGCTGTGGAGAAGTGACCCTCTGCTTTTTATCCTGGAAGGCAGCACTGGTTCCTGGCTGCAGGTCTGGCCTAGCTGCAGGGATTTTCCAATGGAGCAGCTCCAAGACCTTGAGTGTCAGTTATTGATTTGTTTCCTCCCTTCAAATGCCAGCAGCAGTGGCCTGGATCTGTGTAGGACTCTAGAAGAGCCTGGTGCTGCTCTCTAGAAGGTAATACTTGGCACTTGAGTTGGAATGAAATGTTTTGAGTTTTTTGGGGGAAGTGTCTTTCCAGCTTTAGGAGAGCAGAGCAGCAGGTGTGAGCAGGAATGAGCACTATATCTTCTTCCAGAAGGATTCTAAGCAAGGATTTGTATCTATGATACCCATGGAGCTTCTCAGCTTGGAGAACTCACCCCCTTGTGTGTTTCCCTGCCCCTCCAGAACTGGAACGACCAGGAGCACCTGGCCTTTGTGCAGAGCCACCTCTTGGATATGTTGGAGCTGCTGCTGGAGCCAGAGCAGCTCTCAGCCTCTTCCCATTCCAGCTGCAGCAGCCTGGTGTCCTTGGAAGCCGTGTGTGCCCTCAGCTTCCTGCTGGAGGGCACCCTCAGCAATTCGGGCACCGTCCAGCCTCTCCACCAGCTGGCCCTCAGGCAGTCCTGCCACGGCCACAACGGCTACTCCAAGGTGTCCAGAACCTTCTCCCTGTCCAAGCTGGAGAGCTGGCTGCGCTCCTCCCTCACTGCCAATCCCCTGGGAATGTCTGCATGCCTCAAGGCTGGGAAGAAGCTCGCGTGGGCACAGCAAGGTGGGGAAAACTGCTGGGAAGCTGTTTTTAGAAAGAGAGGAATGTAGGGGGTGGAAATTGGGAATGTTGGGGGGAAATGGGAATACCTGGGCAAAATAGAAGTGTGTAGAAATAGATGGAAATATGGCAAATTGGAAACGTGGAAAAATGGAAAAAAGGAGTGTATGGAAATATATAGAGGCATGCAGAAATGGAAATGTGAAAGCGTGGAGAAATTGAAAAATGGAAATACAGCAAATTAGGGATGCAGAAAATAAATGCAGAAATACTGGAAAATAAATGTAGATAAATAGTATAAATAAAGTTTAGGGGAAAAAAAGTCCAGAAATGGGAATTCGGCTCCTGTTGCTGACCGAGGATCTGGCAGTGGGGTGGGACCTGGTCTAGGTTTCCTTGTCTCCAGTCCAGCCCCTCTCCTGCAGGGGCATGGCAGTGGAGCCAAGGCACTTTCCCCTTAGGATAAGGAATTCAGCTCAGTGTTTTGTTTCCCTGACTGTGGGATCCCAAGAGGGGCAGTGGGTTAGGGAGGATGGGGAGGGGCTTAAGGATTGTGTCCTAGAGGGAACATTTCCCTTTCTAAAACACACAGTTCCTGCTTAAAACTTGCCCTCAGGATCTTCCTGTTAAGCTGAGTTTGTGTTCAGGAACAGGCTTGTGGAACTGGAGATTCTTTGCTCAGGGCTGGCTGGAGCTTGTGGGAGGCTTTGGGTGCTCCTAAGTAATCTTGAAGTGGTTTTGGTCCTTCAGTACCTCTCAGTTTCTGAAAGTTCTGGTGCCTTGTGCTGCTGACCTGCCCAGGAGGCATCAGGGATGGTGTGACTGGTGTGGGAAGTACCACCCTTGAGCTTTGGGGACAGTTATTTTCCTGAGGGATCGCTATACCCAGAACTGTTGTGGGCTTCGTTTTGCAGTGGAAGGAACAACCAGGAGAGCCAAGATTGCCTGCAGTGCCCGGGTGGTGCCAGAGGTGTCCCCCATGGTGATCATGAGCCAGGTGTACAGGCAGACCCTGGCCAAGAGCTCGGACACGCTGGTGGGGGCTCACGTCAGAATCCATCGCTGCAACGAGTCCTTCATCTACCTCCTGTCCCCTCTGCGGTGAGTTTGGCTTCTCCTGGCACACAGCTGGACTCCTGGCTGACCATGAGTGTGTCCAGGAGGCCAATGGGATCCTGAGGGGCATTAGGAAGAGCGTTCCCAGTAGGTCAGCCCTGTGAGGCACAGCTGGGGTTGCTGTGTTCAGGTCTGGGTTCCTCAGGGGAGGGATAAGGAGCTCCTGAGAGGCTCCAGTGGATGGTAGGGAGATGGTG
Organism: Rhadina sibilatrix; assembly: GCA_013400275.1. Taxonomy (NCBI): domain Eukaryota; kingdom Metazoa; phylum Chordata; class Aves; order Passeriformes; family Phylloscopidae; genus Rhadina; species Rhadina sibilatrix. Next base: position 25,000 of record VWYO01004895.1, read on the forward strand.
AAGGGACTGGGGCATTTCCTTGACAAAGAAAGGCTGAGGGAGCTGGGCCTGGATAGTCTGGAGAAGACCAGACTGAGAGAGGATCCCATCAATGCATACAGAGATCTCCAGAGGGTGGTGCCAGGCTTTGCTCAGTGGTGCCAGTGACAAGATAGGGAGCAATGGCCATAAACTAAAACACAACAAGTTTCACCTCAAGGTGAGGAAGAACTGCCTTCCATTGAGGGTGGCAGAGCACTGCAGCAGCTGCCCAGGGAGGACATGGGGTCTCCCTCTCTGGAGACATTCCAAACCCACCTGGATGCGTTCCTGTGTCACCTGCTGCAGGTGACCCTGCCTTGGACTGGATGGGGGTTCTTTCCAGCCCTGATGGTTCTGTATTTCTTTGGCAGGTCCGTGACAATTGAGAAGTGCAGGAACAGCACCTTTGTCCTGGGCCCCGTGGAGACGTCGGTGCACGTCCAGAGCTGTGACAACGTCAAGGTCATGGTGGTTTGCCATCGCTTGTCCCTTTCGTCCACCACCGGCTGCACCTTCCACACCCTCACACCCACGCAGCCCCTCATCCTCTCGGGGAACCAGGCGGTCAGCTTTGCCCCTTTCCACACCCATTATCCCATGCTGGAAGACCACATGGCTCAGGTGGGCTTGGCCACTCTGCCAAACTACTGGGACAGCCCCATGCTGGTGTGCAGGGACAGCGGTGACACGGGCGTCTTCCGGCTCCTGCCCCCCTCAGACTTCTACACCTTTGTGATTCCCTTTGAGATGGAAGGAGACACCACAGAGACCCCAGGGGGCCTTCCCCAGGAGTACCAGGAGGCTCTGAGCCAGCGGGAGCAGAAGGTCCAGGTGTGGCAGCGCATGGTGAAGGAGGCAGGGCTGACCAGGTGAGTGCCCCCCAGGAAGGGCAGAGCTCGGCCACATGGACAGCGGGTTGTTTGATGGGGCTCCACAGAAATCCTGGAAGGATGGCTTGGGTTGTGTGAGCCATGTCTTGCAGGTCTGTCCTAGAGCATTAGTGATTAGCAGTCCTGGGATTCTGCTTGGTAAGGTGGGAAGAGTCATGCTCACAGGCATAGCTCAGAGTTGTAGAATCTCAAAATGCTTTGGGTTGGAAGGGACCTTAAAGCTCATCCTGTTCCACCCCCTGCCGTGGAACACTTTCCACTGTCCCAAGTTGCTCCAAGGCCTGTCAAACCTCACCTTGAACAGTTCAGGGATGGGGCAGCCACAGCTTCTGTGGGCAACCTGTGCTAGGGCCTCACCTCTCTCACACTGAAGAATTTCTTCCCAATATCTGATCTAACCCTGTCCTCTGGCAGTGGGAAGCTGTTTCTCTATGTCCTGTTGCTCCAGTCCTTTCTCCAAATTCCCTCTCCAGCTCTCCTGGAGCCCCTATAGGCACTGGAAGGGGCTCTGAGGTCTCTCTGGAGCCTTCTCCAGGTGAACAGCCCCAGCTCTCCCAGCCTGGCTCCAGAGCAGAGGAGCTCCAGCACCTGGAACACGTCTATGGCCTCCTCTGGATTCCAAGAGTGGCACATCCTTGCTATGCTGGGTATCCCAGAGCTGAAGGCAGCTCTGCAGGTGGGGCCCCACCAAGTGGAGTGGAGGGGGACAATCCCTTCCCTTGCCCACGTTGCTCCTAAGGAGGTGCTTTCTCATGGTTGCATTTTCCCAGCCTGTGAGACTCCAGGAGGAGCATTCCCAGACACTGCTGAGGTGAGGGATCCACCCTGCCACTGGATTGGGCCAGGCTGGGTGTGCACCCTGAGCTGCCTGGGGTCCCTCTTAGCCCAACCATCACCTTGTGATTAAAGCTGTAGATGTCTGTCCCAGCCCTTGGTGAGGTGAGCTGGGAATGTGGATCATTGCAGCACATCACCTTGTGGGCAGTAGCTTTTAAATTCCTCTGCAGCACATCACATGGAATCAATCCCCTGCTCAGCTTCCTTGGCAAGCACAGAACGGGGATAAAACCCCACTTCAAACATCTCTTGTTCTCCCAGGGCTGCTGCTTCCCACCACAGGTTTGGGAAGGTGTTTGGCCTGTCAAAACCTTCCCGTGAAAAGAGTGGGAGGAAATAGGGATGATGTGCTTAGATTTGCCACCGTCTGCCGCAGTCACAGGAGGCAAGAGCTCGCTGCTTATTCCATAAAAGGGGGGAAACTCTGGCAAGTTTAGAAGCTTGTTGAAAAGAAACTGGGCAGCTGACAGTGGAAAATGTCTGTTGTCTCCTGCAGGCAGGGAAACAAGAAGGGAGACAAGTAGGAAGCTTAGAGCAAACAGGATATCAGGCTTGTAGAAAGAAAAAAGCTGCTGCGCTCAAGCGGGGAGGTGAAAGAGAGTGTTAGAAATAAGAAGACATCTTTCAAGAAGTTGAAGTTGTCTGATTGAGGAAAGTGGGGCAAAAAAAGAATGTAAATCCTGCCAGGCTGAAAGTAAAACCCCCGTAAGACAGGACCAAGAAGACAGCTTGAGGAACAACTTGCAAAAGCATAAAATCCTGTTTATTCATTTTCCGAGCGTATCAGACAGAAAGTCTTTCAGGGTCAGTAGCAGATCAAGGTAAAGAAAAAGCTCTTGGAGAAGATAAATCCACAAGGGAAGAAAGAAGTGGCTGCCTTTGTGTTCGCTGGGGAGGAATTTGGGTTAGTTTGTGTGCCAGCACCCTGCTTTTTGGGGAATGGCTCAAATGGAAGAGAACGTACAGACAGCAGCCTGTACTTGAACGCAGGATGTTGATACATCTGAGCCTGTCTGAGGCTGAGTGGGACAAAACTGAATAGAATGGCCTGAATTGGAAGAGACCTTAAAAACTCACCCAGATTCCACCCCCTGCCATAGGCAGGGACACCTCCCAGTATCCCAGGTTGCTCCAAGCCATGTCCAGCCTGGCCTTGGATGCTTCCAGGGATCCAGGTGCAGCCACAGCTTCTCTGTGCACCCTGTGCCAGGGCCTCCTCACCCTCACAGAATTTCTTTCCCAATATTGCATCTGACCCTGCTCTCTGGCAGTGGGAAGCCATTTCCCCTTGTGCTGTCACTTCAGGCTCTTGGAAAGAGTCTCTCTCCATGTTTTTCGTAGCTCCTTCAGGCACTGGAAGGCCGCAATGATTTCACCTTGAAGCTTCTCTTCTCCCAAATCTCTCAGCCTTTCCTTAGAGGAGGGGTGCTCCATCCCTCTGATCACCTTCGTGGTCTCCTCTGGAACTGGTTTCCTGCTTTTCCCAGTACAGAATGGGGTCAGCACATCAAATTAGGAATGGATTCAAAGTAAACCCACATCAAATCTCCAGAATATTGGAAAATGTTTATGTTTCATTGGTGTTCAGAAACTAATTATGTAAACTGCTTGAAAAAGTCCATCAGGAGCTACTCAACACCTGTGCCACCTTTGGCTTAAGAAATTCTAGATGTGAGCTGATCCCAGAGGACTGGGATGCTGCCCTGGAGATGCTTTTGGGTATCTAACCAGTGCCAGTTAGCCTGAGCTGAGTGGCCCAGCCTCTTACTGTTGGGCTTGACAAAAACACCCCGGAAGTTCATCATGAGCAACAAGAATGATGTGAGGTGTGTTTATAGGTGCATTTTTCCCTGATCTCCATCCTCTCCATGCTGTCAGAACAGAATTTTATGTCTTTAGTGCTTCAGCACTGGTTGCTAATCTTAGTCTTCTTCCTTTCCAGACAGGTTTTCAGCTGTGTCCTAAGGGGAAGGTGGAGGCAGCCCTGGAGCAGGGTGGTTGTAGTGATGGGATGGGGAATTTTGTATTCCTCAACTCCACCAGGTTCTGCCCTTGGGGTTCATTATCATCACATTTATTTGGTAAAAACCTTTTCTGGTTGTCTCTGCAAGGTTCAGGAACCAAGCCTGGCTCTTCCTGATACACCTGGAGGCTTGTTTGGATAGTGGAGACGTGGTAGAAGTACAATAGTGTGTAAATAAATATGATTTTTCCCATATTTCCCTGCTGATGTTCCTGTTTCAGGGATCAGAGGAAGCAGTTCCAGACGTTGGTAGAAAACAAATTCTACGAGTGGCTGGTTCAGACGGGGAACCGGCAGCAGCTGGACAGCCTGGTCCCTCCTGCCACGGGCTCCAAGCAGGCAGCAGGATACCATTCCTGGGCAGGATGACATTCCTGGGCAGCAGAAGGAAAGGGAGGTGAGTAAAAGGCATCCTTCTCTTGCTGCTTCTTTCCCCCCAAGAGCTTTCCCATGTTTGTGGCAGAGGTAGGAAAAGCAGGAGTCTGTTGAGTGAATGTTCTTGCAAGAGCCTGGCATTTGGGTTTAGTTCTTACTTTCCTGTCAAAATCTGTTTTCAGCTGAAATCTGTGTCCTCAGCACTGCCTTGTTGTCAAGTTTGATTGGTTGGAGGCATCTGTACGGCAGATGCACATAATGTGATCTGAAACTGATTGGAGAATAGCTGCTCTTTCAAAGAAACTCTGGGTATTGATGTCTACCCATCTCACTTTTTACTAGAGAGAGCTGAGTGAGACTTTGGGTCGTTCTTTCAGTGAGACTTTGGGTCGTTCTTTCAGTGAGACTTTGGGTCGTTCTTTCAGTGAGACTTTGGGTCATTCTTTCAGTGAGACTTTGGGTAATTCTTACAAAGAGACTTTGGGTAATTCTTGCTTACTCCTCCCAGGCAGGAGTGGTTTAGGAGCTGGAGCCCTGCCCTTATTGTGCTCTTCTGCCATGGCATGTTTCAACCCATTAGAAAATGGTTTCATTTTTGATTTAGCCTTTTGAATTCCTTTTTCTTTGCTGGTGTTAAGAGTAAAATTGTCTCCTTTTATTTTGTTCCAGAGCTCTGGGAACAGGCAGCGATCCGCTCAGCCCAGTTATCATGAAGACTTTGTGGCCATCCCACCTGCACCCATTGGATCTGACACCCAGCCCTGGTGTGGACTGGACTGCCCAGCTGCCTGGGCACTGCTGCCTTCCCAGGAATGTGCTGTAGCCATCCTGTGGATGACTGAGAGGTGCCTGGCACTGGAGGAAGATGAAGTGTGCCTTGTTGCAGAGCTGTCACTGCAGTTAGTGTCCATGATCAGCAGGTGTCCAGCACACCAGGTTTCCTAGGACAAAGCTGGATGCTGTTTGTTTTTTGTATGAAGATCCTCGTGGTACGAACCAGCTGTGTTTTTATAAATATGAAAAGGAAATGTTTAAGTTTTTATGAAGAAATCCAGCAGGTTTTGGTTTGTTTTGTTTGTTTTTTGTATGAAGATGGCACTTTTGTGAAGATGAATTTTTGTATATGATTGCATTGTTTTGACAAATGTCAATAAACCAGAGTTGTTGGATAAACCTGGCACATGTTCTAGGGAAGAGGTTTTACCTGTTCAGTTGGTCTTAGAGGGACACAGCATCTTTTATCTTAATGAAATGTGAACCTGTCAGAGGGAGAAACTGCTAATTTATGAGGAAAGTGGGGCAAAAACAAATGTTAGTCTTGCCAGGCTGAAAGTAAAACTCCTGTAAAGCTCAGCCACTGAGCTGAAGGTTTTGAAGGCTGCTCTGGCACAAGGTTTTGGTACAAGCCCTATTCCTGTCTCTCATAATTTTCATAAAGATAATCAGCTTGGATAAGCACCATTCTCCTGTGCTGGTGGGATGTGTTTTGGGGAGCTGTGCTCACAGCTGAGCACTTAAATAAGCTTGGAAAATAGGCAAAGGCATTGCATGGATGAGTGGAGGCAGCAGCTGCTGGTGCCTTGGGAAGAGCCATCCAAGCTGAGAGCGAGGGGAAAGCACAGTGCTCTGGAGTGCACAGCCTCAGAATTCCTCTGAAGGTCTCCCTTGGCTCCTGGGCAGGCAGGTGAGGTGAGTTCATTATATTTATTTATATAAGATGAGTTGATTGTATTTAACCAACCTCTGAAGGAGGGATGTGGGAAGTGACCGCAGCTTTGAGCTGTGAACCTGCTGGCAGAACCCAGCTTGTGCTTGAACTCTGATCTTCAGGAACTAAAAACTAAATCAGTCCAAGTGGCCTCAGTGAGGGCAACAGCTGTGGGTGATTCAAGGCTCCTAAAATGGGAAGAGGAGCAGCTGCTGATCGTGTGTGCCCCGGGCTCTCCCATCTGCCTGCTTTTACAGAGCTGCTGTTGCGAGAGTGCTTGTCCTGACAGATTTGAAAAAGGGGCTGCGTGTTTCGGGTGCTGCTGTGCCAAATTCATGTCCCTTTGTCTCACTAAGCCTTTGGGCTGGGGCACTGAATAGCTGCAGAGGTGGTTTTTCATAATGCACTGGCGGGGGGGTGGCTGGCTGTGGAAGCCACTGATCCTCGGCCTCCCCCCTCCGAGGGCCGGAGTGTGGCCGAAGGGAAAACTCTGCTCCAACCTCAGGTGCTGGGCTGAGAGTTGGGAGTTGAATTTGTGACACTTGCAGGGACAACCAGAAATCTGAGCATCGTTTGATGTGTGACATCTCTCACTTTGGGAGGAGTGAGGAGGTAGCCACACATCCTTTCCCTCTGTATCAGGAGGTGTTTGGAGCAGTGTGGCTCCAGCTGAGGCTGTCCCAGGCAGATCTGCAGCCTCTTTGCTGCACCGATGTTTCCACTGAGAGCTTTCAATGCAGAGCTGGTCTTTGCAAGCCTCTGGTGTCTGCTGTGAGCACTTGTTTATCATTCCTTAACTGCATCCTTCGTTGCACAGGCACATGCCCTGATGAATGTCATGTGCCCTCCTTACAAATGGGGTGGGTCTCTAAGAGCCAACGAGGATTCCTTCTTTTTTACAAGCTTGGAAGGAAGGGAGCAGCCAAATTACCACTTGTCCTCCCGGACTTGGCAGGGGGCTGCGTGTTTTGAGTGCATTTGGCAGAGTTTTGGTGTTCTGACTCAGCAAATGGTAACAAAGGGAGGATGGCGAAGCCTTCCTTTATTCCATAATCCTGTTTGCTTTTCTGGAAATCGGCTATAGCCTCAGAATCACTGACTCAATTTTTGGATCCTATTCTCATGACAAAGCGGCTGTCTGGTTTAAAACAAGCCCGTTATAAAAAGGGCACCTCGAATCCTGGCTGTTTGTAACAGCTGCTGACGTTCCTCCGGCACAGGGGAGCTTGGCTGGAACAGAAAATGTCCAGAGCTGGAACCAAGGTAAGTTATTTTGCAGTGTATTCGTGATTTTGGCTAAAAGTGCAGAATTTCGCAGGGATGAATTGTGGAGAAACTTTGTTTTCTTTGTCCTGCTGATGGCTTCCCCCTCTGTCAGCGTGGGCAGGGGGAGATGCTTGAAATCCCTCCTCACGTGGAGGGAAGCTGGAGCTGAGCCCTCCCAAGTATTTCCCCAGATTTTGGCTGGTTCCTCTAGGTGTGGCTCTGCCAGAGGATGGAGTCAAGCACAGTGACCGGTGAGGAGGCATTTTGAAATGGTTCTAAATCAGCAGGATCTGATGCCTTGTAAATTGGGGGTGGAGGGGGCTGAGCCAGCCGGGAATCCCTGCGCTTGCAGAGCGGAGTCTCATGGAAGGCTCCCTTGGAGCCTTGGGAGAGCCTGACTCCCACCACCAGCGGAGCTGCCACATCCCCTTTCCATGGTGGAGCAGAGGGTGTGCTGCCACAGAAGGACTCCTGGATGATGGCTGGGCACTGAAGGGAATAGTGTTCCCTGAGGGATGCACACCGGCCTTGGGATTCCAGCGCAATCGGCAGGGATGAACCCAAATTGGAGAAGGAGGTAGGTCGGGAAGCTCAGCTTCAGCTGGTGTGACATCTCAGGTGGGGATCCAGCTCCTCAGGCTTGGGTTTAGCAGAGCTGAGCTGGCAGAACCTGTACTGTGTCTGGGACTGTGCAGGGAGAAACAGCTGGGAAAGGAAAGGAGGGCGAGGACTTGGGCCAGTGTCCCCTGTGGAATGTCAAACACTGTGGTAAAGTTTCATCTGAGTTTAGCTTTTGGGCTGGATTCCTTTCAGCCTGTGGAGGCTGTGAGACCCAAGGGGCTTTGGAAGCACAGTGGGTTTGGAGGCACTGGGCAATGCCATGGAAGATTGCATCTTGGCTTTTCCGTGTCCTTCAGCTGTGCGGCTCTCAGGGGTTGGTCTCTTGGTCTGGGAAACCGAGGGGGGTGTGCTGGTGGCTCCCGGATCTCGGGGTGCAAACTTTCTGTACCTGAGCCTAAAAAAGGTGCTGGGGAATTCCAACTGCCCCATCCTTGAGTCTCCTGTCAGCTTGGAAAGCTTTGAGCACATTCTGCCTTTCCCCTGCTGAAAGCTGTGTCCCCCTGGAGAGTACCATGGGGAATTAATGGAATATGCACTGCTGAGGGGCAGCAAGACGGCCAGGAGGAGTTATGCTCTATGCTGTGCTCTTGTTTAGCACATTCTGGGAGGAAGAAAAGGGCAAAGGAGGGAATTAAACACCATTTCTCACAGCCCTGGCGAGTGATCTGCCCTGGAAAGGGATCACGGCTGACAGAGGAGGTACTACTGGATATTTTTTATGAGTTTTCTTCTAGCTAAGCTACTGTTGAAAAGAAATGTGTGGTAACTCAGGTGAGGTGACCACAGTGAGAGTTTTACATTCCTGAAAGGAATATCTGCTCTGGCAAACAGAACAGGTATGTGATATGTGCCTGGTGACCCCCAAAAGGCAGGGTTTGGGCAGGGAGGGAGAGGTTTACAGGGGAGTTCGGGGAGCAGAGCTCCTGGAGGGTGTGGCTGAAGGAAGGCGATTTCCCTGTGCATGAGAGGGGACAGAAACAAAGCTGCAAATCTGGAACTGGAATCTGTACTTTGCCTGTAATTATTCTATGGGTGCAAACATCAGCCTGCTGTGTTGGTGCCTGAGTCCATGCAGCAAAGCTGGGGAGCAGAGGTCCGAAATGAGCCGAGGGTGTGTCTGAAGGGCCCTGCAGGAGAACCCGTGGGCAGGATCCCCTACACTCTGAAATTAAACCAAGGAGCAGCACTTTGGCTGGCCACGGTTCTGTAGGAACAGCCATATCCTTCATGTGCCTTTGGATTTCTTTGGCTTTGTGGTTTTATAGGTACAGGGAAGATGCCCCCCTGGAAACAACAGGAAGCTTTTCCAGGCTCCAGTTTGGTTGTGTTAGGCTGGGTAGGGAAGGAACATCACTGAATCCTGGAATAGTTTGGGTTGGAAAGGACCTTAAAGCCCATCCAGTTCCACCCCCTTCCATGAGCAGGGACACCTTCCACTATCTCAGGTTGCTCCCATACCCATCCAACCTGGCCTTGAAAGTAGATCCACATTGGGCAGAGTTCATCCCCAACCACGCTGGACACTCACTGCATGGACAGGAGTGGGACAGGGTCAGAGCTTGGGGGCAGATGCTGGAGAGAGGGATCAGCCATCCCAGCAGAGGATAATGCTGAACTGGGAATAAATTAATCCCTGCAGAGGGTTTTCCAGGGATGCTGTGGCTTCCTTGACCACTGGCTTCAAGAAGAGGGTGACTGGTGATGCATGACTGCCAAACCCAGCGAGCAGAGCTTTCAGTGTTGCCTTTGAGTGAGGCTGGCAGATTTTTTGGGTGATACCTTTAGGGACAATGATCCAGAAGCAGAATTTGGAGAAGGCAGTGGGTTGCAGCCGGGAGGAATTGGCCGGCATGGTTAACGGCCCAGGAATGGGAGAACAGGAACTGGGCATTTCAGTGCTTTCCTTTCACAGCCCTTAGTCACTGCTGGGAAGGTCAGAGTGATTCCAAAGTCTCCATTGAAAGTGGGAAGAACTTGCTGAGGATGTTAGGGGACAGGTTGTTTTGTGTGCACCAACTGCTTTGTGATGGCAGATCAGTCTTTGAAATTAAGAGAAAAATAGCATTATCCTAATAAATGTCCAGTAACAGGCCACAAAACTAAGAGCATGATCAGTCTGCCTCCCCAGATCCCTTGGTCAGGCTGGTAGGACACGCTGACCAACCAGCTCCAGGAAGACTCCTGCTAATTTAATTTTTAGCACAAAACAAATGATTAAAAATAAAAAATGGGTGAGTTGCCCTGGATTTGGAATAATTTTTAAGAGCAGGGAGGTTACCAGTAGCCAAAGCACTGTAGGTGGACTACAGCAGGTGGAGGTGTATCTTCATACTCAAACTATGGGAAAAAAACCCAAAAAACAAACAAAACAAAACAAACCCCAAAAAACACAAACCACGGGAAAAATGGATTGTAGAACACTGTGTGTTGGGTGTGGCCAGAAAGATTCTCTCTTGACCATCTGGTGTTGTCACCAAGCAAGGGATGTAGTCAAGATGGATGTGATGATTTGGGAATCCTCTTGGAGGAGAGCAATGTTTGATGAGTAATTGTCACCTGGAAGGATCTAAAAATGGGTCTGGAGAAAGGACTGGCCTGGTCTAGGGCTTGGCNGTAGTCAAGATAGATGTGATGATTTGGGAATCCTCTTGGAGGAGAGCAATGTTTGATGAGTAATTGTCACCTGGAAGGATCTAAAAATGGGTCTGGAGAAAGGACTGGCCTGGTCTAGGGCTTGGCAATATTTCCATGAAGGGATTTTTGAGGAAAACTGGGTCTCCTCTCCAGGGCTGGCTGGGAGGGTGATGCCTTGGGGGGGGGGGAGGAATGGGATTCACTCATCAGCTCCCAAGATCTTTTGAAGCCAGGTTGTGATCAAGGATAAAGTGCTCCAGGATAAAGTGCTTTGGAGTCAGCAGCCTGGCTATAGAGCAGCTCTTGGGAAAGAAATGTGAGGATGGATCATGAATTTGTCAGAGGTTTCGTGGACTTGTAGCAAACAAAGCAGAACAAGCCAACTGCAAATACAATCCTTGGATATCCGTAAAACTGCTACCCACCATGCACATTGAATGCTCCCTTAGTTTCTCCTGGCATGGGCAAAGCTTGTGTGATGTCCATCTTTGGGCAGTGAGCTTTGAGGAAGGAAGTTTTGGGTTGTTCAAGTGGGAGCAAGGGTGGGCTGGAAGACATGACCAGGGAGGAAAGAGACTTCACCCCCTCATTAGTAAAGATCTCACTGCAAACACTTGGTGAGCCAATATAAAAGAAATTATGGAATGATTAAGGCTGGAAAAGCCCTCTAAAGGCATCAAGTCCAAGTGCTAACCCAGTGCTGCCAGACCCACCCATGTCCCCACAAACCTGCTTTGTACATTCCACTGACATTTCCCAGCTCTCCGGCCACAGTTTAGTAACTCCTGATCTAGAGAAGGTGGGAGGGAATTGCTTTGGGAGTGTCTTGCTGGAAAAAGGACAGGGACTTCTCTGTGGCAGTGTCGGGCTGGACTGGGACAGAACAAAGGTCTGAGAAGGGCAGAACACTGATGGCAGCTGGAGGCCTTGGAGCCAGGCAGGTGAATTAGTCTGACTGACTGCAGCCGGTCCTGTTCCATGGCCGGGCTTGATGATTTCTGATATCCCAAGGGCTCTGCTTTCGGATACTTCCTGCCATGATGTGGCTGGAACATGGAGACACGTGGATGAGGAACCTCCCTGTCGCTGTTGGACACAAATGAGGAGACCGAGTCTTGTTCAGAAGGCTGATGCTCCCAAGAAGGGGCTGGTTTATTGACCAAACCTGTTTTATATCTTTTTACAATGTGCCCACCTAAGAGGTGGGACCCCTTGACCCATTGGTCCTATCAAAGACAAACAAGCAAAGTCTCTCCTTCAGAGAGGAATGTGAAAAACAAGATAGTTTAGAAAACATGACCTTGTGTACCAGTTTTCGTCCCTAAGAAAGGACTTCAGGAAAACCTAAACATTACAAACAGTGACTACACCTCCCCACTCTCCCCCTTCTGCTCGTTTCAGGTCACCTTCTACGAAGACAAGAACTTCCTGGGCCGTTACTACGAGTGTGACAGTGACTGCCCCGACTTCCACACCTACCTGAGCCGCTGCAACTCCATCCGCGTGGATGGAGGCACCTGGGTGGCCTACGAGAGGCCCAACTATGCTGGGAACATGTACGTGCTGACCCACGGGGAGTACCCCGACTACCACCACTGGATGGGCCTCAACGACCGCCTGGGCTCCTGCAAGTACATCCAGATCGTAGGTGTCACCCCTGCCCTGCTGTTGTTTACACCCAGCCCGGGAGGGTTTCACACAGGGAAACGTGGTGCCCATCTTCCTAGGGAACCACGCAGGGGGTGGCTGCAGGGGATTTGCTCCTGTGGTCCCACTCTGGGAGTGGCAAGGTGTTTGGTGGGGGGATGTCTCGGTTTGGAAAGACAGGTGTCTGCCAGGGAAAGCTGGGGTTTCCCTTAGAATGGGGAATGTAAACTCCTCATCCCCTCGCCAAATTATAAGTTTGCAATTAAGGGTTTTCAGGCAAAGATTTGGGAATAGGAATAACAGTTCTTTACTAGGAATATTAACAATACAAATGTAGTAGAAAAACAAAACCACTCAATCAAGCCAGCAAACAAACAAACAACAATTTTGGAAAACCCTGACAGAGTCAGAGCTACAACCTGACACCCTGTTGCTCCACAATCCAAGACAGGGGAGAAGGTGAATCTCTCCCGCTCTGGATGGCAGGGGGGAAAAGGCAGATCCCTCGAAATGTGGGTGAGCTTCCATAGGAACAGCAATTTGGTTTCATCAGCATGTTCTTTTAGCAATTTCGGTGTCCAGGCAGGTTGCTCCGAAGTTTTCCTCTCACCTTTTCCCTGGTGTGTAACCAACTGATCCAACAGGCTCAAGGCCCCTAACACTGGAATGTAGTTTTGCAGGAACATTTGGAATGAGGGGCAGTTTCCTCTCTAGGAAGCCAGGTCTACCTTCTGATACAGGGAACTGAATCTGTGTCACCAAGCCCCTCTGGGCATGGAGAGACCAAGCCCAGCAGCAGCCCTGGAGTGCCCAGGAATGGGAGGGAAGCCTGGAGCCCTCCTTGGCCATGCTTGGAGCAGCCTGGTGCCTCCTGGAATTAGGAGAGCACAGGAGGTGTGCTCATCCCCTCCCAACTGATGATGGGGAGAAAAGAACAGAGGGAATGATGTTTTGGGAAGCCTATGGGGAGGAGCATGCTTTAAAACCGGGATTGTGGGTGAAGTGTGGATTGGTGGTGCTGCTGCTGCTGAGGTCTTGCCAGATCCACGGGTTGCTGGTTTGGAGCATGGCTGTGAATTCCCACTGCACGAAGCAGATCTCACAACTGAGAACAGGTTTTTCTTTTCTGCCTGGGAGTCTAACGCTCCTCTGAGCCTTTTCTGGCTTTGAGCTGGGTCTGAATCCCTTTCCATGGGGCAGGAAGAGTTTCCATCCCGTTCAGAGCACTGATCTGGCTTAAGACAAAACACGTGTGAGATGTAAGAGCAGCACAGCTTCCTCCACCAGGATGCAATGTGGGAGCCTTATCCTGCATATCCACCTGGTACCTGGCTTTCCCTCCTGCCCTGGAGAGACCCCGAGACCCCCAGAGCTCGGCGGGGGCTGGCAAGGAGGGAGGGGGCGGGGGTAGCGGTGTCCAGGCAGCTGCAGATCAGACTCCGCCGCGGTGCCTTGGGGCGAGGAGCGCTACCAATCCCGGGGACCAGCGCTGCCTGCGCAGCAACGCGGCCCCGCCGGGGTCAGCAGCTCATTAAACTCCTCTCTGCCCGGAGGAGAGGGGACTGGAGCGGGTCTGGCTCTCTGATGCTCACATGGAGCGCTGAGGGGTTCGAGGCAGCCCGGGATAGCGAGGCCGGCACTGCTGACGAAGCCTTATCCCTGGAGCTGCTCTGCATGTGATGCTCTGTTGAAATTTACCCCAGCTGCTTCTCCCAGGGCTTTTGGAGGCTGACGTGAGATTTCAGCCCCATCCTGGTGTGCTGGGGGTGGTTTGAGTCTGGCTGTGCCCAAACTCTGTCCCCGTGTCAGAGCTGGGACATGTCAGTGCCTCCATCCGATGCTCTGGTTGCCGATGAAGTGTCCTTCATCCGATGCTGTGGCTGCCGCATCCCTGGAAGCACCTAAGGCCAGGTTGGACGGGGCTTGGAGGAACCTGGGATGGTGGGAGGTGTCCCCGCCCACGGCAGGGAGGTACAGCTGGATGACCTTTAAATCCCTTCCAACCCAAACCATTGCTCTATGATTTTTTTTTTTTTTTCTTCCCTAGCCAAGTGGAGGCCGAGGCCACATCCAGGTGTTTGAGAAGGGAGATTTCGGCGGGCAGATGTTCGAAGCCACCGAAGACTGCCCCTCCATCATGGAGGAGTGGCACATGCGGGAGGTGCACGCCTGCAGGGTGCTGGAGGGCGTCTGGGTGTTCTACGAGCATCCCAACTACCGGGGCCGGCAGTACGTGCTGCCCAAGGGGGAGTACCGCAAGCCCGTGGAGTGGGGCGCGGCCAGCCCCGCCGTCCAGTCCTTCCGCAGCATCTCCGAGTGAGCCAGCCCCCTGAGCGGGCTGCCACACCCCCCCAATAAACGCAACTGAGTCGCTCAGCTCCGCCTCGTCCTGCTTATTTTACCCGGGGGTGCGTGCGGGGTGTCCTGCCTCGGGGGAGCTGGGCTGGAGCGGAGCCTTCTCCGAGCAAAGCAGCCCCCGCCAGCCCCAGCTGCCTCGCTGTCACCCCCTTCCCCATCCCCTGCCCTCTGTGCCGCTGCTCCTGTAGGGAAAAGCCATCCCCAGTGCTGGGGACCCTGGTACCGTGCCAGCTACAGGATGGCCCCTGTAGGTGTGAGCCGAGGGATTCAGCTGCTTAAACTGGGGCTGGGCACCGCATGGAGCCGGGGAGCGGGAAGCGGGAGAGCAGGCTGGATGTGGGATAGAGGCAGTGAGTGCCTCTGGGAGCTGCCCTGACGTGGGAGGTGGCTGCTGAGTGATCCTGAAGGGCAGCAAGAGCTCCCTGGACACCTGAGATGTGCAGGGAGCAGAGGGGGCTCCCAGTTAGCCCAGTTTGCCACCAGGAGCATCCCATTTTCCCCTGTGCTGCCGGAAGAGAGGCAGGTCCCGGGCAGAAATAACTGATGGCTGGGCACTCTTCCCCTGGGAGCCACGGGGACCTACAGCACACGGAGCCGAGGGGCTTTGGGACATGGAGGTGGGAGCAGAGCCCTCCCAGCCGTGCTCTGCAGCCTCTTCCCGTTGATGCATGAGGTTATTAGGGAGCAGGGAGCCAGGATATGCTTGTCAAGCCACGGGGCTGCCACCTCCCGGAAAAGATGCTGCCGGAATGGGAAGGAGCTGCCAAGAGGGGCAGCTCCAGCCCCCTGGATGTCCCCCAGCACAAAGGCGAGCTGAAGAGTCGCCTTCCCCTCCTTTCTCTTCCTCGTCTCTCCACTGCCGCCCCTCTGCCTTAGCCCCCTGCTCCATTCCAGCCTTTCCCTGCAAACGTGATGCACCTTCACCCACTTCCATCCCTCCTCCACTCCTCTCCATCACGGATCAGCAGCATGCAGATGATCCAGAAGCACAGTTGGGTTTCACTGTGTTTTCCCCATAATATTTCTCCAGGATCAACAAGCCCTCAGCTCCATCTCCCCTTTCCCCCCTGGCTCCTGGCAAAGCTCTCTGAGGGCAGCAGCTTGAGCACAGCCTGGCTCCTGGTTTTTTTTGACAGTGAGCCTGTTGCTGTTCCTGCTACAGATGGAAAATCTCCTGTAGGTAGGCGAGCTCCACCCAGTGCATTTCCAGCCATCTCCCGCTCAGATTTTGGGGACTGTCCCCCTGTCCCCATCCCACATGCCCTGCACTGGGTGGGTTTGGGATGCTCCATCTCTGTGGCTGCTGAGCAGCCCGGAGCTACCCTGGAGCACTGGAGGAGCCAGACCTGGATCCGGTTTGCCCTCAAGGTAATGTTTTCCCTTTCACCGCTGATCTCCCCACTTAAAAAACCCAATTATCCCAACTCTTCCCCTCTTCTCCTTGTCTCCAGGCTCTTGCCCTTGGGTGAACACTGTGTCCTCAACATTTGCGACTGACACAAATAGCAACAAACTTCTACTTGGGTGGGGTGGTGTTTTTTTTAATCATTAGCTTTTATTTTATTGTTATTCCAGATGACTTTTCCCCTTTCTCCCTTGCCACGGCGGCGCACGGAGCAGGGAGCCCGTGGAGATGAGCGGGGAGCGCAGCAGCGCCAGCCCAGCCCTGCTGATGCCGGTTTTTCCTTGACAGCTCATTTCCATTTCCCAGTATCAGGGGGTCTGCTCCAGTAATTGGCATGCAGATTGTGTCCGGTGGGCCTGTTAGACACGAGCAAAGGCTCTGCTGCTTGGAATAAGCCAACCCCAGGCTGATGGATGGGGTGTAAGGAGCTCATGGGGAGAGAGAATATCCAGATGCCCGCCTGCACACACCTACAAAATTTCCCATTCCGTGCCCTCCCCCCCATCCCTACTTTCTCTATCCGGCAAACTCTAATCTATCATATTTCATTGAGACAAACCCTGCTCCATTTCTCTCTCTTTCCCTTTTTCCCTCCAAGGGAAATGTGATGGAACCTGCTCCTGGATTTAATGAGAGGATGGTGCGGCGTAGCAGGAATTAAAGCGGTGCCATGCTTCATTAGCAGTTGGGGATCACATGGAGCAGGCCCAGATGTTAATTACACTTCGGGAATTAATTGGTATGAGGCATTCCTCCCCTCCATCATCCATAATCTGGTGGGCGTGTGAGGATTTCTGGAAGCAGAGACCTCCAGGCAGGTGTCTGTCTGTCTGTCTGACCCCCTCACCTCAGCCTGCCTGGTACTGGCTGTGACCGAGGGGCACTGGCTTGCTTGGAAATTTTGAAGTCACCTTCATTTCCATCCCTTTGGTGCCCAAGGATCTGCTGTAGTTTTTCCCTCTCTTCCTTCCTCTGCCACTCTCCTCCAAAATTTTTCTCCAGCTGCTGGAGAAAGCAGGTTTGGATGGGATGGGGCAATGGTGGGAGAGGGCACTGTGCTGAAGGAGGAAAGATTATCCCCCTCAGAGCTGGTCATCCCCAGTGGATACCAGGACATCCTGGTCCTTTCTCCTGCTCCTTGACATGTCCTTGCTGGCTCATCCTTTCCCTCCAGCTCTGGAGGCAGACAGGGGAGCCTCAATCTGCCCCCATAACGCCTCTGCTGCTGAAATCTCCTCGGTTCTCCAAAGCCAATGATCTCCAGTTTCTTCCCTTTGCCACCTTGGGTTCAGCCTGATGAAATGCAAAAGCTGCTGAAAAGCTGAGGAGGGGGGCATTATTTTGCTGGAGGACAGAAATGACATGCTTGGAAATGAAGAATATTCCTCTGAATGCTGCCAATCAGTTCCTTTCCTGAGCTGGCTGGTGCTGGCCCAGCGTGGGGCACAGGTGTCACTGCAAAGGAGCAGCACATCCGTGGGATCTGGCACAGCCCCATTGGGACACTCCAACTCAGCTCTGCCCCCCACAAATTGCCCCCAGGCCCTGACAGTGGGACACAGCCACCACAACCAGCCCAGGCTCCCATTTTCCCTCCTCTTCCCGAGGTCCTCAGGGCTTTGTGGGTCTTCCCTTGGCATTGCTGATGCTCCTTGGTCTCAAGGTATCAGCACCTTGATGCATCTTCGTTCTGCCAGCAGAGATCTCTCCTGAATGAGAGCTACTGTCCATTCCCTCCCACCCCTGGGAGGGCTCTGAAAGTGTGTGGATGTGGTACTTGGGGGCAGAGATGTGGCACTTGGGGGCAGAGATGTGGCAAACCAGAGCAATTCAAGGCCACTTTGGTAGGAATTAAAGAAAAACAATGCTTTCAAAACTCCAAAATTAATTGTTTTGGGGTTGGATGGAGAAAGGAGATATTTAATCCTTTTGTTTAAACTTCCTTGATTTTAGGTCTTGATTTTCGCTTTAGGGGTGGGCTTGGCAGTGCTAGGGGAACAACTGGTGATTTTATGAGACTTTTCCAACAGAAACAATTCTATAATTCTGTGATTTCACAGTTCCATGATTCTGTGATTCCATGATTCGATGGTCTGTGTTTCTATGCTTCCAGAGACTTAGGGCAGCACTTCTTTGCCATCTGGTTCCCTTGGAGCCCTGCCACTTCAGACCCTGCTTTTCCCACCATCTCCTCACTGAACCCCAAGTCCCTAATCAGGGATTCAGCCTCCACCACACCCCCTGGCTGGGCAGTCTGAGGGTCCTCCCCAGTGACTGCAGCCCCCACTTTGGTTTTGGCATAAACACTTTCCAGGTTTTGTTTTTCCCTCTGTTTTACATGTGACCCACCCGGCGCGTCCCCCCTTGGCCCTGGCTGAGCTATGGTTTCAGGGTGCTCCTTCCATCCTGCTCTGAGCAGGTGGGGAAAGTCGGGCCCAAATCTGCGCGGGAAGAGATGGGTCTGGTTTGTGTCTCTCACACACAGATGTTCTGGAGACTGCATCAGTGTCTGGCCACTGTCACACATCTCCTGTCACCCAGAGGTGCTGGGCTGGCTGTGTCGGTGAGCGGTGGGAAGGACCTGCCTCTCCAGGACGTGTGTACGGGCTTGAGGGGTGCTGGCACCCCAAATGAGGCTCTCAGGTCCCCCAGGATTGCAGAGGGAGAGGAGAGGAGAGGGCAGGAGTGGAGAGAAAGAGGCAGAGGGCACTTCCCAGGGCGCCATCCTTCCCTTTGCCAGAGCCCAGCAGAGGGCAATAGAAGCAAATGGAAGAGACGAGACCTTGCGAGGGATGTGCGACACGAGCAGGTTCCGAGGCAGAGCGACCTGGAAGCGGAGGGATGTGCAGGAGGATGTACAGGGACGTGCCAGAGCGGGGAACGGTACTCCCGGAGCGCTGTGCAGGGAGCAGGGCTGAGGGGGGGCGGTGCTGAAGGAGGTCGGAACAAAACAGAGCAATTCAAGGTTATTTTGGTAGGAGTGAAAGCAAACCCATGCTTTCCCGGTTCCTAATTTCATCGCTTTGGGGTTGGCTGGAGAAGGAATGGGAAGTATTTAACCCTTTTGTTTAAATCTTCAGGATTTTAGGTCAGTTTTTATGAAAAGCGCTGCATGGCTGATCACGTCCAGTAAATGATGAGAGGAAAGGCTCTGAGAATTCCCAGTCCCGATTATATTCCACCTGGATAATTGTGTGACTGAGCCCAGTTTCTGGATCTCTTGGAAATCAAATTCCACACGTACCTGGAGCCTTCTTACTGAGCCCTGGCAGGAGGGATGTGCTGGGCTGGGGCTGGCACTGCCCACGGGCTCCCTTCCTCCCTGCAGAGGGAAAACGACAGCAGGCTGTGGAGGGAAGCAGCAGGGAAGAGTTGGGAACAGCATCCCCTTTCCACCTTCCTGCTGCTGGACCAGCTGGGACACAGCTTGGGCAGGGGCCTCCTCTCCTGCCCTCTGTTCCTGCTCCCTGCACACTCCTGCCTGGCTAGGCAGGTATTCCCAGCTGGATTTCCTACATATCCAGGCCACTGCCCTATGGTTTTTAGGCCTTTTTTTTTAATTTTATTTTTTTTTTCCCCAAACTCTTTGGAGCCATACAGGGGTGTTTAGCAAGGAAAGCGTTCCGTGGCAGGAGCAGGATCCTACAGCTGCCCTCACAGCTGGGACAGGGCATCTGCAGAGACACAGCGGGGAAGTCTCTCCTGGCAGATTCCCTCTTGAGACCTCGTCTTTTTTTTGGGGGGGAAACCAACAATGATTTCAAAAGGAAGGGTCAGATCCCTGTGGCTGGGAGCTGCAGGTGGTCGGGAACAGGCAGGATCCTGCCTGGATGCAGGATGCCCGGGAGGGCCGGGCACCCCAGCAAGCAGCTGGCGGGGTGGTTATTTGGGTAGAGCCCCACCACGGTGCTGCTGCCTTAGCAAAAAAAGGATGATTTTTTTTTTTTTTTGGGGAGGGGGGGGAGGGGGTGAGTCTGGCCTAGGCTTTTTCTTGGGCTGCTGCTGCTCGGAGAGAGCAGCATTGGGCTCTGGTCTTAGAGGAGAAGAAGGAAGGGTCGTCCCCACCTTGCTCTGCGGAGGCCCCCACCCGCCTCATTAAAGCCGTCCTTGCCGAGGCGAGCGCGGCGCGATCTGCCCGTCTCGGCGTTATCTCCCCATCTGCCTCCTCTCCCGCCACGCTTCCAGATGCTCCTTATCTCCCCTCACCTTCCCGGAGAGCCAGCCTGCTGGGGGCAGGGCCGGCTGCCCAGACTCCCCACCTGTGATCTCCCCGGCTCTTATCAGGCTCCGTGAGTCCCGATCGAGCCCCTGTCTCAAAGTCAAACGGATTTTCTGGCGGGGCCAGCGCGCCCAAGGTCGGGCGGTGGCGGGGAGCCTGCGGGGACCCCGCTCTCCCCCTGAGCCCCGCTCGAGCCCGTTCCCCAGGTAGCGCCTCTCCCCGTTCATTCTCCAACATTATCAATTACATTTGGATTATTATTCCTCATTGAAGCCCAAGTGAGCCGCAGACAGCTATTTCCTAATGGGGAAACGTTACAGGCAACTTATTAACGAACAATGCGTCATTAAGGGGGGAGAGCTTCAAAGGCTCCTAAACGCATTTCAAAGGACACAATGCGGAGCGGATCCTGCCGCCGCATATCTGGGGGACATGGGCAAAATTTGTGACAAGGAATAGACCGGGCCCAATGTAATTAACTAATTCTCGATCAAAGGGGTTTTAGAACTGAATGGTCAGGGAATTCAATTATGGGTTTCCTAATGAACCACTCTGTGCCAAGGCAGGGGGGTGTTTGCTTCTGGAAAAGCAGGGCTAGAAGATCAGGGCTAGGATTTCTAGGGAGGTTTGGGAGGGAAGCACCAGAGAGCTCCTCCCGGGTGAATTTGGTGCGGGGGGACAGAGATCATGGAATCATGGGATCCCAGAACGGTTTGGGTTGGAAGGGACCTTAAAGCTCATCTCACTCCACTGTGCCATAGGCAGGGACACCTCAACCTAGGCTGGGTTGCTGTGAGCTCCATCTGCCACCACCCAGTCTCTCTTTGAGGGCCTTCTGTCCTGGACATGTCCCTGTGCCGGGACCTGTTCCCCCTCCCTCTGAGTTTGGGCAGATCCACAGCTCTTTGGAGCCAGAGCTGCTGGAAGGGGCTGTGGGTTGCAGCAGGATGGCTGTGCCAGGGCTGGCATCTCCTGATCCCCTCCCTGGAAAACCTGGGCAAGGGAGATTTCCTCCTCTGCTGCCTGAATCCAGCCTCTGGCAAAAATAGCACGCTTTTCTGCTCATGAAAGGAGCATCTTCTAGTCCTCCACTAGTTTTCTCTTATTATAGAAAGTTGATTTGCTCACTTTACAAAGGCAAATGTATTATGAATTTTCCCTTCATTCTCCTCCTTTTTTTTTTGCCCCGTTTAACAACCGATTTGTGTGTTGCATGAAAGTTACACAGTTCTTTAGATGCGTTTGCTATTTTATTTTCTTTCATTCAAAAATATGTCAGTAATCTTTTTGTTAACATGAAAGATAAAGGATTAGTAATGCAAGATGCAGTTTTCTTGTAACCTTCTTGAAAGCAGACTATAGTTTCTTATCTGGCTCTAACATTCATTTTCCTGAAATGAAAAAAAAAAAAAAAAAAAGAAGAAGAAAAAGGACTTCTTAAGATGAAATAAACTATATTCGATTCAGACGAGCAGCTCCAGCAAAGGAATTTATTGCAGCCAGCAGAATGGAGCAGCTGCACTGATGTTGTTGTGCCGCAGCACTGGGGACCTTCCCAAGGAACAGCGCACACGGATCATCGGGAGATCTGCAGCGGAGAGAAACCACGGTAGAATCATGGAAAGGTTTAGCTTGGAAAAGGCCAGTAAGGTCACTGAGTCCAGCTGCTCCCCCAGCCCTGCCCAGGACACCTTTGACCCACGTCCCCAAGTGCCACATCCACACAGCTTTTAAACCCCTCCAGGGATGGGGACTCCACCACTGCCCTGGGCAGCGGTGCCAGGGCTGGACAACCCTTTCCACAAAGAACCTTTCCCAATATCCAACCTGAACCTCCCCTGATTCAACTTGAAACTATTTCTTCTCTTCCTATCAAGCGCAAACATTGTGTTGGCATCGTCACATCTCCCAACGTGCCTGTCCAGTTGACTTTGGCAGCCACCGCGTTTACCTTGAGGACATCCAGGATGTCCCAAGCTGGAGATTGTCCATCATTTCCTGGGCTCAGTGATCACTGCAGGTGCACAGAGAAGCTGCCAGGGAAGCTGTGGCTGCCCCATCCCTGCAAGTGCCCAAGGCCCAGTTGGATGGGGCTTGGAGGAACCTGGGGTAGTGGGAGGTGTCCCCATCCATGGCAGAGAGGTAGAACTGGATGATCTTTAAATCCCTTCCAACCCAAACCATTTTGTGACTCTGATCCCACGATCTTCCACTCGTAGCTCATGGGCAAACAGGGATTTGCAGGACTTCCAGCTCCTGGGAATTTATTTGAGCAGCATTGGGTCCCCAGGAGGTCCCACCTTGCGTCACCCTACCAGCAGCCTGACAGCTCCTCAGGGGTTAAATCCTTTTGTGAACTGCTGGATTTCAGTGGCAATCAGCTAATGGGTGCTCAGCATCTAAACAAGGTATTTTCCCCCATCAGGTGGATTTGGTTATTATTGAGTTGGCCTGACAAGGAGCCAGCATTTCCAACTTTGTTTATAACCTGGTTTGCAGGGAATGCTTTGTTTTGCTCCAGAGAAATTTGATATTTTCTATTGCAGAGGGGAATGCTGATTTCTGTCCCACACAACGTGGATTGCAGGGCTTAATAATGAAATAAAATAAAGAAAAGCATCATCCTGTGGGCTCAAATCTTTGCCTCCAGTGTTTAATGGGGCTCTTGTCCTGTGCTAACAGATTTGTGGTTTCATTTGAGGGAAAAGTGTGTTTTCATATCAAAGGAGCCCCCCTGCACTGACCCAGCCTTCCCTTCCCCCTCTCTGCCCTGGCACACATGCTATTTTAATATTTCATATATTTCATAAGCTTTTATGCTTCTAAAAGAGAAGTGAATTTGTGGAGAGTTGAGCTCTCCAGAGCTGTACTTCAGAGCTGGGAAGTAATTCAGGGTGAAGCCTGTATTAATCTCAGGTGAGAGAGATATTTAAATTCAGGCTACCAGTGTGAATATAAAATGGGGATCTCTTTACAAAAATTTCAAATTGTAATATGCAAAGCTTAAAGAAAAGAAACCCCAAGGGAACAGCTTTCTTCTAGAACATTTTGTTCCAACCATCATCTCTTTACCTTTATTTTTTTATTTAAAAAACCCTCCCTTTGCCATTTTGTATTTTTAAATTAAATCTTTCAGTTTTTAAAATGAAATTCTTTATTGCTGGGAGATGGTGGTGGGGAAGGGGGAGCAGGACGTAAGTGCCTGGCTGTAAAAAAATGTTGCATGGACCCAAATTTTAGCTGGCACAGAAGGAATAGTGACCAGCGGGAAAATAAATCCCTGTTTGGTTGGTCCAAGGAATGTGGGGCCACCTCCCCACTTGGGGGATGCTGCCTGAATCCTGGTTTTGGGGAGAAATCTCTGCTTGGAGAGAGGAGAGAGGCAGCACAACCACGTCCTTGCATCCTCCTCTGCCAGTACTGGGGAGCGCTGGGATGAGCTGGTCCATCCCATCAGCCTTCTCCTTCTCCACAGATAAACTTCAGAATGGATTAATGTGATTCTGGCCAGTGGCCACATCCTGTGAGCGCATTTTGGTAGGATGGGGATCACCTGCAGGTGTCTGTAATGAGCCAGAATATCCCAAATCCCGTGGTACCATTCCTGGGAGAGCCCCATATTTGCATCCGTGGTAAACACCTCCGGCTGCAACCAACTCCCAGGTCAGGAGAACTGGTGACAGATGACATGCTATTATCAGCTCTGTCAATTAATTAAATTATACATTATGCTTATGAGGGTGATATACTGAGCCACTCTAGATTAAGTGTCGCAATTAAGTCTTTAATTTCTGTTTAGTAAGTAAGTTATTATGTGTTAATAAAAGATCAATTAGTTGCGAAGGGAGCATTGATCCAGGTACAATGAGTGTGTCAGGGAAACATCGGGGCTGACACGAAAGGGGCTGGGGGATTTTGTGCACGACACGTGTACAATTAGGATTTTAATAAAGACAAGCTGGGGTGGGCAGGGGCCGTCCAGGTGGGCTTAAGATATTGCTCCATACGTGAAACCTGGCTCTTCCCAGGCTTGCAGGGCTGGGACAGCCAGGGCAGAGCCAGTCATAGAATCCCAGAATGGGATTCTGGAACCTTAAAACTTTTCCCATTCCACGTTCTGCCATGGGCAGGGGCACCTTCCACTATCCCAGGTTGCTCCAAACCCCATCCAACCTGGCCTTGGACACTTTCAGGGATGGGGCAGCCACAGCTTCACTGGACTGCTGTGCCAGGGCCTCCCCACCCTAACAGCCAGGAATTCCTTCCCAATATCCCATCTAACCCTAGCATCTTGCAGTGGGAAACCATTCTCCTGTGTCCTATCACTTCAGACCCTTGTCCAATATCCCTCTCCAGCTCCCCTGGAGTCCCTTTAGGCACTGGAAGAGGCTCTAAGGTCCCTCCAGAGCCGTCCCTTCTCCAGGCTCCAGGTGATGTCAGTGACAGCAGGTGGTTCTCGTGTGTGGGATGACCCCAAGGAAGAACCTCCCACCAGAGTGGTCTCCAAACCAGGTGTTTTTACTGCTCCCTGCTCTATTATCTGTGCATCACGGCGTCTTACCACGTGCCTGATGCACCTCCCGCCAGGACCCCCTTCCTCCCCCCATCCCCATCCCCATCCCAGCCCTCTGGTTCCCGCTGGGAAATTTCAGGTGAGTGCTGAGCAGCGGTGGGGAGCCTGCGGCCGAGCTTCCAGCGGGAGAGGAGGGAAGCGCTGGGCTCCAGCGGAGCCAAGATTCCAGCTGAATATGGATGACATCATTATACGGGTGATCCTTTCAGCAACAGCGAGCTGGGTTTTAAAGTAGCGACCTACAGCATACAAATGATGGGTTTAAAGGAAATAAAAAAAGAGATGATTTGAATAGCAGACATTTAGAGAAGAAAAGCTTCTCCCCCCACCCCGCCCCCCCCTTCGCCGTTTCTAATATCTTCCGACGGGGCAGGCGCTGTGCATTCGAAAAGAAATTAAAACACTCCTCCTAAATACACTCCAGGCAGTAACAATGGCAANAAAGGGAAACCCCTTTTTATTTGCTGTTTCGTTAGGATGAATCTGATTTTATAGTCCCTAAAAGAGGCTAAAATATAATCTCCTTTTGTGTAATGCGAGTGTTAGGAAAATGTGTCATCAGCAATTCTTCTGTACACTCCAGCAATAGTCAGAAAATTAGCAGGGATATTCAGGGCGGGCTACAAAGGAAAACAAACAGGAGACTCACATTTTCAGCCCAAGCTGTCATTTAAGAGTGTTTCCAACTTTTTATTCACATTTTTGATTGTCCCTTACAGTTTGTCTCTGCTGCAGCAGCAGAGCTTGGGGTTTCCAAAGGAAGACAAAGCAGGAGAGGAGGTTTGGGATGTGGCTGTAGCTGCCTGGAGAGTCCAGGGCTCTCCCAGTACTGAGGGCTTTTGTGCTCAGTACATGGGTGTAGGAAGAAAGCACATGTGGTGTAACACCTGGCAGAGGACAGAGAAATGGAGGAGAAAGAGAAACGGGAGGCTCATCTGAGCCATAACCCCAAATCTGGCCACACATGGGCCAGTTATCCTTATTCCAGGTGCCAGCCTGGTGCTGAGGCTTTGTGGCACATCCACCCCAATTGGTTTCCATACAAGCACAATCCCAAGTGTCATGGGAGCCCACAGCTTTTGGTGGATGTGTCTCCAAAGCCGTGTGGTGCTCGTCAGTGCCCACCACTGCACTGTGGGTGGGTTGGTTTTGGGCTCCCCAGAAGGACTCGTGTTCACTTCAGGTCAGCATCTCCCCTTGGAAGTGTTCCAGGCCAGGTTGGATGGGGCTTGGAGAGACCTCAGAGAGTGGAAGTTGTCCCTGCCCACGGCAGGGAGTGGGATGAGATGGGCTTCAATGATTCCTTCCAAACCATTCCATGATTCTCTGATTCCATGATATTGATGTTTGATTCTTGACTAGAGTTACAAGGCAAAACTCTGATTAAAATAGTAATCAATTATTAATTATTAGTTAATTAATCTAATTAATAGTAATTAATCATGCAGCCTGTGGTTGCAGCAGGAAGTTTGGGTGCTGCTTCCTCTACTACCATACAGAGTGCACTGGAGTGGTTGGAGGCTCATTTGGTTCCAAGGGATGATGACACTGGGAGAAATGGGGCTGAACTGGGAGAAACTTCAGCTGGCTGCAGCATTCAGCTCCTGATGGCAGAGCAGGGGGCCTGGGGAGGAGCCCCTCCATCATCCCCCAGGCTCAGCCCTCCCCAGAGAGCAGCGAGGTTTGCACTGACACGGGGAGTGAGGAGGGGATGAAACAACAGGATGAGGGAGGATGGACTTGGTGATCCCAGAGAGTTATTCCAGCTCTGTGTCCCTAAACTGGACTGAGTACCCCAATTTTATGCACTACCTTTAACAACCCTGACCCATCTTTTTGTGTGTGTTAGCCCCAAACTCATGACACCCTCAAGTCCCTCAGTTTCATCTAAAACCTCACATTGTGCCTTGGCTTGCTCCGCACTGAGATATTTTTGGTGCTTGCATGTGACATACAACCACTCAAAATGATACTGATCTCTGACAAAAACCCCTCCTCTCTCTTTCCCACCAGTTTCTTCCACAAATATTTATTTGTTATGCCTTTAAAAAAAAAAAATCTCTCTTGCTGTGGCTCCTTGTAGTGGATTATATTTTACAGCAAGCCTTGGTTTAGTTAATTGATGGGGAGCTTTGCCTGTGAGGATTCTGTAATCCTTGGCATTTTATCTTTGCAATAATTGCTGTGTTTGTGATTATTTCAAAGGACTCAGGGAAAGCAGACAACAAGAAAACAGCTCATCCACTCCTCTTTTGCAGCTTGTACAGGCACCTGGGTGGGCTCCTCCTCTGCAAGATGTTCCCTGCGCAGCAGAGAAGGAAAACCAGAGTGAAGACCTAGGGATCTGGAGCAGGCACAGCAATGTCATGAGGTTACTGAGGGCCTTGGTGACATGGTGGCACTGAGGACTGGGAGTTATCTTTCATCACAAAAAGCTGCCTTTTTGGTAAAAAGGGTTTCATCAGGGTGTTGGTCTCTTCTCCCAGAAAAAAAAGTGACAGGACAGGAGGAAAAGGCCTCAGGTTGCACAAGGGGAGGTTTGGATTGGTTAGTTGGGAAAAATTCATCACCAGAAGTGTTGTCCAGCCTTGGCGCATTAGTGCAGGGCAGTGGTGGAGCTCCCATCCCTGGAGGGATTTAAAAGCTGTGTGGATGTGGCACCTAGGGACATGGGTCAAAGGTGGCCTGGGCAGTGCTGAAGGAATGGTTGGACATGGAGACCTCAGAGGGCTTTTCCCACCTTAGTGATTCCATGATTCAATCCATGATTGATGCCTTTCTGGCTTGGGGCCAACTGTGAGCCCCTGTTGGCTTGGATGTGACGGGAGGGATGGTGGGGACATGCCATGGAGGACACAGGGTGCACAGCCCTGCCTGTGTTTGCTGTGGGACTTGGGGTGAGAGGCTGTGTTGGTGTTTGCTCTGGGATGCCAGGAACACAGCCATGCTGGTGTTCCCCAGGGAATACTGGACACAAGGCCACATTGATAATGCCCTTGGGGCACTGGATGTGAGGCCAAGCTGGAATTTACCATGGGGCACTGGGGATGAAACCACACTGGTGTTTGGTGTGTGATGCCACACTGTGTTGGCTGTGGGTGATTGGACACAAGGCCACACTGGCAATTTCATGTGATGCTGGACATGAGACCATGGTGGCTGTGGGACATCTGGCATGAAGCCACACTGGCATTGGCCATGGGACATTGGGCCATGAGGCCATGCTGATGCTGGCTGTGGGACACTGGCCATGAGGCCACACTGGTGCTGGCTGTGGGACACTGGCCATGAGGCCACACTGGTGCTGGCTGTGGGACACTGGACACAAGGCCACACTGGTGCTGGCTGTGGGACACTGGCCATGAGGCCACACTGGTGCTGGCTGTGGGACACTGGACACAAGGCCACAGTGGTGCTGGCTGTGGGACACTGGCCATGAGGCCACACTGGTGCTGGCTGTGGGACACTGGCCATGAGGCCACACTGGTGCTGGCTGTGGGACACTGGACACAAGGCCACAGTGGTGCTGGCTGTGGGACACTGGCCATGAGGCCACACTGGTGCTGGCTGTGGGACACTGGCCATGAGGCCACACTGGTGCTGGCTGTGGGACACTGGACACAAGGCCACAGTGGTGCTGGCTGTGGGACACTGGCCATGAGGCCACACTGGTGCTGGCTGTGGGACACTGGCCATGAGGCCACACTGGTGCTGGCTGTGGGACACTGGACACAAGGCCACAGTGGTGCTGGCTGTGGGACACTGGCCATGAGGCCACACTGGTGCTGGCTGTGGGACACTGGCCATGAGGCCACACTGGTGCTGGCTGTGGGACACTGGACACAAGGCCACAGTGGTGCTGGCTGTGGGACACTGGCCATGAGGCCACAGTGGTGCTGGCTGTGGGACACTGGCCATGAGGCCACACTGGTGCTGGCTGTGGGACACTGGCCATGAGGCCACACTGGTGCTGGCTGTGGGACACTGGACACAAGGCCACAGTGGTGCTGGCTGTGGGACACTGGCCATGAGGCCACACTGGTGCTGGCTGTGGGACACTGGCCACAAGGCCACACTGGTGCTGGCTGTGGGACATTGAACACAAGGCCACACTGGTGCTGGCTGTGGGACATCGGACACAAGGCCACACTGGTGCTGGCTGTGGGACACTGGCCATGAGGCCACACTGGTGCTGGCTGTGGGACACTACCCAGAAGGCCACAATGGTGCTGGCTGTGGGACACTGTCCAGAAGGCCACACTGGTGCTGGCTGTGAGACACTGGCCATGAGGCCACACTGGTGCTGGCTGTGGGACATCGGACACAAGGCCACACTGGTACTGGCTGTGGGACACTGTCCAGAAGGCCACAGTGGTGTTGCCCATGGGACCCTGGGGATGAAACCATGCTGGTGCTGACCATGGGACATTGGCCATGAGGTCACGCTGGCATTGGTGTGGAACACTGTCCAGGTTGCCACGCTGGTGTTGTTTGCCAGCTGGCCACTGGAGGCTGCTGCTGTCTTTGTAGTCACCGGCAGCTGCCTGAGGTCCCGGAGCACCCACGAAACTCTGCCCGGCCAGCACGGCTGGACAGGAGACTGCAGCTCCTGGATGTCCCCCAGTAGCCCGAGGCTGAGCTGGGAAACATGCTCCTCCCTTGTCTTTCTGTCCTTCACAGGAAGGACGGCAAGAAGCTAGGTAGGGGTCCTGGGCTCCTGGGAAGGAAGAATCATTTCTGTGCCACTCTTTGAAGCAGGATGATCTTCCAACCTCTCAGTGACCAGGTGTGGTTTTTTTAATAAGAAATACAGACTTATCAATGCTCTCTGTGCATTTTCATAGATTTAGAAGCTGTTTAAAAGGGAGCCAGCCCTGGTATTGTGGACAGTCCTGGCATAAAGCCAGAGCCCTGAGTGCTGATTCCTCTGGACTGCCCTGAGCGGGTTCACCTGGGATCCTGTCCCACACACATCCAGCTACCCATGGGCTCAGGAACTCAGTTTAAGCCCAGACCTGGGTGTTTGGTCCTGGCACAGGCCCTGCTGCAAGTGTGCTTGTCTGCAGTCTTCCCTTCCTCCTGGGCAGGGCTGGAATGTATGTTGGGTTTAGCTTGTCTTTGCCCCGTATTTTGAAGGGTCTCTTGGGATGGGCCTTGGACTGCTCCAGCCCCTTGTTGTGTCAGGGGCTGCTGGTGGAGTCCATTGTCAGCACTGGGCTCTGTGGTGCTGAGGAGCTGTGCCGTGCTTGGTGAGGGCACTTCTTGTGCTGGCATCATCCTTGGCTCCCAGCTCATTCCACCTTGGAGAGTAGTGGAGCTTCCTGCCGTGTAGTACAGATGCAACCTCATTGGAATGACCCTGCTGCGTGTGACTGGCTGGTTGTCAAACTCAGGGCTTGCCACTACTTTGAAATTTATGGATGAAAAACATAATCCAGATGGGACATGCTCCGAATGCAACTAAATTTAAAGCTTGGGTGTGAAGCAAATTCCAAGTTGGACATCCAACCATAAAATCATGGAATAGTTTGGGTTGGAAGGGACCTTAAAAATCATCCCATTCTGTTCCACCCCTTGCCATGGGCAAGGACACCTCCCACTATCCCAGACTGCTCCAAACCCCTCCAACCTTGCCCTGAACACTTCCAGGCATCCAGGGGCAGCCACAGCTTCTCTGGGCAACCTGTGCCAGGGCCTCACCACCCTCACAGGGAGGAATTTCTTCCTAATATCCAATCCAAATATCTCTTATTTAGTTTAAAACATGGAGAGACCTGACTTCTCCCATGGATATGATGTCACTCATGCTTTCATGACCAGGCTGCTTTTTGTGAATGCATCATGCAAAATGTGATACTTCTGGTGACATCCCCTGGCGCCATTTGAGTTCTGTGGTATTGTCTGGAGAAGGATGAAGGAAATGATGTGCTGTTTTTTAAGAGATTCCAAGGATTTGGTGAGTGCAGAGCGGGCAAATTATAAAAATCATGGGATATGTTTCAGCCATAGAGGAAAAAATGTCCTGAAAAGATTCTGTAGCTTGTCAGTGTGCTGGGAATGTTCATTTACCTGCTTGGCTCTTGGGATAGTGGGAGGCCCAGTTTTCCTGAAAGATGGCAGTACATGCACTACGTTTAAGAAAAATGCTTCCATACTTCTCCCTGCTATAAGTGGAGCTTTGGTGACTTCATTTGAGTCAGTTCTCTGGGCTGTTTTTGCCTGCTATAATTTGCTCAAGCCCTTGGGGTACACAGGAAAGCTCCTGAGGTTACACAGGTCTCATGACTCACAATAAAATGCTTTCAGTATATGGGGGCTGCCATGCTCCAGCAATCACAGGTGACGTTTCTCACCTTCTCCAAGTGTCCTGACAGTCCTCTCAAGCTCAGCCTCAGCATCATCTTGATGTGATGTGCATCAGCTCTTTCATGTCCTCATCTGGGTGTGCGGGTGGCTGTGATCTCAGTGCTGGGAGCGGGAGGGGCACTGGGATGTGGAGTCTCTCCCAAGCCCTCTGCGAGGCAGAACCGTGCAGGATTGAGAGCTCAGGGCACAGGAGGGGGCCTTCATCAGCCTGAGGAGACTGGATTAGCTCCTGGAGATGCCTAGGGGGTCATTGCTCTCCTGCTGCTGCTTCATAAACATGTTCCTGGTGCTAAATCCAGGGAAGTGTCATGATTGCAGGAGTGGAGCTCAGCTTGATCAGTTCCCCAGCCTGGTTGCTGAATTCCTGTGTTTTGCTAAATCTGTAAGGGCTGGAATTGCTCATGACACTCCTGAGTTTAACACCTGCCCAACACCTGGCAGCATTAAAATCAGCTTTTGTCCCCGGAAGAAAGGAATATCAAGGTTATCTTTGGGACCCAATCCTCAGGATCACATCCCTGTAATCCTGGCACCAGGGAAAGAGGCTGAGTCAGTTGCTGGGCACAGATCCTACAGCTCTGCACGAGACCAATAGTCACAGACTCACAGAGGTTGGAAACCCCCTTTAAGATCATTGAGTCCAACCATTGGGTCTGGGAAACAAAACTGGGCTTCCTTGAGGTGCCAGGATGCCTCAGTCCAGAGTCTTGTCAATATACAACAGAATCAACCTCCAAAGCCCAGGCATTTGGGTGCTGAAGGGTAGAAACGGGTGCTGAAATAGAGGCTGGATTTGGGAGAAAAGGCAATGTTTTCCTCATGAAAAGAAGGCTGGTATTTGAAGGGAGAGGAACACCTTGGAAAGTAAATCCGCAGGGCAAGTGGGAGAACAGCTGATAAGTAACTGCAGGGTCTGAGGCCGTGCTCTTGGCACAGAGGAATGGCTGCACATTCCCTCCCCAGATCCTCAACTCATAGGTTTTATGTGATGAGCAGAGGTCTCCAAGGTCATTGATTCCCGTTCCTCCTGCACAACTGCAGGTGGATCCCAGAAGCCATCATGGCCTCTTTCATGTCCTCAGACTTGTTTCCAATACCTGTAGTGAATCTGTGATGCCCTGAGGTCTCTGTGCACTGATGGTGACTGCCTGAGATTCTGGCATTGCTGATTCCATCTTGGACATGACAAGGGAGGGATTTTATCAGTAAAAATACAATAAGCTGGTGCAGTCAGTTCTGAGAAAGGCTAATTGTGACCCAGCGGTAGTAGAGGCTCATGTGGCAGCTCTACCAAGGTCATGAGACTCACCCCATTCCAGTACCTCCCTGCCAATAACACCATAACAAAACAGCTCACTCCCTGTAAGAAAAAACTGGCATTTGAGGCAGCTTCTTTTCTGGCAGAGCAGAGGTGTTTTTTTATTCCGCAGGGGGAGAAATTTATATGCAAAATGATGGATACAATTGCCTCCCTGCCTTTAGGCATCTAGGGGAAGAGCTAAAAGAGGTTCAGAATGCAGAGGGAGGAAGGTGTGGAGAGCTGTGGCCAAAGCGAGACAGCACTGCAGGAGCAGGTTTACAACATCTTTGTATCCCAAAGGTAGGGGAATTTGGGATCCCTGCTGATGCAAGGAGACTCTGAAAAAGGAGAAGACTGACAATGGAGAACAGAATGTGTTCCTTTGTGTGTATTTGAGCTGCTGGCTCTAATGGCCCTGGATGGTCATTCCAGGTCTGTGCTGGGTCTTCTGGATAAATTCCTGGGCCACCTTTGTGAGTGACAGGATGGCCTCTATAAGGGCCCAACAGTATTCTGAGTGTCCCTTAAATCCCTTTTGTCTTGGACCGTAAAAGGGAAAATGCAATGCATTCCCTGGAAAAGCCTTGCTCTGCCAGCCCTGTCCCTGACCCCACTCTTTGTATGCAGAACTTGCTGCTGGGAGTCCTTAATGTTTGTGCTGCTTCATCTTCCCGGGGTTTGGATCTGGCACGAGGGGCGTGAGCCATTTCCTGAGAGCCTCAAGCGTTTGGGCAGCATTTCCATCCTCTGGCTGCCAAGGTTTTCCTCCTGCCTGGGGAAGCAGCAGGAGCACTCTAGAAACGATGGAGACGGGAATGCTGCAGTTTGGAAGCAGCAGCACTGAGGGAAGAACTGTCCTTCCCTTCATCCACAGACTCAATCCTTGATCACCTGTTTTTCATATGCTGGCGAAGGCAGGGAGCAGGGAGGGAAATCTCATTAAAGACCTTGCTGTTGGGAATGACTGGATAGCTCATTAGAGTGGGCAAAATGACTCGTTTCCTCTCTGCAGGTGTGTTTTTTTTTTCCTTTTTTTTTTTTTTTTTTTCCCCCGGAATCCCTGGGGGGGAGNACTCCGTGGAGGGAAGGAGTCCATTTAAAAACAAATATTCACAGCAGCCTGCCTGCAGGACACACCGCTCCAGCACGGGATTCAATCCCCAGCACCCAGGGAAGAGCTCAGCGCTCGTTTCCGACGGGAAAACCTCGTCAGGCGTGTTTGGCTCTTTTTTTTTTTTT
>VWYO01004895.1:58532-73532 GCA_013400275.1 Rhadina sibilatrix
TCTCTCGGATTGTGGGGATGGGTCTCCTGTGCTGGAAATCGTGGGAAGCAAAGAGGAGGGAGGGGTGGAGAGGGGGGTGACCGTCCCTCTCCCAGCACCCCACCCCACGGCTGGCGCACGCTTGCACACGCGGCCGCTGCCGTAGCGCTGTGCTCCTGCCAAGAGAAACTTGGGAAGGGGGGAGAGCCAGGCAGAGACAGCAAGCACACTTATCAAGTGGCTTGGACCGTAGCCGATTTGAAATATTACTAACCTTGCATTTTCAAATTTGATGCACAACAACCAAGATGCTAATACTTTCCTTAGTTTAGAAAAAAAAATCCTTTCACCCATCTCTTCTAGCCGAAGATTAGGAGAGAAGCTTTAAGAAGATTTAAAAAAAAAAAAAAATCAACTTCTGAGCAGCGGAAAAAATGGTTTGTGATTCAGGGGCTCCGGGCAATTCATCATGGAAATTGGGTTTCTTAGCCGACATCATGTGAATCCTTTCGGCCCTGTCAACTTTTTAATACATTACATTGAGAATGTAAATCGTGTTGGTGAGGGGGAAAGAAGAGGGGAAAAAAAAAAAAAGAGAGAGAGAAAAAAAGAGAGCTGCTTCATTTTGGGTTTAGAGGGGAGGCAGCTTGAGGCCTGTAATTCATATTAACTAAATAATAATGCTTAAAAAAAAAAAAAAAAACAACCCTCTCTAAATCTACAGATATGGATATACACCTAGGGAGGGAGGGGGGAGGGAAGCGAACGAGACAGCCCAAAATTGAAACCATTTTATCCTTTTGAAGGGTGAGTATTTGAGAGGGGTTTGTTATGGATTTATTTTTATTTTCTTTATTTTTTTTTTTATTTGGGTTTATTTTATCCCTTTCTCAGCTTGAGCTCATTCTTCCATCAAAGAGAGGAGCAAAATGAATGTTTTGGAGGTGGAGGAAGATGGAGGAAACAGAAAAGGGAAAAGCTGCAGTAATATCTGGGATCTTTTTGGAGTTTGGTGGATTTTTTTGCTCACATCCAGGTGATTTGGATTAACTCTTTCATGGGCAGTGGAAGCTCATGCTAATTTTTTGACTTTTTAGAGGGCGTGAAAATAAAGCTCTGGATGGGGAGTAGCAGGTAGTGCTGTGAGATCCCTGAGACTGGGCTTCATGGAATTGCAAACACGAAGCTCTCGGTGCATTTACTCCCTGAAAATGTCCTTTGGGAGGTTCACTGTGAGCTAAATGGAGCACAAAGGCTCCACATAAACCCCTGGATAGGGCTTAGCTGCTGCATGGGCTCCCAGCTGGCTGGGAGGTGGGGAAGCTTCACCAGGCGTGTTCTCGTTATAGCTGGTGACTTCTCCTGTGCCTTGAAATGCTCCTGGCATTAGAAAAGTGGGATTGATCA
Source organism: Rhadina sibilatrix (assembly GCA_013400275.1). Lineage (NCBI taxonomy): Eukaryota > Metazoa > Chordata > Aves > Passeriformes > Phylloscopidae > Rhadina > Rhadina sibilatrix. The sequence goes on from VWYO01004895.1 coordinate 59,919, forward strand.
TCGAGGAGAGGCAGGGAAAACACAGAGTCTCTGGCCTTGCAGGGAAAATGCCTTTCTTTTTTCTCACTGGATGGTGCTACATGGAGATTGAGATTTATTTAATACCAGTCATAAAATAATTCAGGGTGCAAGAGACTTCTGCGGGGCTGCATGTGGGTGTCCTGCTCAGAGGTGGGCTGACTTCTGCATCCCAAACCTCTCTGCTCAGGGGCAACTCAGGAAGAAGACAGGAAAAGAGGTGGAAGGATGTGTCAGGAGGGATTATAACAAGTAAGACAAAGAGTTGATTGGTTTCAACACAAATTATGAGCATCAATGTAATTTTATGAGAATCGAGTTATGAAGAAAGCTCCTTCTGTACCCTCAGGGAGGGGAAAATGGCTGGAAGTGGGAATGGTAGCTGGGGCACATCTAGAAAAATCAGGGAGTCAAGCTTGTTTGGGCTGCTAAAGACTCCTTGGAAAGCATCTGAACAGTTTAAACCCCTCTCAGAAAAGTCAGACGGACACTCTCCCTCTGGAAGGCTGCTGCCAGTTTTGGATGCCTGCCACAGGCAGAAGGTGGTGGGGAATGGAAAGGGCTGGAGCACGAGAGCCAAACTCCTGGCTAGGGGATCTGAGAGTGGCTTTGAGCTGATAACACAATGTGCTTCTGCCAGCAGTGTCTGCTCTGCAAAGTGACACCCCAGTGGGGCGCTGGAGGAGTCACCAGCGTGGCACAGGTGGCACTGGGCTGGGAGTGTTATCCCCTGGGGCTGGGTAGATCCAGCACACAAACTCTGTCACCCAGCTGCTGTGTGGGGAGGCAGCTCCTTTAAAAGGGTCCTTAGTGGCTATTTGGGGAGTTAATCAGGCGAGTCCCACTCTTCCCAGCCGCCCACATCCAATACTTCATCCCTCTCCCTTTTTTTCCCAGCCCTAACAGGAAGGACTGAGAACTTCCCAGCTCCTCCATGGGACAACTGGTTTCTCACTGGTGCCTTCCTTGCTTGGCATCTGTGAAAGTCCTGAAGGAATGATGTAAAGTTGAAGGTACTCCCTTTACCTGTGACTTATTAACTGCAGTTTAACTATTTAAACAGCATTGTAAAAACAAATATAAACCCCGAATGCTTCTGTTAGGGTTAATAATCCCCAGTTTTATTCCTCTTTTGACTGCTGGATTTGGGTGCTCCTCCGCACTGCAGACTGACAGCAGATACTGATCCTGCCATTTTTGAGGCGACATTTGCAGGTGAATTGGTGGACACACACATGTGGACTATGCAGTTATGCAAAGCAAGGGGGTTGATATTAATAATGCACAAGGAAGAGGCTGGGTGTTATTTTTATGCATAGGAATATTCCTCTGTGTGACTTTGAATTCTGCAGTCAAGCAGTTGATGTCATCGATGTATTATTTAGTCTGAGGCTGGGTACAGCATTTCCAGAGGGGTTTTTGGGCCTGGTGTCCTTCAGAAATAATTAATTTCTCCTTTTTTCTGCTTCCAGGTCTGAACAGCTGCTGTTGGAAAACAGCCCTTCTCCTTCTCCTTGTTTCCATTTAGGCATTGCACCCATGGCCAGAACCTAATCCTGGATGTCTCCAACTCCTGCCAAGAGCCTGGTCCACTCCAACTTTAAAAGGTTTTGGAAGAGTGAAACCAACACTCTTTGGGAGTAGACTCCGAAATACTGGAATTCTTTCATATAATGATGACCTAGGACTTTTGAACCCACTTCCCTGTGAGGGTGGTGAGGCCCTGGCACAGTTGTCCAGAGAAGTTGTGGCTGCCCCTGGATGCCTGAAAGTGTCCAAGGCCAGGCTGGACAGGGCTTGGAGCAACCTGGGATAGTGGAAAGTATCCCTGCCCATGGTGGGGGGTGGAATGGGATGAGCTGTAAGGTCCCTTCCAATCCAGGCCATACTAGGATGAAAATTCCATTGGTGGCCTCTCCTCTGAGGGTCTGAAAAAAAGATTTTTCACCTTCCTTTGTGGCTCAGGAGGGACAAACCTCAGGCAATGAGAGACCTTTATCAATTGATGAAAGTTGTGTGGGCAATTTCCCTCTCAAGCTCAGACTCATCATCCCCTCATTCTGCACAACCTGGGTGCCTCTAACCTCAACACCTGCAATCCTACAGGAATCTCCCTCGAGAGGAGCCTCCAGAGCCCTTGCACTCTCACAGATGAATGTGCACATTCCCAAGTCCTTCTAGGAAAGCCTTAGTCAGGTTACTTGGTTGGATTTGGTTTTTTTTTTTTCCCTCTGGTGCTTCAATCCTCAATTGCCACTTTGCTAGGATGGTGGAATGAGTTGTTGAGGCTGTCAGGGCTGTGCAGCACATAATGAAGTGCACACACGTACATCTATACATTCATACGTGGGCAGGCTTATGTTGTGATGCTGTAATACAGCTTAATTAGGACATCACTCAGGCATCTGGGACTATGCCTAAGCTGGAGATTTTTTTATTTATTTTGGTTTTCTCATTTAGGTTCTAGTCAGATTCCCAAGTGAAATAAACAAAAGGCTAATTGCTTTTGGATTTTAATTACCACTGCAATACCTGGGTTTATTGTGTGAATTGTGTTTTATAGGTGGTGAAAGGACACCGCCAGCGAGTGACAGATTCTCAGCTGACAACGGCTCTGTTCAAGCCAAAGGAATCCTTTGCAGTGGGATCCAAAGGACAGTGCATTCATTTTCTAAACTCCTAATTTTTTTTTGTTGTGGAATGTAACTTCAAGACTTGGCTGACTTTTAAACATGATATAATTAAGCACGCCTGAAAATGCATTTATAGAAAAAGGAGACACAAAAGTAGAAGTACTTCATAATCCACAGTGTTAAGTCTCTTCAAAATTCCTTGGATAGTTGCACTGCTGCTTTAGTTGGGGTGACACAGCACAGTCCTGATACCTAATCCCAAGTGACTCTTCACACAGTGACTCAGTTACTAGAGCTGTTTGGTTCCTATCTGGTTATCTTTAATACCTTGATCCATACATCTCCTGTCTGCTTTGCCAGGGGGGTTATTCCACTGATTTTCAACACTACAAAATAGGCAAATCCTCATTCTACATCTATTTATTAATCCTAAAAATATTTGGCATCTTTTTTCTACCCAGCTGTACTTCCTTGTCTGTGATGTCCCGGTTGAACAATTGCAGAAGAAAAAATTCCTTCCTTGAACTGCTTCTGAATTTTATTTTTTTTTGACAGGTTGGAAACTACAGATTTCAGTTTTCATTGGTGGTCAACAGAAATAGCAGCAGCTAGATAATGTATTTCAAGTGTATTTATTCCAAATATGTCTATTTGGGAGTAATGTTGTGTCTAACATAAATTTTTATATAACGAGCCTTGCACATCTGTAAAAACAAGGAAACTCACCTGAACAACTTGGAGCTTTGTCCTTCAGAGTGAGAAGAAATAAGAGGTGAAGAGTGAATTTATAATTGAGTGAACCATCAGATCCTGAGAGCCCTTGGGTGGAAGCAGTGTGGATTTGATAGGAATCCTGATTTTTTTTGAACCTATGGGTGGGAGATTTGTGGAACGACAAAGCATCTTCTGTGTCGACACCACTTTGGATGTGTCCTCACAGGTAACTTAATTACCATTTTGGAAGGATTTAAGGTTCATCTCTAGGGAATTCAGTAAAAGGGCAGATTTGAAGCATGGTGGTTGCTTTCAGCAGAAGTCTAAAAGAAAGTCTTGCAAACCAAATTTTCTTCAAAATCAGACGTAACAATTAAAATTAAACTGTGTTTCTTTGGAAGTCCTGTACTAAAAGTACAACGAGTCATAGAATTACTGGTTTGGGTTGAAAGGGCTCTTAAGACCATCCCATCCCACACCCTTCCATGGGCAGGGCCCCCTCACACCTTCCCAGGTTGCTCCAAGCCCCATCCAACCTGGCCTTGGACACTTCCAGGCATCCAGGGACAGCCACAGCTTCTCTGGGCAACCTGTGCCAGGGCCTCACCACACTCACAAGGGGGAATTCCTTCCCAGTATTCCATCTATCCCTGCTGTCTGGCAGTGGGAAGCCATTCCCCCTTGTCCTGGCTCTCCACCTCTTGGAAAGAGTCTCTCTCCATGTCTCTTGTTGGCTCCTTCAGGCACTAGAAGGCCACAATTAGGTCATCCTGAAGCTTCTCTTCTCCAGGCAGAACAATCCCAACTCTCCCAGCCTTTCACCTGGTTTTATTTCAAGATGAGATGAGAGCACACTCAGGCCTGTTCAAAGAAGGGTTTGCTCACACCATTGTGCAGCTCCAGCTGGTACCTTTCTCTTTCAGCTCAGGGTTTACTTTGTCTTTCAGCTCGGGGTTTTAAGTCTTTGAGAGAGGCTGTAGAAATCTCCTTAATCTTTGTTGCCTTGACTGTTTTTCCCAGAAAAGGGGACAAACCTTGGTTGTCTCAGTGTCCTGGGTTAGGGCCCCACATCAGAAGGAATTCCTGCATGGAAAAGCTTGTCAGGCATTGGAAGAGGCTGCCCAGGGAGTGGTGGAGCCTCCAGTCATGGAAGCATCCAAGGAATGCCTGGATGTGCCACTCAGTGCTCTGGGCTTGTGGCAAGGTGGGAATTGGTCACAGGTTGTACTCAACCGTCTTGGAAGTCTTTTGGAAGTCCCAACACAAAGTCACCTCAGTGATTTTGCTTTGGGAAAGGAAGGATTTATATTTTGCTGTGATTATTAAAACTAAGTAGAATTTATAACTATTGCTCAATTTTTATGTTGAGGACATGACCTTAGCTGATCTTGGCTCTGCTGTGTCTGGAGTGGGATGTTTCTCTCCATCTCTTCTCCCTCATCTCTCCCAGTAGTGGTGCTGTGCCCCATCAGGAACCTTGGTGGAATTCACTAATTCCTAAATGATGCTGTAATTACCACCTGGTGAGGTTTATTCCATTGGGGAAATGGCTCTTTTATGACATCAGATTCTGGATCCGCTCTGACCAAGGGCAATGTGAGAGCTGGCACAGTTTGTGTCAAGTGGATGAACTCTGAGACTAAAACACCCTTGAGATGAAGAGTCTTGGATAAGTGGGAACGATGGAGCGGGATGTTCTAAGCAGGAATGATGGAGTGGGATGTTCTGGAGCTACTTGGTGAATTGAGAGAGAAAACCAGGGACTGTGTTAGTGCTGTTCAACTAAATCACAAGGAAACAGAGAGTGGAATTTCAGGGGTGAAGGAGAAGATGAAACACCAATTATTTTTAATACATTAGGGAAAACATTGAGAAGTTGTTTTTTTTGTTGAGGATTTACCTCAACAGGGATGCAGCTTGTTCTGAGGCAGAATTAGAAGAAATTTTGAACTGCTGAAAACTTCACTAAACCAAGTGTTCCAGCCTTCAGCAGAGCTTAAGTGAAAGCTAAAAGGATCTATGTTTTACTTGACAAGACAAAGATTGTTGCTATCAATAAAGATGCAGTGCATTTACAGTTTTCTTATAATGGCAATGTATGGGCTGGTAGAGGCCAGTGAGACTCATCCAAATCATATCTCAAAGACTTTTAGTATTCCTGCACAGAATTTTTAACAAAAAGGAAACACTGCTATGGGGAAGAAAGGTCTCCCCTAAAAACATTTTGGTGAAATTATCTTGTAATTTAGAGAAAGAGAAAATGTTTGAATGGGAAGATTGGGACCTGCTGGGTTACTGCTGTGGGCCTTTCTGGTTGGAGAGGAAAAAAAAAAAGGGAGTTTATAGAATTCATCTAGGCTGTATGAATTGGTAAAATGTATTGATTGATCCAAAATGACCCAAATCAAACAATGTACTTTTCAATGCCATCAAATGCAAGATCAAATAGCAAGAAAGATTAGGAAGCACTGACGGGCTCCAGGAGGTTGTAATTTAGATATGTCTTTCTAAAAGGAGGCACGAATTTGAAGGGAGTTTTGAATTTGAAGGGATTTTTTGTCTTTCCTTTTGCTGTCTCCAGACACGGAGGGTTCTGTGACACCTGGCAAAGTGATTTGGAGCAAATAAGGGATATTATCTCCACTAATGGAGCTGGGGTGATCCTTGCTGGGAGGCAGGGCTCAGATGTGGTCTACACACACAATGAGGAGGCATAAGTGCATCAGAAGCTGTGGGTTCAGCAAATACCTGCAAATGAGACGGAGTCAGGAGACCAAAAGGAAGCTCTAGAGGGTTATTTGACTGTGGTTTCTCAATGTCAACACCTGCAGCAGGTACTAGAGACATCTTTGCTCTAATAGACCCAGCACTTCCCAGTGAACTCCTGTAACAGAGAGCCCCTAACAGGAGCACTTGATTGGGCTGAAGTATGATAAATTCCCAAGGAAAATAAGATGCTGACAGTGAGAGCAATTAACTGCTGGAGCAGCCTCTCCTGAATCCCTCAGGACTGTTTGCCTCTTAGTTCACAATGAAGGGGCTCTCTGAAAGGTTCCCTCCCATTCAGCCACTGCCATGGAGCAGGCTCCAAGTCTCTCAAGGCAGTGGAAATCCTGCTGCTGCTACACTGGGGAGTTGAAACTCTGTAATCCTCATGGCCAGCACAGCCTTCTCCAGGCTTGGCTCCCACTCACTGCAGGTAATGCCTTCAGGCACAAACCCACGCTCCTCTTCACAAATGCCTTTGGCACAGCTGCTTCCCTGGAACTGGGAAGGAAAATCTCACAAAGCAACTGTGATTTAATGCTAAAGGATTTCCCAGATCCTAGACCCACCAGAATTGCTGGGTACAGGATGCCCCTGTTGCATTTTAAAATAGGTGTGACACAAGGGGGCTGTAATGCCTGACTGGCCCTGAGAGTATGAACACCCTGGGTTGCTTATTGGGATTGGAAACTTGTCTTCAGCCAGGAGAAGATACATCCAGTCATGGGAAGCCATCCTCTTCCAACACCACTTTTATACTCACAGTACCTCAGCCTGGCTTTGAGACAAGTGTTTTAAATTCCTTTTCTAAAATTGGAGGGGTTTTCCTGCCTCTGGGATAAATTCTGCTGAAGATAATAAAAGCAGATTTCACTTTCTGACCTTAATCCATCGGTCTCTTCCTGGCAGCTGGAGCAGGTTGTACCCAGGAGCTGGCACAAGGAACCCTTGGCTATGACAAAACAGGCACAAGGTGTGAAAGGTGCTAAGAATGAGGACATGGTATACGATAACAACTTGTTAGTACTTTCTTTACAATTATTTCATCCCCATTTTCTCCTCACTCATCTCCGCTTTTACATTTATTTTGCTTTTTCTCTTTCTGCTTCTCTCTCCCAGTCTTGTTTTCCCTTCTCTCTATTCTGTCTTGCATGTATCAGCCTTTCCTGCCACAAATCAACCCTATTAGAAGCTCCAAAGGGATCCTTTCCAATGGCCTCCCTTTGTGAACTCTGCCTTTTTTTTTTCTTTTTAATCTGCAGTGTTCCACATTACATTGCCATTGATTTAATAGACCACCATGAATTTTACTGCCTGTCAAACAACAGCACAATTATTTTGAATTCTATTGTGGCAGAGCTTGACACCTAGCTCTGGATCACCGTACACTTTTCACCCTTGCTAAGTGCACTTGAAAATCCAGGATGATGTTATGTGTGATTCCAGGATGGTATTTTGCAGCATTGTTTTAATTCAGCATTTTAGGGATTGAGTGATTTGGCAGTTGACAGATAAAGACTCCCACTTACCTGAATCTGGAAATGACACGTGGAATGTGGAAGTTATTACAGGGTGTTAAAACCCCAAACCAATTCTGTTCTTCCCTCCCACTGCTCCCAGCCCTGAACAAACGAGATTGGGAGGAGATCCATCATAACTCTTGGTTCATGGGGCATGGGCTGATCCCAAAAGCCTCCCAAGCAGGATGCTGAGTCCTCTCTTGCTGGGCATTAATGGGTTGCTCTGTGTGGGGAAGAGGCTGGGTCCATGTGCCTGGAGGCACATTCCCCATGGAGAGGCAGAAACTGTCGAGTACTTTGAGAGCTGATGTTGGCACTCACCAGTGTGCAGCAGATTTCTTACATGGAACGAGTGGATTACAGCTGTATCCAAATAAAGGAAGGGTTGGTTCATTCAGGATGAATCATCTCCTTGTATCCCTGGTTAAAGAGCTCTATCATCTCACACACCCAGGATAAATTGTTTTCCCAATGACAGGGATAACAGATTGGGTCTGTGTTGTCCCAGGGGCTGCACATGCTGAAAAGCTCCAACTCTGACACTGAATATACTAAGGAATGGTATCCTGTGAATATATTAAGAAACAGAAACAGGTTTATTGGTGAAAGTTTGGACTCAGAAGAATAAATGACTTACCAAGGACAAGAGTGAGTCTGAGTTCTGCCTGGGACCTGTTTCCAGTGTCCTAAAGTTTTATTCCAAGATGTTTACATATCTCTGCTGAACATGGTCCTTCCCACAAAGAAATGTTCTCCTCAGGGTCTGAGGCAGATGGATTTGGATTGTGAGTGATCACAGAAAGCTCTTTTGATAATGCAGATTGATTATGGGTTTTCCTTTTACAGAGCTTCCCTGTTCCCAGGGGAGCTCCTGGTTGTGTTAAGAGTGTAATGCCAGTGTGTGGCAAGCTCATCCTTGCCTACCCCTGAGCTAGAGCTTTGAGAGAGGTTTGCTCCACCTATTCTCTGCAGGGGAGAAGGTTTATTGTTTCCTCTCTGGAAGCTGGTGGATGATACATTCATGATACACACATTTGTCTCCATCATACACAGGGCTCAAACTTGTCCTGTTATGGACAAAATTTGTCCTGTTTTTGGTTCAGGGTGGGAAATTCATGGGCTGAATAAATCTCCCAGGGAACTCATGCAAGATGTGATGGCTCTGCAGTGCATATGCTGGGAACCTGGCAGAGCAGGCAGGTCTCTGTGCTATATGGCCTGAGCAGAAGTAGGATTGAGCCCAGGCCCCCAAAATTTAAAGTTTAAAAGGGCCAGTGCCCTCCTTCCCCAGCATTGTGACAAATATGCCTTGTGATCCATTGTGGAGATCCCAGTCAGCCAGAATAATTAGGTGGCAACTCAATTTATTGCCTGCAGCCCTCTAAAGCTCAGGAAGTGCTCTTTCAGCTCTCAGATGGTATTTAATCAACATATCATAACTTTTATTAAGCCTAAATGCAATGCTCCTGAGATACTAAATTTAAAGTGCTCCTGAAAACCAGGGCTGCTTTTATTTGATTTCCATATCACAGCATCATGCAGAATGGGACCAGGGTGACAAGGAACCTTCACTACAGGCTCAGGAGGCTCCAGAGAGCCTTGTCCTGCTCTGATATCTCTGACACATCACCAGGTACCAAGAAGGTGGGAGAGGGGTTGGAACCTTTTTGAGGGTATTAATTACAGATGAAGAAATTGAATTGCAGTGAGAGCAGATTCACCTGAGCATCAAAGGGCACCACCAGGTCCTTGCAGAGGTGTCTCCTGCAGGTCCACAGGCAGGGAAAAATGCTCACACTCTTCCCAGGAAGAGGAAAAGAAATGCTGTGTCCATATGCTGAGCTCTCCTGGGCACCTGGATGTGGCACTTGGGGACATGGGTCAGTGGGGCCTCAGCAGTGCTGGGGGAACGGTTGGACTCTGATCCTGGAGGTCTTTTCCAACCCAAAGAATTCTATGGTTTGGACATCTCCTTTGCCCTCCCATATCCTGGTCCAGCCACCCCAACACTCCTCAAAGAGGACTCCACCCCTCAGTGCCCTGCACCTGCACATGGGCAGAGAAGCTCTGCTTGTACCTCCCTGCTGAGCTGCCTTTCCCAACTTCTGACCTCAGCAATTCCAGAGGCATCCAGTTCTGAATGATGCCCAGGACAGGTGGTTGCAGTTTGGCTTGGCCAATTTGTACCCAAATCACATTGGTTCCCACATTGGCCAAAACCCCCTTTGTAACTGGTGCCACAAACTTCCCTGGGCTGAACTATGGGACACCCAAGCCCAGCTGGGATGGATGGGGAGGGTGAGGGAGAGAGAATCACACCCTGCTTTCCCACTCTACAAGATTCCCAGGAGGTTTGCCAGGAACTGTAAAACTTTGGCAAGTGTTGGAGAATGGCTTAAAGAGCTAAAGACAATATTTAAACCCCATGGAAATTCTAAAACAAGGGTGTTATTAAAGTGGAATTAAGGACAAAGGAGTTGCTAATATCTACAAGAAAAGGGAGAATTAAGAATGTTTGGGTTTAAAATAGTATTAGAATATTAGCTGAAACCTAGAAATAAGGTTTATCTGTAAAACATTGTCTCTGAGAAGGTTTCAATTCATGGAAGAGATAATAATTTGATTTCAGACATCTCATAACACGTTCCCTTGTTCCAGAGCCATCCTGGAGCTGGGCAGGCAGGGTGCTGTGTGTTAGTCTAAATTATAAGAACCACTCAAATGGCAAGGGACAGGATTAAATCCCAGCATAAATACCCTTTGGAAAGAATATGAATCCTTCTGCCTCAAGGGAAAAGCCAAATTCAAGTGAGAATAGGAAACTTTTGAGAGGAAAAGCTCCATTTTGAATAGCAATTTTTTAACCATGGTAAAACTTTGTTATTGCCTGGCTGGTTTCTAACCAGAGAAGGCATAAAGGAGCTATTCTTTAATCTCAAAAAATAAAGATTTTCAAAGCATAGTATTCCTTACTCACTGTGTTCTGAATGTGAGTTAGTTATGGATGTTTTTACAGTTATCAAAGTCTTTCCCTGTGTTTGCTTTTTTTATTGCTGGTTTTTTGTTTGTTTGTTTGTTTGTTTTTGTGTTTTGTTTTGTTCTAAATACTGAATAGTGGTAAAATTATGAACTTGAGCAGGATAGAGTTGTATTCTAGGGTCTCCTGGAGGCTGATGGCCTCACATACAGGTCTGGCCCTTGGCCATAATTTAGTTTTTAAGGCACAAAAGCTATGGGTCCCAGGACATTGCCATGGGCAGCTGGTCAAGAGAAGGAGTATCTCTTCAACAGTGTGAGGACACATCTGGAATACNATTTTAAGGCACAAAAGCTGTGGGTCCCAGGATGTTGCCATGGGCAGCAGGTCAAGAGAAGTGTGAGGACACATCTGGAATACTGTGGGCAGTCTGGGGACCCCAGTACAAAAGATGCTGCCAAACTGAAGCAAGACCAGTGGAGACCAGTAAAATGGCTGTGGGGTTGGAGCCCAGAACAAATGGAAGGTGCTGGGACAGGGACAGAGGTCTGGGAGGATTTCATTCTTTGGAGATATTCACTATTTGGTGTTTTCCTCTTTGAGGTTCATAGAATCCCAGAATGAGTTGGAAGGCTTACATCCTTAAAGCTCATCCATTTCCACCCCCTGCCATGGGCAGAGACACCTTCCACTAGCCCAGGTTGCTCCAGCCCTGTCCATCCTGGTCTAGAACACTGCCAGAGATCCAGGGGCAGCCACAGCTTCTCTGGGCAGCCTGTGCCAGGGTCTGTGCACTCTCACAGGGAAGAATTTCCCCCCAATATCCAATCTACAACTGCCCCATTCAGGTTCCTCCAGATGATGAGAACTCCAACTGCCTCACATGGCTCTGTGCACTGTGGCCTTCAGGCTGAGGATGCTGAGGTGGTTGGTGGAGACCCACCTGGGCCAGGGCCATCAGAATTAGCAGAGTTGGCTTCCAGGGTCTCGTGCTCCATGAATCAGGAGACACCTGGCAGCTGGAAAAGAGGTGAGGAGCCAGACAGGGACAGGTTCAGCTCTCAGCCAGAGCCTTCCAGTGGGAGAATGGTTGTCATGTGCAGAAACCACCAAAGTTTGGATGCAATTTGTGTATGCACAGAAAATTTTTTGCGTCTGAAGCTGCCAGGATCCACCGGAATACTGTGGAGCAGAGAGAGACTGTGTTGTTTGCCTTCTCTGAATCCATTGCAGAAGATTCAAGAGACTTCTCACTATCTTAATGCAAATTCAAGAGACTTTCTTGCTGGTTGTCCATGGGGGAAAAGGCACCACCTTAAATATAAAGATAAAATGTTTGCCCTCTACCTGGGGCAGGTTAGAGATGGAAGGGAACCAAAGCATCCTTGAGGCTTGTCTAAAATACCCCATGGAGCAGCTCCCTGTGGCTCAGGCAGAAGGTCTGGAGGCAGACAGGCAGGGCAAGGTCATTCCTGCATCCCATGGCTGTCTCCTAGTCGGCTGGAAGTTGAATATCACTAGCAAATGCTCTTGTCGTTAAATATATTCTTTAGCACACAGATGATTGCTAAACTAAGCTATAATTATTGGTGGAGCTGGCAGTGGAGCCTGCAATTCGGGTTGCCAAACATTTCCCATTAAAAGATTCTCTTTTCCAATGCTAAATCCTTGCCAACATGGAACAGTTCAGGCTGAAATTTTCAGTTGCAGGCCGTTGGCTCAGGCTGGGCTTTGTGTATATGAATATGTGTGTGTGTGAGGAAGCAGGAGGGAAACAGAGTTCAACCAGATCCAAGAGTGTGATATGGGTAAAAAGACATTGTTTTACAGTTATTTAAGGGGGAAAAAAAATCTAACACCCACATTGTGGAGAAATTCTGTCACTTTCATGCTTTATTTTTATATTCACACCAACTTGAAATTTGGCTTTGGGCCCAATCTGGGACTTTTAAGTCCTTCAAACTCCCCAGTTTTGGCCAAGTCAGATGCCTCTGCAGGTGTGGTGAGAAGAGAAGGCTTGCCCTGAAGTTTGTCTGGAGTTTGTGTAGCCGAGGGCTTCAGGAAGGAAGGAGGATTCCTCCTTCCCAGGGCAGGTTGGCAGCCTGGTATGTGGTTTGGCCCTGGAATAATGAGAATGCAGCGTGGATTTCCTACACCCAAAGCATTTCTCACTTGATAGGGAGGCAAGCACGCTGATAGTGTGGGATAAGGGATTTCTGAGCAGAGGTGGGATACAGAATGGGCCATCCAAGGAGATGAATGGGGAAGGGGTGACTATCTATATAGTGGGGTGTGTAAATCCTTGGAAGGTCCTACAGCTTCCAGTCTGCGCATCCCAGCTGGTTGCAGGACCAGTCCATAGCCCTTTGTGCCCACATCTCCTTCCCTGGAATCAGAGGTGGGTTGAGGTGAGAGTCCTGAGAGTGGGAACTTTCAGGAACCATCATTATAAGCCTAATTTTTACCCTGTCTCCAAGGTTGGGGAGATCTTCCCTCTAAATCTTTTCTGTCCCAAAGCCCATCAAGTCGTGTGAAATTTGCTGAGTGTTTTGGCTGTACTGTCAAAAATTGTTCCCAGCCAGAACACCTGGTTTGGGTGTTTTGGTTTGCTCTGCCAACAAAGGCACCTCACTGGAAATGATTTGGGTTAAGACAGCACAGGATCTGAACGTGGTGCAAGAAAGATGATGCACTTGTGATGCAGCTAAAACTTAGAAGAATATCCAGGAGCTGCTGATGGAAGGAGCAGTGTTGAGTCAGTGAGGCACAGACACCCTGCAAAAAACTGTTTGAATCTGGGCCAGGAGCATCAGGTACATGAAGAGGGGAAATGAAATCAAGCTTTATGAGCATCCGTAATTCTTCAGAGCATCCATTTGTCTACACCTCACCTTGTTTATGTGTGTGATCCTACCCTGTGAGGATGGAGAGACCCGGAGATTAACGCTGGTAGGTAATTGCAGGATGCTTGAGGGTTCCCTGATGG
>VWYO01004895.1:78532-89902 GCA_013400275.1 Rhadina sibilatrix
TACAAGAGCAACATCCTGTTTTGTGATGTGCCATTATCAGCTGCTATTTCCCAGGGGGTGCTGATGGGATCATGATTATTATTTTTTTTTTTACTGGATGATGGAACATGAAAGAGTCTTGACCCTCTTCATAGATTCAGTTTGTTGGGTGAATAATTCTTCTTGGCTCCAATTAATTTTGACACCGGAGTAAATCTGTCAACAGTGGAAACATCTGCAGGAGCCGTGATGGAGCCAGGTTTTCAAATGAAGGGGACACCTGCAAGAGGTCCATGTTGCCTTCAGGATTCCTTTTCCGTGTGGATCAGCCATGAAATGGGCTGTATGTCCTTATTATGGAAATAAATCCATAATATGGAATTGAGAAAGTGGTGCATTTAATATCTGCTTCTCACACGGTGGAAATGAGGGTTTCCTTTCAGCTCTTTGATCTTATTTGGGCACAATTCCTCTTCTCCTCTTCCTCACTGACTTCCTATCTCGTGGGCATTGTGGTACTGGTTAAAAGGTTGGACTTTATAATCCTGGAGGTCTTTCCAGCCTTAAGGATTCCACGATTCTACAGTTGGGCTGAAAGCCTCCACCTACAACGAGGAGATACCTCGCACATTTTGGGGATTTGAGGGCGCTGCCTTGATCCCACTGGTGTCAATGAACACCTTGGCACTGGAACACGAGTTTGCGCTTCACTTTGACTCATCTGCAATGCCTAAAAGCAGAAAGTGGAGCTCTGCAGAGACTTTCTTGGTTTACAAGCCAGGTGAAGATGGGCTTGAGTATCTCAGCTGAGACTTCACATTTCCCATCATGGAGGCAGAGACCAAAAGTGAATCCACCCTAATCCTGCCCTTAGGTCGTATCAGGGTCTTTTACATCCCCTTGGCTTGTGTCGGCTTTGAAGACACCAGATTCCCTTCTGCTGGTGGCATTCAGACATGGGACCCTCAGAACTCTGTTCTTTCCATGGCATCCCACAGGTTTCTGTCCCTGAGACCGGCTCAGCGTTTGTGCCCTTGTGCAGACATTGTTGTGACAGGGTGTCCTTTGTGCACAACCCCATCAATGGCAGCAATTGCAGAGCTCTAATCCAAATAAGTTTTTATGCTCAGCACTGGCTTGATATTTCCTTTGGTCATCCTTGTAGAATTACTTTCCCCAAACTGTTGTCAACTTGGGTCATTTTGTGTTACTTGTTTGAACTTGTCAAATTTCATTTCAGACATGGGTAGTACTTGACTCATATTTACTTCAAACTCCTCTTCCTGCAGTTCATTGCTTTCATTATTTATAGGTGTTCTTGAAAGCATATCTGCTAAGCTCCTTACTGGGCCTGTATTTCACATTTAATGAGTACTTTTGCAATTTCATTACATTTTTTTTCTCAAGTCCAGGTGGCTCATTGTACAATGGATTTTTCTCTATGGCTCCTGGTGCTTTATGGTCTCTTTCAACCTTGATTGAATTCTTCCCATAAACATATTCATGAAAATACTCGTGACCTAAAACAATTGCCAGGATTCCAAGTGTAAGCTGAGTTTCTGGTGGGTTTTGGCCCATGGCTCAGATTGTCATCTTGCCAGAGGACCAGTGCCATTGCATCACTTTGGGTCTTACACTCCCAGGTAACCTCAGAATGTTCCAGAGTTGATGCTTCTATGGCAGCTCTGCTTTACACCAAACCTTATTCTATTTGCAATTATCTTGGAGTTGTTCTGCACTATCTGTGAGATCCAAGTTTCCCAGTGGGAAGGGCCCTGGAGGTGCTGGTGACAGCGGCTGGACACCAGCCCAGGTGTGCCCAGCTGGGCAAGAGGCCAATGGCCCCTGGGCTGTCCCAGCCATGGTGTGGCCAGCAGGCCCAGGGCAGTGACTGTCCCTCTGTGCTGGGACCTGTCAGGCACCTCCAGTCCTGGGGACAGCTCTGGGCCCTCACAGCAAGGGAGACACCGAGGGGCTGGAGCGTGTCCAGGGAAGGGAACGGAGCTGGGGAAGGGTCTGGAGCACCAGGAGCAGCTGAGGGAGCTGGGAAAGGGGCTGAGCCTGGAGAAAAGGAGGCTCAGGGGGAACCTTCTGGCTCTGCACAACTCCCTGACAGGAGGGGGCAGCTGGTGGGGGTCAGGCTTTGTTCCAGGGAAAGGGACAGGATGAGAGGAAACAGCCTCAAGCTGTACCAAGAGAGGTTCAGGTTGGACATCAGGAGGAATTTCTTCATGGAAAGAGTTGCAGCAACTCTTGCACTAAGAGTCTTGGTCAGGGAGTATCCCTCTGTCATTGCAATATTATTAGCAGGAAAAATAATGTCTGTGCCCTCATGCATTCCCAAAAAAACTTCCTGGCCAGAGGTTACATAATCCCACCTGCCCTCACTTGGCTAACTGCAAAGCTCTGCTAAAGAGCATAAACACTTCTGTGTTCTCAGTGACACGGTTATCCTAAACATAAGGTTTGGTATATGCTGCTGCTTCAGTCTCAGTGGTAATCCTCTGAGATCTGGGCACGATATGTTAGTGCTGAGATTACCCTACAGAGATGTTTGCTTGCATCCCCTAAAAGAATTACTGAGCAGAAGTAGGAATCTTTTCCATCAGCCTTACCCAGCTTCCTAATGCAAAAATCCTCTGGAGTTTGGAAGTCTAGACTTGCACATATCAGACATGCCTGCAGGCTTCCTTCAGATGTTTCGTTGTGTTTTTTTTAATATGTTCAAATCCTTACTTTGCTTGTTTTAATGAAAGTGACTGTTTTCTGTTGAATACCTTGATTGGTTTCTGTATGCACTCGGTGTGTCCTGTTTTGTCACCCACTCAGGTTCAGCTGTTTTGCTTTTTGGTGTCTATGTGACCTCATGGGGTTGATTTGCAGAAAAGGAGGCTCAGGGGGAACCTTCTGGCTCTGCACACCTTCCTGACAGGAGGGTGCAGCAAGGTGTGGGTCGAGCTCTGCTCCCAGGGAACAGGGACAGGATGAGAGGAAATGGCCTCAGGCTGTGCCAGGGAATCTTCAGGCTGGACATCAGGGGGAATTTGCTCCTGGAAAGGGTGGTCAGGCATTGGAAGGGGCTGCCCAGGGAGTCCCCATCCCTGGAGGTGTCCAAGGAATGCCTGGACGTGGCCCTCAGTTCTGTAGACTGGGTGACAAGGTGGGGATCAGTCACAGGTTGGACTCAGTGATCTTGGAGAGCTTTTGCAAACTATGATCCTGTGTTATGGTGCATAATTCTTATGGAACCACAGCTGTAGCTGTCAGTGTTATGGCTGATGACATGACTTGGGTCCCCCTTTGTCACCAAAAGCATTGAGACCCACTGCTACAGGGCTGGATATTTGTCAGTCTTCCTCCACCATGCTGGTCTCTGTCTGTCCATCAATCCATTTCTGCTCAAATCGGTCCCAGTCTGTAGCATTCTTGTTGGTCTGTGGAGCCCCGTGTTTCAGGCTCCCAGCAAAATCCACAGGGATTCAGAGAGACTGATTTTGTGCCAGATTTAATTTTGAGGTGAGATCGTGTTCCAAAGGGAGGGTCTCTGGGAAGTCACGCCCGCCGGAGCTGTAGAGGTGACACAGTGGCTCTTGCACAACCTCCACCTTGAACTCCCACGGCTGCTCCTGAGGGGGGACACGAGAAGGGAAGGATCTGCAGGACTGGAGCAGCTGGAGCTGTGATTTGACCTTGGAGAGGGCAGGAGGAATTTGCCCGAAGGGCTGAGAGCTCGCCTGAGGTCTCAGAGTAGTCTGGAGCCTGGGCTGACACCAGAACACACCTGGAGCCTCTGGAGCTGGATAAATTTTCCTCCTTTTGGGCAGTTCTTTACACCACATGGATTTGTTTGCTCCGCTGCTCCTCTTCCCTATGACCACATATGAGAGGCTTTTCCAGATCTTCCTCCCTCAAAATCTGTGTCACCTTCCATGCCAAACTCTCCCAAGGAGAAAAGCAGAGCCACCAAAACAAAGCTAAACCAGTTTGATGAAGATTTCTCCAGCAGGCAGCCTCCTCCCCCAAAATCAGGATGCACCAAATAATGGAGCAAACAAATACTTAAAAAAAAAAAAAAGTCCCTGTGTGTATCCCGAGCTTTTAAAATGGCTGGGAAATTCTTGCTTTTTGGGAGTGACCAGTTCATTGCTTTGCTAAGTATCTTTCTAAGCCACCTCTTGTCAGAAGAAGAGAATAAATGAAAAGAGAGAAAGAGAGAGAGAGAGAAAAAGACCTTTGCATAGCTTGAGCCTTTGTGCCGTGCATTCAGACTGATTTGTACCCTTTGTAGTCTTAATTATTTGTGAGAGCAGGATAACAGGAGTACCAAGCTCACCCATTATTTCCTGCATNAATTTATATTAAATAACTTTCCAATTTTTTAGTCGCATTTATCAACAGAGACATCCTGGTTTATGTACTTTCTAATGATACAAAAAAAAAAAAAAAAAATGCAGGGGGGGAGAGAGGAGAGAGAGTGCATAAAAAAAATTCATTAATATCATCAGGGATTAGGAGGCTGATTAAAGTGTAGCTGTTAGCGTATGCAAATGAGCGATAGGCATTTATCAGAGCCTGTGCAAGCTGTCTCAGAGCTGTAAAGCCCACGTATGTTTTTCAGCTGATTAAAACAGTTTTAAGTTCTGGAGGATTTTTTTTTTTTTTTTGAGAGAATAAAAAAAAAAAATTAAAAACGCCACCATCATCTATCCTTTTCCTTTTGGCTAAATTCCTCTAAGTGCACTCCAACCATTTCCACTTGAATACACTCACTCTCTTTCTTTCTCTTTCGGGTAATGAGAGTTTGGGAAGGAAATGAATGCAAACGAAGCAGGAGGCTTGCAACAGCCTCCTTGGCTTCCAAGGAACTTCCAGAATGAGGCTATTGGAGGCTGAGCCCCGGGAACATCTCTGGAACATGGACATGGTGCAGCCTGGCCAGGCTCAGGCTCTGGGGGGGAGGCTCTTCTTCCTCAGCTTCATCGTGCTTGGGGTCACATTTGGAGCCCTGCCTCACTCTGGATGGAACTGGGGTCTTCATCCAAGCCTCTCACAAGCCCAGCTCCCTGTTACAAAAGGTTTGTTATTTCACCCAGGCAATAGTTCTTCCTCATTCTGGATGAGCTGGTAATGAATGGAACAGCAGTGGATAACCAGGGGTCTGCAGGGTGGGGTACAGGATGGGATGCAGTCCCTGACCTGCTGGAGCACAAACCCTGCAACAAACCCTGCTCCAAACCCCACTACAAAGCTTGGAGGAGGGGCCTGTAAACCACAGCAGAGGAGCAATGTCAGAGAGAACTGGAGACACCTCCACATTTCTTTTTCTGCACCCCACACCCTGTTGGATCTGCTTGGCTTGGGCAAGGTTTGTTGAAGAGGCTGGGCTGGGCTTTATTCTGGAGTCCCCAGGTGAAATCCCCAGAGGGGAGTTTTTCAGAAAACAGTGATGCTTTCTAGAATGGTTGTTTAACACAGACACCCAAATCTGTGCTTTCCACTGGTTCAGTCCATCTGCACCTCCAGCACCTCCAAGGAGAAGCCACAGTAAAATAACTGGAAATGTCCCTCTGCTGTCACTAATATTAGGATTTTATGCATCCATTTCATCAACACTACATTAAATTTCCCTTCCTTGGGGTATTGTCCATAATTAAAACATTCTCTTTTTTTGTTATTTATCAGAGATAATTTAAAGGCTCTGAGCTCTTGTTACTCCTCTACATGTGGCTCAGTTGGAAAAGGAATTTCACAGGGTGAAAATTCAAACCCTGAGAATCAACAAAAGTGCTTTTGGCAGACTGAAATGAAGTGACTGGCTGAGGGGAGTGAACTCCTGGAGGAAATTCTGGAATTTTTCTAGATCTGGGAAAATCATGGGGCAAGTGGATAAAGGCTGGTTTTGTGCGGTTTATCACGTGAACCCAAAATTGATCACATGGCTCTTGAGCTTATCCCATACGTGGAGTAAGCATCATGGTAAGCATTCCTTGGAAGAGCACTCTCAGCTATGAGCCTGCCAGGTTTTCCATTATAAACCAACAATGGTATTTAAAGTGTTTATAACTTCGCTGTAAAATTTTGCTCTGTTGAAACTTGGCAAACCAGGGCCCTGCCCAACAGCGATTTTTTTTTTTGTTGTTGCTGTTACGTATTTGGAAGTAAATCAGCTTGGCCGTTTATGTTTTAAAAGATTATTTCTTTTGAGCCCCAGCCTCTCATTTCTCAGGCTGGCAAAGGCTCCCGGCGCTGCAGGGAAAATGCATCCAGCGTGGAGGACGGGCTTTGTGCCTGCCATTGAACAGCGACCCCCTCCAATAACTGGGGAAGCACTCTGGCAGCTCCTGGACTGCATCCCATCCCATTTCCCCCTGCAGAAGCGTGGATATTCACTGCTGTTTCATACTGTTCATTACCAGCCCTTCCAAGGCCAGGGAGAAATATCGTGTCTGGGTGGAAAATCGAAGAAGGGTGGAAAGGGGCCAGGTCTGGAAACAGCCTGTGAGTGACTCAGGAAACCGCAGCGCTGGCAGCACGGCTGGGCTGGGGACAACTGCTGGGGCAGCAGTGATGGTGGCTCCTTGTGGGAGCTGCTGGAGGGAACGTGGCAGAGTCCAGCAGCAGGGACACAGGGATGTCTGTATGGCAGGATGGGCACAGCTGCCTCCAGCCCTGGGATCCTCAGCATGGGAAGGGCATCGACCTGCTGGAGTGAATCCAGAGCAGACCATGGAGGTGTAGCCCTGCTTTGTGCCTGTGATGTTTTGGTTTCTCTGAAACTCTTTCCCAGAGAGTTTTCTGTCAACAAGAGACACGTTTTCCTAACTGTAACCTTTGTTTACATTCCTTTCCCTGGGAGGGACTTCTTCTTGATGTCCCTCTGACTTGACCAATGTGATTGAAGAAGTTTGTCTTTCTTCCACCCCTTGGGTGGCTCTTTGTAGAATAGTATAAAGGGAAGAAAATTCCTGGAAATAAATGGAGTCATTGTCAGCCTTCTGAGCTGGAGTCTGTGTCGTTGTGATCTCAAACAGCATCATGGAGGTGCACCAAGGGCTGGAGCCCCTCTGCCCTGGAGCCAGGCTGGAAGAGCTGGGGATGCTCAGCTGGGGAAGAAGAGGCTCCAGGGAGAACTTAGAGCCCCTTCCAGTGCCTACAGGGGCTCCAGGAGAGCTGGAGAGGGACCCTTGGACAAGATACAGATTGAGAGAACAAGGGCGAATTGCTTTAACTTGAAAGAGAGTAGGTTTAAACGGGAAATTGGGAAGAAATTTTTCCCTGTGNGCATGGGAAGGGCATCGACCTGCTGGAGTGAATCCAGAGCAGACCATGGAGGTGTAGCCCTGCTTTGTGCCTGTGATGTTTTGGTTTCTCTGAAACTCTTTCCCAGAGAGTTTTCTGTCAACAAGAGACACGTTTTCCTAACTGTAACCTTTGTTTACATTCNGCAGGGTTTGTAGCAACCTGGGATAGTGGAATGTGTCCCTGCCCATGGGAGGGGGTGGAATCTGGTTGGACTTTTACAGTCCCTTCCAATCCAGGCCATTCTATTAGCTCTTTCCTTTTCCAATGACAAAAAGGAGCAACAAACGATGAGTTGCTTAAACAAATAATTGGTGCCCAAACTGACATTTCTATGGCCAAGTGTGGGCTCCCACCTTGAAGCCGGCGAGAAGTTCTGGTTGTGCCACATCCAAAATTAAACAAAGAAACAACAAAGGCTTAGAGATGATACAAAGACTTCCAAGTGTGCCTGGAGTGACAATATTGTCTGTTTTGTTTTATTTTTTTTCCCAGGAAAGAATGACTAGAAAATTAAATGACTGCAATAAATGGTATAAAGGAGGTCAAGCAGGCAGTCAAATTTATTTTTTAGACAATTACAACAGTGTCTCATTCAAAGGGACGCTGAATAAACTTGAAAGGCAACAGAACTGAAAACTGATAAAAAGACACTTTTGTGAGCAATTCATCCATAGCCTCGGGCATTCATTGCCCCGAGATATTGCTGCAGCCAATTTCTCCTGTTATGCTACCCAGGAAGAAAGCTGTCAGAAAATACAGAAATACAGGGTTTACAGGAGGTTGTTCCACAGCAGCCTGTCCTGGGGTTTTCTGCATCTCCTCCTGGCATTGGTGGGAGTGCAGTGACACTGATCTGGGGCACTTGGGGCTGTTCTGAGCAGGTACAGCTGTTCTATCCCCCAACATCTGGAGATTTCCACATTGCACCTGGCCCCCCTGAGAGACGGCACCCTGCGCTGCCCCGGTGGGGCTGGCAGAGCAAGAAGGAGAAGAAGCAGGAGAATGAAAAATTCTCATTTTGTATAAATGAGAAAGTCGGGAATGTTGATCTCCCCTGAGGATGGACACACGTTTCAGGACAGAGTGCTCCACGTGGCTGTTCCCACACTGGGAAAGGAGGAGCCTTGGGAGGTGACCTGTGAAGCAGAGTTGGAGATGGGAAGATCCACGTTTCCTCCCTCCTGTGGGAAGCTGTGGATAGACAGGACACACCTCTCCAAATGGGTGCCACAACCAAACAGAGAACTTGGGTTCTTTTAGCTTTTCTTTCAAGTTAAAGCAGGTGAAGCCTTAGCTCAGTGACAAGGAACAGAGAATCCCACAAAGGGGCTTATGGAATGCCCTGCTCTAAGTAGCCAACTCAAATCCATTCTGCATTGGGAATGAGCTGTAGAGAGGATGAACACACCAAATGAAACCACCTTGCTGTTCCCAACCCAGGCATCCCAACTGCTGAGTGAAGCAGGAAAAACACCATGGAAATAGGGTGTCACCAGGCTCATAAGATCATTTAGGATGGAAGCCCCCTAAGGTCATGGAGTCCCTCCAGCTCTGCCAAGGTCACTGCTAATCATGTCCCTAAATGCCACTCTCTAGGGGTTTTTGAATCCCGTGTCCTTCTCTCCAGGCTTGAGAAAACAAACTCCCTGATTATGGCATTTAACAGCTCCTTGGTCTTTCACATTTAATTACATTTAATTTTTTGGGGGTGTCTACCTACATGGAGTCTTCAGGTGAGAAATCATCTGCAAATGGATTTATAATTCTCTGCAAAAGGTTGCCTCCCCCAGTCTAGAGCCATGAAATTTTTGTGGTTTTACTCTAGACAAAAAGTTACAAAGACGCTTTTTTTTTTTTTTTTTCCTTAAATAGCATAAATCAACCTATTCTGAAATGTGTCATTCCATGGAGCCTTTCAACAGGGAAGCCATGATCCAGCCAGGTAAAGATTTCATCGTTCATCTGCAGAGAATAATTCCTGCATTTCAGAGGAGATTTGGGGCAAATTTCCTCCGGCTGCTCTCCTTGACAAGGCAGTTTGGAGACATGAGCAGCTGCCGAGACAGAGGAGCTGTACAAGAAGAAATACAGCCCGACTCCTAAGCATTTTTGGACCTCTCCGAAGGCTGGCTGCAGTCTCGTGGAGCTGGCAGATGAAATTGGAGTCCGAGATGTATTGCAGTAATTCTGCCAAGGAAGTGCTAACAACAGGAAACACAATGCAAATATAATCGAGGTCATCAGCCCCTTTTCCTTGCATAAGTACTTAAATATGTGCTGTTATTGCAGTTACTTAACTGTAATTGCTCAGGGCTTCACGGTCGCTGAGCTTGTATTCTTCCCTCAGGTGATGTATTGGTTTCTGACCCTCCTTGGGCACGCCCTGTAAATATTTACACACCTCCAGTCAACGGCTTTGTGTGTTTATTCAGAGAGGGGACAATTAACACGCAGGGGAAGGAGTTTTCCAGGCTCCTTACAGAGATGGTGTAGGATGGACCTGAGAGGCACATCCAAAATGTCTCGTTTTTGGAAGGGTGCAGAGCAACTTTTTTCTTTGCATCAGGTGGGGAAAACCTTCTTTGAGCAATTGCTTGAAGTGATGCTTGAATTGCCACCATTTAAAAGACACAGACTGCTCACAGATGCCACTAAACTTCCTCCCACGCCACTGCCAGAGGGTCTCCTTGGTCCCTCCAAAGCCCCGAGCTCTTTCCAGCTGGTCCAGCTGGCCAGGGAATGCCCATGTGTGGCACTGATGGAGTTAACCAGGATGAGGAGATCATTTTCACAGCTGACTGCTCTGCAATGGGGCAACAGAGATGCTAAAGAATATTTACTAAAAGGCAGAACATTTGTGAAAAAAAAAAAAAATATATATCCAAGCACACATAATTACCACAGCATATCATGCTTTCATTTTGCAGCTTTCTTGATAACTTCTGGCACAGCTCTCTGGCAGGGAGAGCGTGGGTTAGTGAACAAGCCATCCGTGCCCTCTTTCTCATCCTTGATGTGCCAAAGAATTGGATACAGCCCTAGCTGGAGCTTTAGTCTTGGTTTAATGTGCACTTCCAACTGGCATAGCTGTTTTGCCATCCAGACCAGGATAGAGGGACCTGGTACCAGAGGACAAGGTGGAGGGGACCTCCTTGGAGTAGATTATGCCACTGCAAACCATGTTGTGCACCTCCCTTGCATTGCCTTGTTGGGGAGAGTTGCTCACCAGAGAAGAAAACGATGCCCGGGGCAGGTGAGACACTCACTTTTCCAACCCAAGGTAATGCACTTCAGCCAAAATGTTCTGAATGCTGCTAAATCCTTGTACTTGCTCGATTTCCTTTGCCTTTTTTAAACAGGAAGTTTGTTGAGAGACATCCATATCTCCTTCCCACAATTTCCTGAGTGGATTCTGTCTTATGTCTCTTGGTGCAGATGAGAAAATCCTATGGCCTGGGTCTGGGTCTGGACCACAGTGCACAAAGGGAACACCCAGTTCTGGAAGCTGCCTCCAGCACACCCATTCCTTGCCATTTTCACCTCTTTCTGGCACTGTTTTGCTGTGCAGAGCAAGGTTGCAGGAGGCGACTTATCACGGTGGGAGATACCAGGGAGGGGACACTGGGCGCCTGCAAGATTTCCATGGTCCCAGAAACACTGCAGAAGGGCTTCCCCAGGCTCCATGGTGGTCTGGGAGCAGGTGGGGTTTGGATGGGATGTCCTCTGTGTTCAATGCCCCAGAGACATCATCTGGGTTGTAGCTGCTGAGTCCCTGGTGTGAGAGATCCTCACTCTCCAACCTGTGAGGGCTCCATTCACCATGTTGGGAGATGTGTGCTCACTTTTTAAATTGCAAAAGTATAAAATGACCCTTCCGTGAAGGATTTCTGATACCACAGAGGGCTGCCTCCAGCAGTCTCTCAGCACTGTGGTTGCCTAAAGAGTTTCTTTCAGAAATGAGATCATGTTCAGGATGTTTGATCATGTCATGTTTGCAGGATCTGCTCCCATTGATGCCTTGGTGGTAGGGCTGGGGGTTGCAGGGGCAGCTTAACAAAGGTTTTCTACATTTTTGTCTTACACTTTTGT
>VWYO01004896.1:0-39295 GCA_013400275.1 Rhadina sibilatrix
TTTCAGCAAAAAACAATTGGTAGAATTATATTATTCACCTGCTATTTTGTTTTGGGGTCCAGTGATAAGAGGAACACATACTTAAGGGAAATTTAAATGCCTTTCAGATATTTTAAATTGTTCCTCAGTTTCTGTTCCTGAATCCTCAGAAGATAGGACTTTAGTTGCAAAATTATACTTGCAGGTTTTTGACATGCCATATCTGTGTTCTCAAGGGTCTTTTTAATTATGAGATTTCACAGTTCATCTATAATAAAGTATTATGACATAATAAAGGAAGGGGAAAACCAAATCAAATAGAGTTTAAGAGAGTAAGAGGAAGTAGGCCTGGAAGCAATCTTGATATGTCATTTGTAACAGATTTTGTCTGGCCAGTTCTTAAAAATCTTCAGTGATGGAGATTATGCTTCCACCCCACACCATGTTTATTTGTAGCTGTGTTCATTCCTTTTCTTTTGAGTGACAGATAACTGTTAACTGTAGGGACAGTATTTGTGTAGTTTTCAACAAATTACATTATAATATTTTTGCTGTCATCTATGTCACAGTCGTATGTATGTTCATATGTATGTCTGTCTCATTTATTGATGCTCAAATTGGTTTTGGTTTCAAATTTGGTTTTCCTTTTCATCTCCTAACGAATCCTAGTAAATTATTTTAAATCGACCTTGTATATATTTTGTTCTCAAAGGAGTACCAGACAAACCATTGACTGTAGTGTGTACACATTCAGTCTGGTTTGTCTCTTACCCAAAATTGTCCAATTTTAAGTACTCATTGTCTTCCACAAGATGCCATATATCAAGTGGTGCTCTAGTGTAACAGTAGTAATTCTCTGGTAGAGCCTTAGGTCAGATGAATTTCATGTGTTCCTACTATGGTCAAAGGAATAACTTATTTCAGAGTAATTTTATGAAGTATTTCTACATGTCTCAGAAAGATATGTAGATAGATGTGACCATGCACAGACTAACTCTGACACTAGAAGTACTGTTTTTTACCTGACCAGTATTGATTAAGTGCTCACATAAGTGAATAAATGCATTCTTCTTTCTCATAGTGGACCCATAAGAAGTACGTATGTGTGTATGTATGTGAGTATGTATATATGTTTGTTTGGTTTTGTCTGTTTGTTTGTGGGGTTTTTGTGTTTTGTGTGTGTGTGCCTGTAGAAAATGGTAATGCTAATATTCAAAAGTGTGGTTTTTTCCTAAATTTGCAGCTGCTCACCTCTTTAGAATTTTTGGTAGCTGAAGAAAGTTTCCTTTTGCAAAGTGACTGTCAAAGTTTCTTCTGTGCAGGAAACTAACACTTTGCATCGTTTTCCCTTTTGGCACAGACATACATTGTCACAAAAAGAATTTTAATTTCATAATGAAGTCTTCAGAAAAAGGCAATGCTTATAGAGCAGGGAGAAAAAGATCCCTGTAATTGTCAAATTAAATACAAGGTTAACTAGAATAACTTCAGTACTTGCAATCTTATGGTTAAACAAGAGTTTATTTAAAAAGAAATCACATTACAATTGCACTTGTAAGCTTTGACACCATTTTGCATATAGTTTTAGATGTTTTCATAGAACCTGTTTTTCTCCAGTGCCAAATCTTAATTGGTATGGCATCAGTGACACTAATTTTTTTGATCTGGCTGCAACAGTTAGCTTTTGAGCAGAAGAAGAAAGGCTAATGAAGGAGTGACATGGCAGCAGAGTGTGCTTTTATCTAAAGAAGTTCTCTATGTTATTTCTGGTATATTATCAGTGTGAATTTTTTATATAATACAGATCAGTAGATACACCCATGTTTTTTCCATTTAGGATTTCAGAAGTGAAGTTGCTGGTCTATTAAATGCAATTCTTGGAACTGTAGTGGACTATTGGATCGTATCAGGTTTGCTTATGGACAGAAATGTGTTTCATCAAGTACCTGATCTGGCGCATTACCTTGCCATTTCATGTGAAGGTGAGTATTTCCAAGGCCTCTCAAAAGTCTTCTAATCAGATACACTAATTCCTGATTTAAATCCTTGGTTTAGTTTCAAATTGTTTTCTACTGCTTGTTGCAGCTGTGCACTTCATGGTGTGTACATATGCAGGAACCCATTTTATTTTGTGTTTGTCAGTGTCAAGCAAAGATCAAATAGAACAGGTTTTCTTATTAAAATCCCACTAAATAAATGTCTCAATGTTGATGTGAAAGCAAGACCACACTGTCTGAGGAGGAAAAAAATAAATCTTTGGAGCTATCTTGTCAGTTAGGAGAAGCTTCAAGCATATCATAATAAACCTTAAATTCAGACAAGCAGTTGGAGACCCCTTACTTAACTCAGGTGAATTTTATCACTCTAGAAAATCAATAGATTGCTAAAGACCCTTCAACCATAAGTCTAAAACCTACACTGAACTGTGTGATTCCTACAACTTCAAATAAAACATTTCAATGTCTCCTTCCAAATCCTTGGACTTAATGGAGGGAATGGGAGAAAATTCCATTGAGTCCCATGAATTACTGTAGTTCTTCCTCATTAAGTATACTAGGTAAACCAGAAACGTCAACACTCAAATAACCATTATCATTTAACATGGAATATCAGTTGAGGTATCTGTACTTTTAGGAACAAGGAATTGAGGAGCTTGAAAGACAAATTATCTCAAGAAAAGTACTGAATTATTTTAGATTTTGAAATTAATTCCCACCAAAGCTTCTTCTGACTCCTTTTCCAATCATCATTTTCTGTTGCAACAGGTATATGTAAGCTTCATTTAAAGTGTATCTGCCTTCTACCTGAGCACTCAAGAAGAACTATCATGAAAAGAAATTAAACTAAAATCTTAATCTCTGGACAATTTGTTCCACTCCAGTCTTACAAAAAGCCAATTATGAGAAGTTTTATAGGCTGACTTAGATCTTAGAAAACTAAATCAGTTTGAATATTACGGTGTTTAAATCAGTGGAGCTTTTAGTATGTACCTCTCCAATGGAATTTGTAGCTGTCATATAATAGGGACAATCTTGGATATATATTTCTGTAAGACTTTCTTGCTTTCTTCTACACAAAAACAGAAAACAAGAAGAGGATTCAGTCTGTTTATAGAGATTATTTGACCTGTGCCACTTGGTACAATCCACAGCACTCAAAGCAAAATTGTTGTGAGTTTTTCTAAATTTAGTTATAGTAGCAAATATCTGTATTCTCAGACTTGGGTTTTTGTTTTGATTGAGTCTACAGATCAGTTAATTTATGAGCACTTCTTAGCAGAACTTAGCAGAATCTTAGAAGATTCCCTAAGTACAGGAGAGATTTCCTTCCTCATAGCAGATTTTGCTTTCCAACCATTTTAGTTGTTATTTTGACAAGGTAATTTTCTTAGAATCAAAATACAAATTCTTACCAGTGTAAGAAAAATCAGTCTTTCTGTTGTCTTTTCCAAAATGGAGGTACTTCAGACATATGCTTGATATATATTGATATATCTATGGATATGTAAGTTCCTCTGCCACTGTATGGGGTTGGGTTTTTTTGAACAGTATATGTAGGAATACACAAAACAGAAAGTAAAACAGATTTAATTTGTATAGTTAGTTTGATAACTAAGATGTTATAACAAGAACAAACAGAACTTTGAAGATTACAGAAGATGAGATTAAACTTGTTTATGGAAAGAGAGAAGATTTAATTAAGCTTTCCAAGTAAAAAATGTTGTAAAATATATAAGTTGTTTGTATGATTTTTAATTAGATTATTGTAATAGAAAATTAACTTTTATCAATCTCAATAAGTCTAAGCTATTTGATACGTCTGAATGGTGTTGCAATTTGCTTATGGTGACTTTTAACATAGAACTTGTCAATTACCTTGCATTACTTGCAGATTTCCTGTTCATGTGTTGGAACTCTTACCTGAATTTGTGTCACTTAGAGATTTAAAAGGTGATCATTTGCAGAACTTCACAAATAAATAATTTCATTCCCAAAATAAAAGTGTAACTTTTATAACACAGTATTAAGAGCATTTTAAAAAGTTTTACAAAAAACATGATGCTTTGTCTCCTAAAATATGTTTAACATTCTCTCGGTATCTGGTCATCTTACCAGATGATAGTTATAATCTATTTTAATATGAAGAATTTTAGTAATTCTTACGGAGAATAAGCTTCTGAATCTGCCATAGAAGCAGAAAGCCTGGAAGAGCTATCTTCTAGATAACTAGTTATGTAGATTTCTGTATTTTCACGTTTAGGCTTACTGTATTTTTTCCAATTGCTTCTATCCAGATTTTTCTGTATGTCAATTAAAAATGTTTATTTGTGCCATACCATCCGACTGGCTTCAACTGTTTGTTGCAGAAGCAATTTTCAAACAAATGTGTTTACAGAGGGATATTACAGAGGTTTCTACAGAACCTCTTTCTCTCCAGAAAATAGTAAGTAACTCCTTAATAACTTAAAACACTTCAGTATTTTACAAGTAATTTGATTCATGAAAGTCTTGAAATACATCTTTTCTTCATGGTCTAAGGTCATGCTTGTTGCCTGCATTGTCTTTCCATGTGTTCCACTGCATTTAAATTTCTCTTTGCCTGAAATCTAGGTCAGGAACAATAGTAAAATTCTTCTTGGTGGGGTATTTGTCACACCTGGTATCTGTTTCCATGCAGTTACCATGAAAGGAAACAATGCAACAACAGTGAAAGCTTTTGAAAATAACCACTGATGTAATGATTGCAGTGTTACATTTGTATTAAGGAGAATGCCAAATACAGTGTGATTTTTCTTAGCTACCTTTTCCTTCAGGGTTTTTGAAGAGATAGGTCCAGGCATTTGTTACATAGAACATTTTATGATTTTGAACCATAGTGTATTCCTGTGAATATCTCCTCTTAAAAACTTTGTCCTACTCATAAACCATTGCCTGCCTTCAAATCACAATTCATCATAGTTGGTGAGGAAAAATGTGGTAAAATCTGCAAAAGAAATTCTCAAAGCCATGACTGCTAGCAGGATGCAGGCAAATCAGGGCAATCACATGGTAATGTTATGCCCTAATTTAGAGTAATCAGTAATCTTAATACTGACTAAACAGAATAGGGAATCTATACCTGTTTGTGTTCTACAGATAGAGTCACAAAAAACCAAATTTATACCTTTGTACATTTTCCATACATAAGTTTTCATAAATTTTATGAAGAGATGTCATTGTTTGTTAATACAGCATATTTAAACACAGGCTGAACAAAAGACTGTCAGAATTCTTAACATAAACCAACTGCATAGCTAACATTCAATGTATATTGCCACATACAGAGCAGAATCACTACTTTTAGTATCACCGTGACTACTGATCACTCTCTGCAACTGCTTACAAATTTGTATAGTGCTTGAAACAACTCTATGTGCTTTTAGTAATTTTCCTTAGTATGACTGAGTCTCCTTTCTCATTCCATACAATAAAAATTAGTTTTGTCCAGTTTTGCCAGTTCTTCTCATACAGCATCTTATCAGCTAGGCTTTTCTCTGAGTTCAACAACTCCCTGATGGTAAATGTGCAGTGAAGGTGCAAGTAAAGTGTCCCTCATCTACTGCACATTGCTTGCAAGATCTACAGTGAACTGCTAAATACTCAAAGCCTTTCTTAATACCTTTCTTCAAATATAGTTGTTGTGTATTTGATGAATCCCCTTCACGGGTCTTTTTTCCTATGCTTTTGCCAAACTGCAGAAACTTAGATGACTTTTTTAAATGAGCAGTGTAAGTGGGTTTGAAGCTCTGTGTTACTGGAAAGAAGCTAACATCTACAACAGCCGAGGCTGTCCTAATAAAGAGAGAGCACCTAAGAGAGAACTGGCTTACTGCCTTTGCAATGCTCAAAGTCTTAACCCAACCCTTCATTTCAGAAGAGATGAAGGAGTGAGTATGCCTTGAACCAAATTGCTCCCTGGTTTGGGAGCAGGAAGTCTGTAAATACTTTGTTTTAATACATGAAAGTCAATTAACTGTACTCAAGTCCTATGTCCAGCTAAAGAGATCCATGTTTTCTCAGCTGCCAGAAACTTGAGAGAGGCCTAGAATTTCCCATTTTCTTTCTCAGACACTCACTGAGGCCAGTGTAAAGAGTCAATTACAAAAACATCAAAATGGAATGCAAAAGACAAATTGAAACAATTTAGATGTACAATCATTCAAGGATCAGATTTTTAAAAACTTAGATGCAGCAAGCTGCAGATGACTGCTTTGCAGCAAGTGCAAGAAAAGAAAATTTCATTTCTAAAAGGTTACTTTTGCAACAGGTCTGTTCCTATTCACCTGCTTT
The DNA here is from genome assembly GCA_013400275.1 of Rhadina sibilatrix. Classification (NCBI taxonomy): domain Eukaryota; kingdom Metazoa; phylum Chordata; class Aves; order Passeriformes; family Phylloscopidae; genus Rhadina; species Rhadina sibilatrix. The sequence continues at coordinate 6,309 of VWYO01004896.1, forward strand.
GCGAGAGATAGGGATGCGTGAGACAAAGATACACAAAGCAAAGAGAAAGAAAATAGGGCAACAGCCATGCCCTGAGTCTCAAAGGACATTACAGATGCTAAATGGCGATAAGCAGAACCAAGTCAAAGTGCTGCCTGATCTACCGTAAGTAATACCTATAACATCACCAGTTTTATTCTGCTTTGGGGGACAGCTTCTGACCTGACACATTTCTTGAACTTTATGTGACCTGTTTTGTTGTCTACAAATTACTTCAACTGACAGAAAGCTCTATTGTAAGCCTGTAACACCTCTGGGCTGGGGTTTCCCCCTTTTCTCTATTTCCCCCTTTCTCTTTGAATTTCAGTGTATATGCAGACTGATGTAGTTATATTTGCCTAATGTTAAATTTATGTGGTATATACGGAAGTTCACTGTTCATAGAATTACCTTTAAAGAAAGTTTTTAAGTGGGCTATCCTATTTAATTTCTGTTTTAATACAGTTTTATTTATTAAATGGCATAGAAATTATGTAATTAAGACATTTCAGAAATGATGGTGAAATGGGTAAGTCTAACTATTCCATATGTACACATTAAAAACCATTAAGTACATATACATTAAATTAAAATATGAAATAGAGATCTAAAATGTGTCCCCTTTGCTCTCTTTTCAGTGACTTAATCTTGAATAAGCTTAGAGCAAAAACAGAAGTTCAGACTGCACACACCAAAGAGAGTTATCTTTTGGCTGAAGCGGTATACAAGAGAAATATTAAAGGTATTCTATATGTCTGGTTTATGTTAAGTTTAAAGTGATTGGAACTGATGGTTTAATGTTTAAAAACTTGTCCAGATGAATGCCTGACTAAAACATTCTTCTGGTCCATCTTTCTCTTTTCCAATGTCTCTTTGAAAGGAAGAATTTGTATATATGGTAAAATAAATTTGCCTTCATTACCTTCCTTTCTCCCATACATTAAATAGAGTGTACAGTTTGTGTGAGCTCATTCCAGTCTTGCCTGCCTTACTTTGCTAATCCACCTCAACCTGTGCTTGGTAGGATCAACGTCTTCTGATTTGCAAGTATAATTCAGTCTTCATCTCTCTGAGTCCTAGACATTTTGTGAACAAAGACTGAGGAGTATGCTATGTTACATAGCTGTTTTAAGCATATGGACTGTTTTCCTCCAGGCATTCAGCCAGACTATGAAAGGCACTTGGCTTTTGTTTTAACTATACTGGAACTCACGTACCTAAGGACTAAAATAGCACTGCAGTAATTCATTCAGTTCGTATTTATTATACAAGTTTAATAAATTGTACTTTGCATGAGGCTTGCTTTACTACAGAATTACTTGCTGAAACTACTTTTTCATCTTCATCATCAGAAATTTACCTACAACTCTATTAATATGACACCCAGTACTGACAAAAAGCAAGCTAGAATTGTTCAAATAATTAAAAACAGATTTGTATTACAAATACTGATGGACAAAAGTAGACCTCATCCCCTTAAATGGTTTAAAAGAACCATTTAAGGGGATGAGTCAGGCCATATATTTTTAAAATTGTTTCCCTTTGTTTTTATTGGTTTTGCAAGTAAAAATGATGTGAATTATTACATCTGATTTCTACAAAAAAAAGTGAGCTGAAGGACTTGAGGGGGAGGAAACCAAACAAACCAATGCTGCTTTTTTTTTTCTATTCCCCCCTGCTAAAATTATAAGTAGTGTATTCTGTTGCAAGAATGGGTTCGGATCTGACAGGTTTACATAGTAAAGGTATTAATATAACTAAATGTTCCGTGTAAATCTTACTACAAAAGCTAAGAGATCTAGCCTAAGATACATTGAATTTCTAAGATGTTTGGTTAATCATCTTTCACCTGGTTTCAGGATTTTCCTCTGGCTCTTGTTCAAACCTAATCAATTATTGAAAAGAAAACAGCATTTAGAATGTGTCTGAAGTTTTTATTACACAGAAGCTAGTGGTGTCTTTACATACATAAGCAGCAGCTCTCAGTTGTTTGCTGTTTAAATTTTCAGCTGTACATGATACTAAGGTTTGGGAGTTTTTTTTTCCCAGGGACAACAACTACTATTACTACTACTACTACTATTACTACTAATTATTATTATTATTAATTCCCCCTTTCTTCCTCTCCTTCTCTACTGTAACCAAGTCAGACAGCCTATTGAGAAACAGCAAACCATCTGCTAACAGATTTGAAGTTTTGATTTATATTTGAGTGTGTAGAGGCACTCATGCTTAGCCAGAAACATTCATTTGAATTAAGCTATAAACGCTGTGCAAAAAGAACCATACATTTAAATGTAGGTTCACGAATAAATTTAAGGGAGGGCAACTGCACTCTGAAAGTTTTATTGCTTCAAAACCCAGTATTTTTTGGTGTTTTGTGATCACTTGGTGCTTTTATAGTGTGATTGAAGCTTTAAACCTTGAACTAGAGGGGAGATAATTCCTGTGTTAAACCATTTGCGGTACAATTTCATTGCTGGATCTCTGGTGGAACAGAAGCTCCGTGGGGTTTTTTTTTCTTAAAAGATGTTTAAACAGGATAAAGGAAAATCTTACTCATTATTGAGTTTTCTGGTACATAACCAGGTCTCCTAGTTCCAGGCCCTTTGATTATTTTCTTTAGTTGCTATCTTGCCTAGTCTAGTGTAATCTATTAATTTTTCATGGTAGGAGAGACAGCCCTGCATAAAGCTTGCAGAAATAACAAAGTGGAGAGATTGATTCAGCTTCTCTCTTTGCCGGGAATAGACATTAATGTTAAAGGTAAGTTACCCATTTTCTCTACAGAACTAAGAAATTAAGATGGATAAAGGACGGTATTAGTATCTGTTTGGTTACAAGTTTGTGTTTATACAATCTAATACTCTTTCTTTTTTACATAACACAAAATTAGGACTTTATAGCAAACATTAAGGTAAGATGTATTTATAACTGAAGTGTATTTTAACGTCATGTTTTCTAATGATTTTTAAAAATGCTAATTTTTTTCGATTTTTTCAATAGAATTTCTTGTTTTGAAATCACAAGCTGCCATTTTAGCTGTAATGAATACTAAAAAAAATAAAGTATTTTTCTATCAAATGAATGACATTATTAACATTTCAGTACTACTTCTGCTGTTTTAAAACTTCCCTTGATTTATAATTCAGACTATGCTGGCTGGACGCCTTTGCATGAAGCCTGTAACCATGGTAGCACAGTGTGTGTCCGTGAAATTCTGGAGCGTTGTCCAGAGGTAGACCTGCTCAGTCAAGTGGACGGGGTGACTCCTTTGCATGATGCACTGTCAAATGGACATGTAGAAATTGGCAAGCTGCTACTTCAGCATGGGGGTGAGTGCATTTATGCTAAACTGGTTTAGGGAAATTATCCAGAGTTCTGAATCCATATGAAGTTCTTAGTGTTTTTCTCGATAGTTTCCTAAAATACAAAGTTATTATGAAATATTTTAAAACATTTTTAAGCCAAGCTGGTTTGTTTACAATAAAAATAATACTTTTTCACACTTATCTTGATCATCTGAATAAGAAATTAAACAAGGATTTCCACGTTTTTCCAAGATGATAATGTTTTTATCCTGCATTTTACACCATATGCATTGCAACTATATTCTCCAATAATGAAAGTAAAGATTACCTAGTCACCAATCAAAGCTAAGTATTTTCTATTGTTTTGATCTATTTTTACCACAACACAAAAACAGATCAGTTAAATCTCTATATATTCATGTATTCCAACATAAATTTTTTCAGCATTTGTGAAAATTAATGTGATGGTCACTGAAGAACACAATTAGGTAATTAGTTCAAGAAAGTAATCAATATTGTAATCATGATAACTGCTGTTTAGAGATAATAGTGGGAGGGATGCCTTAGTTTTTAAAGAAAGTACTTTGCCCCTTAGGCAAGCAGAGAATGTTTTTTAAAGACAGGGTATTTGTTTTTGAAGTATGTACTGTATCAATGTATTTAATTTAGCATGTTTTAAAAATCCCATGTATCTGCAAAGAATGGTCTTGGATAGCAACACTTCCTTTTTTTAATTAATTTACTAAAATTAGTGTTTGCAATATCTGTACTATTGCCCTACTGTGTCAGTGTAAACTGTGCTTTTTATGCCAAGTCCAGATTTTTTCAGTAAAAATCATTCTGTGTTTAGTCATGAGGCAAAAGAGTGTGTTTAGAAAGCCTGTTAATTAAGATAGAGAAACAAAATTTTAATACACATGACCCTCTGTATTTACAGTCTTCTCCTGCCCCCTAAAGGCTGTGGCTCTGTCTGTTGTGCAAGTACCATCATAATCAATACATTTTCCTTCTGCAGTTCTACCTCTGTTTATTTACTGAGTCTCAGTTCTGTTGCTCCCAGGTGTTACATATCTCTACTGAACCATGTCACCCTGGCATCTAACTTGCCAAGCCAATACCTGGGCTCAGTTCTATCCGTTGAAGTGATGCCATAGCCAATATTACAGTAAGCCCAGCTCCTCAACTGGAAATGGCATTGCCTTGACAGATGCGCATTTTTCCTAGGCTGTTGTGAAGAACAGGTAGTGAATGATCTTGTTATCATAGGGGAAGAACTCTACTTACACATGCATTCATCAAGGTTTTCTGGCAAGTGTAAGGTTGCGTGTATCTTTATCTTTGCCTTTGTCACACTCTGAGTTATGGCCTGTCAAATTACTGACAAGCCCACGGTAGAAAGCATGTTACCTACTCAGTATGAATTTACTTAGCTCAATAATTGAGAACACATCTCTCAAAAAAACATATTTACTTTCTGTCTCTAAAAGCCTTTAGCTTGCAGAAGTTAATGACACTAAATAATCAGTAATAATAATATTACAGCTTTAATCAGAACAAAGTTAAAATATTAAAATATTATGGATATGTAATGTGGGAGTTTGTCATTAAAATATATTTTTGAAGAAGCATTCATGTTAATATGGCATCATTATTTTAGCACAGCAATATGAATTTATGTAAGAAGATTCCTGATGTGTTCATATTTGAAAAACACTTGTAGTGTCTTAACAGCCTTCATTTTTTCTTACTGATAAAGCCTTTCTTAAACTTCCCAAGAGATGTGTAAGCTATTTAAATATTAATAGGTCTCTTGTACTAATAAACAGGAAATACTAATTCAGACTAGTTCTGAACAAATAAACATGTCCCATTTACTTACTTCTATTTATTAGAGTAATTATGTTTTGTGTTTAAGATCAAAATTTGAAACTCAGTTGTCGGGGAATTCTTGGATTCCTACCCCAATAGTTTACCTTGCTGCACAGCAGAAGGCAATGGCCACATCATCCAGAAAAGTAAAATAAAGAGAGACCATCATAGTAACATGCCTTTAATTTGAAGTCAGTGTCAGCAAATAACCTGGTCTACAAAGTACTTAATAAAATTTTTTAAAAAGTAATAACATTACATTTTTGCATACTCCATGCAAGTTAAGACAATATTGTAAAGAAATTGTTACTAAGGATCTCTCTACATGTTCTGTCTTGTGATGCAAGTATGTAAGTCATCAGTTACATTAACATAACTTGGTACAAAAAAGGAACTTAAACAGACACCTGGCTTCTGGCAATAAGCAACCCAAAATCTTGTTCAGCTGCCAATTAATCCCAAATGTGCTGTTGTTATTAATGTTTATGTTTTCCCTAAGGGCCAGTCCTTCTAGAGCAAAGGAACTCCCATGAGAGACTGCCACTGGATTATGTTGAGTCAATCACACTAAAGGAAGAACTTTTGAATCTTGTTTATCCAGGAGAGAACATTGAAAACTTCTCTGAATGCAGAGAAAAAGAGTTTTGTGATCAGAAGAAAGAACTGTGTTTGTTTTCATTTACTAAGATGCTGATTAATTTTTGTTCAGTTTATAATTTGTCTACACCCCTGACTGTAACTCTGAGAGCAGTAGCTTGTTCAAATGTACTTCCGGTAATGGTTTGTGATAGTTCTAAGATGAAAAATGCATTTTCTGGAGATTGGTTGGTAGATATGTATTTTAAAGAGCTAGAAACTTTTGAAAAACTATCACAGTTCCTTCAAGAAATATCTGAAAGCATGTTATTCTTCCCTAGCGAAGAGGCGAAGGCCTTATTAGCAGTTCTGGAAACTATGGTAGAAGCATATCAGTGCTTAAATCTTTCTAGCAGTTAAATTCCAAACGAGCCACATTGGCTGAATCTTGAGTGTTACTACCTTCTTCTCCTTGCCTGACAGATCTTGATGTGTGTGATCTTAGGAAGGTGCTATATCATTTACACTCAATTAAACTTTGTATTTTCTGTCTTGGAAGTATTTTTTTTACATGCCTCATGCCATAATTTCTCTTTGGTTTTCTGAAGTAGTGAACCTGAACTTAAAACAAGCAGTTGATTGTTTCATTTCTTGAGAAAGGCTTGTGTCTACATATTTTGATATCCCTTAATAAAGCTTATGTTATAAATATGTCATGAAATAAAAACATAATAGAAAAGCCAATTCCTTCTATCCATTTTTGTCTTATTTATCCTTTTCTTAGAAAAATTAAATTATATTATGTAAATTAATTGTGTATTGCAAAATTCAAAAGAGAAGGCACTATATATTTACAGAATCAATATATAATATTTCTCATGTCTTTGTTTGGTAAGAATGGTCACACAAAGACGTGTGGGAAATGTTCCTCATCAGCACTGTGTTGCTTGTAGGCTCATTCATTTGTGCAGTGACCAAGTGAAGGAGACAGGCTCAGACCATTGAGTGATCTGCAAAACTCTAGTAGGTACCACTTGCTGCTTCCCAAGTCAATGCTTTGAAGAACTGAATTCACTCTCAGTAAAACCTAAGGCTGTCCTTGGCTCTGCTCCAACTGATGTTGGCTTGCAACGATTTGATAAAACCACTACTCTAGCATGTAATGATCTTAGTGAGGTAACACTCCTGAGACCACCTCAAAGACTTCCCTGGAAGCAGTGCACAAATCTAGTTGTGTTGGCAGAGGAATTTACAAAGGGTAGGACAAGAGTTTAAGTATAGACTGGACATCATATTCTGAACACAAAGTATGGATATCCCTACAAAATTATGCCCCACTTAATATGAAACTTTTCTTCTCCATTCTGTCACTACATGCAAACCACACATGGTAAATCCTCTAATGCTCTAACATAACAATTTAGGATTGTATGCTACATATTCTATCAGATGGACTTTAAAATTAATTAAGAAAAAGTGAAATTCCCATACTGTTCTTTAAAAGGTATTGAAGACAAGGCAGCTGAATTACCTAATTGTGCTTATGCGTTTGGGGTTGTAGAAAAGTTACATGTTTTGGGGAGCCCTTATTGCTCATTTGTACAGAAACAACTACAATTCTTGTTCTTCATCTTTGCAGAGACCTAAAATAATTCCACACTGAAAGAGAGACTCACACAGAAGTTTATCCCTTTCGCTTCCAAGGGAAGAGAAATAATAACTGCTTTAGAGTGAGGATACCTGATTTTTTTTTTCTAATAGAACCAGTAATAGATGACCTAAAAACTTAGCGCTCAAAAGGTAGATACGAATAAGCAACTCTCCAAATTCCAGTTCTTCTGTAATAGATGTTTGNAAAGAAAGGATTTGGAGCAAGAGCTGCTTCTGTAACTCATCTTGCTTAACTAGAGGGACTGAGTTCCATTGATGCATCTGGCATGCAGCACATTAAAATTTCCATTCAGCCTTCTGCAGCTGAGATATATGATCTTATAGCAATCTCAGATGATGCTCAAACCAAGCTGACTTTGGAACCAGACCTTCCTTTCTAATGTGCCATGCTTATTAACAACCAGTTATTATTTTTATACATGCAGGCAGAAAAACCTGCTCTAATAGACTCTAATAGACTGCATTTGTTTCTGTCTGTGCACTTTTAATTTTTCTCTAGTAAGAAACAAACCAAAAACACCTTTCTCATATATGAAATGGACTAATAAACTTCAGTATTTCCTTTTGTAGGTTGTACTTTCTAAGAAGTGCAAAACATATACTTAAGTTTACAATATTAACATTTGCTTTAGTCAATAATTTGATGCATAGCTGTGAATTTTAAATAAGTGGGACTCGAGGACCGTTTAAAAATTCTGGTGGGTCTCAGAAAGCAAATCCTTTAGAATATTCATAATTCTAACATAATATACCAGTGAAATGAAAGCAGGAAAAGCTTTCATTTCATTCATTTTGGTCTGATGGTGATTCTGCTTATTTAGCCAAGACATGCCTTCAATTATTTGTTATTACCTATATCAATTAGAAAAAAAAGCTGCACATCGTTCATTTAAAAAGTCATACTTCTCTATTTAAAGTAATTTCAAGTACCTCCTTCCAAGATAATGTGGATAACATGCTAAGTGAACATTTTTAACACCAGAAACAAAACAGTTAAAAGTTAGCAAATGTGAATAAATGTTCCAGAAGTAGCCCCAACTTAAACTTTGTCTATGCGCATCATCAGCCTTTATATGGTAATATAATTCTGTTCTAAATTTCTCTTAGTTTAAGGATGACACACTGAAAGTTTTCCTGTTATTTCCCAGTTATTGCAGTTCAGTTTTATACATGTTCAGTTTTACATATACTCAAGTTTGCAAACTTCATAGGTTTTATACTTAAAAGGTTTTAAGTATATCTGTCATATTTAACATAAAATTATATGCTTCATCCAATTTATCAGAGTATCTGTTCTCTTTCAGTCCAGCAAAACTTTCCTGTTAAAGTGAGATCTATTAATAAGTGATTGTTTGCTTTTTAAAATCTCTCTTGGTATGTACGGTATATCCCTGTCTTAGCTAAAAGAACAAAATCAGCCTTTTTCTCTAAATGTCCACGTTTCACACACTGATGTACTTCAGAAACACAAAGGTCTATGTTCACCCTCAATCAATCATATTTCTCCCAGGCCTTTAAAAAGTTCTCAATTATTTTTCACATTCAGCATACAATTGGAGACTATATATACCAGATGATGATGCTGCAATGTTGCTTCCCAGTCAGGTAAATAACAGAGGTCAGCAAAGTTGATAGCAGTAAAACAAATGGTAGAGGACACTGGGATACACAGTCAGGAATTTTAGTGGCACACAGAGATGTTGGCCAAGCTTTGAAAGTTGCCCAAAAAGTTGCATTAAGCATTAATTTCAGTGTAGTATACTCTCTGTGTCCCATTCCACTAAAAAAGGAACAGTCGAATTCTTTTTGATAGAATTCTTGGACGAGAATAAAGTGTAAACGCAGCAATATTATATCTGAGACAAAAAGGGGGATAGGAAACGGAGCAGAGAGGGGAAAAGAGAGACGGAGAAAGAAACAGAAGACAGGGACAGCATTACCACAAGAACCCTGGTGCTCTGTCAGCGTCAGCTTGGCAGATGGAGCGTGTGCGTTGCGAATTGCGGTGCGTTTGCGTAGCTCCCATGGTGGTCTGGGCACGATTTCCAAATAGTAGGAGGCTGCGTGTTCCTTCCGTCTGCGGAGAACAGACTGTCGTGGCCAGGGGCACAGTCCTGGAGCCTCTGCAGGTTCTCAGGGTCAGGGCACCGCGGCTGTGGGCACAATTCCGCGCCGGCAGCGGAGGCGGCTGCGGCTGCAGCGCGGAAAACACGGCTGGTGGCAGGCAGTGGCGGCAGGTTGGTCGCTACAGGCTAGTCCTGGGGCAGGTTAGGGTGGTGGGGAGCGCAGGAAACACAGCAACGGTGCAGCTGCGGCCGGGTGCAGACTGGCGTCGGCTGTGCCAGGGAAACACGACGGGGGCGGCTGGCTGGCTGCCGCGGTGCCCGCTCCGTCAGGGGGGCAGCACAGCACGAGGTCATCCCGGTGGTGAGCTGGCTGGCGGAAAAGGTGGTACAGGGCAAAGCAGGTACGGGCAGGAAAGCAGGAGGAAACAGCGGGAGGCAGGGGGAAAGGGCCAAGCTGACCCTCCGAGTGAGTCCCTGATCCGTCCAAAAAACCCAAAGCAAAAATGGCTCCCATTGTGTCTCAGCTAACTGCTTTAACGTGCTAAGGCTCCTCACACGGCCCAACTTGGCAGGCATTTCTGGTGGGCATTTGCCCCACTGGCCATTGTGGGAGTCACTCAGTGCCCAACTATGGAGGCTTTCTCTGCCCTGCTTGGCTGCTAGGCAAAGCCTTTTGTGGGACAGGCCTCCAAGCACATGTACAGCCCCTATAACATGTTAAGGCATAAATAAACATCAAATTGGTCCTTCTCACTCTGTCACATATTCTTTGTCTCACACTACTGCATTACAAGATAGGAAGCGCATCATGTCAAAAATTGTTTGGAAGAAGTTTTGCAGAGGGTTTATTGATTTCAAAATGGTCACTCACACTGGCAAATACGTAAGTACTGCCAGTATATCACAGTCTGGCCTCAAAAGTTTTGCTATTGATCTGTTTTTATATGGAAGAAAAGTTTAGCATATGAAATTTGAATATTGCTGCAGATTCAATAACCATTTAAATTTTTTTACAACAGACAGGAGGTTCAGACCTCAGAGTCTGAGCTCCTTTTAAACAATCAAACAAAATAGTCCTGAAGGTCTTCCTGTACCATCTACAAGTCTGACTGCAGTTAAATTGCTGTATTGCAAAAGGGGCAAAAAAAAAAAAGCAAACAAACCATGCCTCATCCTCCTCATCAACTTTTGAATACTGTGCTCTGTTTTGGGTCCCTCATGACAAGAAAGACGTTGAGTGTTGCAGCGTGGGCTGGTGGTGACTTGCTGCAACCTTCCAAAAGTGTCTCTGCAAGGAAAGCGTTCAGGCAGACACGCAGCAATCACTCACACACGAACACCACAAGTAACTTGCTAACAATGGAGAATGGGAAGGATCTTTGTGTGCAATTCCAGTGGGGTTTATTTCATCTGCATAAGGAGTCCAGAGGCAAAGGGATGGTAGAGGGTCCAGGGTTAAGTATGGGTACAAGGGACGCGGAGTAGAGTCAGGGACCAATCAACTGAGGGTATAAGTGGGGCAAAGCATGACAGCAACCAACAGGTAAAGACCAGGGTGGATAGACAAGGGTACAGGGCCAATGGGGAAACAGAGAACAAAGAACTTACTAGACCTGGGACATTTATAGTCAAGAGGAGTGGGTAATGCCAATGAGAGGGGCAGAACTTGGGTATATTAACATGATGCTGCAGAGCACCATGGGAGAGCCATTTTTCCTCCCCAAAACCTGTGAGGCTTTCTCAAGGCCTATGGGACATTCCTCCAGGGCATTGCCTCCAAGGCTTCTCTGGCAGGCCCATGGGCCTCCACAACTCCCCTTTCTTGTTTTACTAAAAAGGCCTCTCCCATGGATTTCCACAAGAATCTAACTAAACAAGAGAACATGAATAGAACAACAATTACAACCAAAATCTACAAAATTTATAAAATTTCACAAAAGATAATGCCCATCCTATTAGTTCTCAAAATCCAAGGAATTCGTTGATCCAGCCTGGGTTTTTCTCTGTTTTAAGCTCCTTTATTTGCTCCTTTAATTTATGGATATTTGTGTGGATTGATTCACTGTGTGATGAGAGATTAAAACAACACATTCCCTCAAAGTCTTGGCAACCATGTCCATGGCCTAGCAGTAGAATATCAATTGCTACTCGGTTCTGCAACGTTGCGTGCCTGATAGTCTCTTTATTTACAAGCAGGTCACTGAGGGCAATGGATGTAGCATTGGCCTGCTTATCAAGCCAGCAACCCAGGTGAGAAAGCTCACCAAGGGCTTTAGCTGTAGCTACTGAAGGTAAAAAACCAGAGTGTGACCCTCTCTCCTTTACTCCAATTAGTTACTTGACTATCACATTTTTGTCAGATTCTTCATATCATCTTTTTTGGCGTGCCAATTTACTCTTTTGCTTCCAAACCTTTAGTAGTGTTATATTGGGGGTGAGGGTGGTAAGCTGGCCAAGGCTATGGGGACCGCCTTGGAGTCCTGAGGGGATCCCTGCCCATACTTGGTCTCTGCAGATAAGAAACACCTCCCAGGGTAATACCTTGGGATGAGATGAGGACTAAGATAAGATGGGGCTGGTTTAATTGCACCAATTTATTGGAGTGTATCTATTGTCATCATTAGGTGTTATATTTTTCCTAGATGAAGTTCCAGCTATAGATCTACTAGTTTCACTAAGTATCCAATGTTGGTTCGGCCTTCTATAACAGAACTGAACACAGTTCATAGCCTGGGAAGACCCCAATAAATCCAGTTCCTGGGGCTCCTCTGGTGTATGTGGTAAAATCTTCATTCATTTATTCCAGGTATCCATTGAGTCAGGTTTCTTACCTACATATGGGTATTCATCTGCTGTCAAAGGTATCCCTACCAAGCACGTTGGTAAGGGGTTATCTGTACTGCTGCCCATGGACATACATAAAGACATACATAAAGTTGTAAAGACTTTGCTAAGGTGACCCAGAGATTTTGTCTGGGTTGAGGGACGATCCATGAAATGGCTGGTGGAAAGGTAAGGAGCATCCAAAGCTTCATTATGAATGAATAACAGTTCTCTGCCATTAGGTGAATAATGGGCACTCGGTGATGACAGGTTATTCTGTAAACTTAAGACAAATCTAAAACAAGAATCCTTTAAAGGTATCTAACTCATAATAAGTACCCTCCCACAATCCAGAGAAGGGCAGTGGGACTAAGGAAAGGTCTGGATCACAAGTCAAATGAGAACTGGCTGAGGGAGGTGGGATTGTTTAGCCTCGAGAAAAGGGGGCTCAGGGGTGACCTTATCACTCTCAGCAACTGCTGAGAGGATGCTGTAGCTAGATGGGAATCTGTGGTGGCTAACAGCTGGCCTGGAGGCCTAACAGTTACAAATAATCCTAATTATAATTCTATAACTGAAATATAACTAATAATATAACTACCTCAGTTATAAAACTTGACAAGTCTAGGCTGTTGAGGAGCAGATTTAGGCCATCAGGGACATTGGCCATTTACCTGGGTGGCAACTAATTCAGCCAATCAGGACTAAGCATGCAGACTTTCAAAACTACATGAGGAGAACAGCACTCAATAAAATTTGTCTATTGCCACATGAACATGGAGTGTAATGTTGTATTGTCATGTCCGTCTCAACTGCAACAAGTGGGACACTCTGATAGGCAATAGCCAGGCTGCGAGGATAGTAGTGGAGATGGAGCCCCAGCAAAGGAGGACAGCAGGGGAGAGCTGCCAGCAGCCAGGAGAGCTGCAGAGATCCAGACCATGTAGATAGAGGAAGCCACTGGGGACATGGGGATGCAAGTTTCCACGGAGAAAAGAGAAGTGACTCAGAGCCATGGTATGGACACTACCGCAAAAGCCACAGTGGAGACACTGCAGGCACTGCTCTCCAGGGAAGCAGCAGGGAGAGTGAGTGCTCCCTCAGGCACAGGGGCTGTGGGAGGATGGGCAAGAAGCCAAGAGAGGGATGGCCGTTATCCAGGACCCTATCCCTGCAGTGCCACCCTGCCATGTTGCCGCTGGAACTCTCCCGCCGCCACTCCTGGCAGTGCCTGTATATGATACAGTGCCTGTATCATGGTGATACATACCATATTCACCCATACCGCACAGCCGCTGCTATTGGCATCAAGGACACAGGCACAGTGCCCGCGCCCGCATGCGCCCATGGCAGCCGGAGCAATCTTTGTGCTCCATGTCCTGTATCAAGGTTGGCACACCCCTGCCTGCAGCTGGCTGGGCAGCCCAGCCATCGCCTGGCATGCCCACCAATGGCTACATGTAGCACAAGAGCAGAACCCAGAAATCAAGCAACGCTCAGCACCGGATGTGCTGACACAGGGCTGCAAAGTGCTTGGATCCAGAAGTATTGGTGGGAGGTTGCAGGCACTCGGCGCTGCAGGACACCACACTGTGCAGCATTCACAGCTAGGGCTTGAGAAGCCCAAGGGACATTTTCCATAAATAGACTGACAGTATCCCAATGAGGGGGACCAAGTTACTGCACCCTCACTGACCTGTGAGAGGATGCTTCCTCCAGCAGTTTGGTATTGATTAACATCTTTAGATATGATCCAGTCAGCTTTTGGAAGCAGGTAAAATTAACAGCCATCACAGAAGGGGATCTTAGTAGTGCTGAAAGTATTTCTGTGCCCACATCTGCGTTACCATCAGGTAGCCAGCAGCCTGTGCACCCATGGTTAAAGAATTAAACAGTTAAAGAATTCCCAGTGCTGAAAGGTGACAGGACCACACCCAAAGGTGTTCCTTTCCAGTGGCAAGCCCTCTCTGAACTGTGTCAGCTAGTCACCAAACATGGACTGGCGTCTCTGGCACTAGCAAGCATGTTATGATTTTTAACTGCTGATGAGAACACACCTTTTGACGTCAAGCAAATAGTGAAGGTGCTTTGTACCCTAGTCGAGTATATGATTTTTGAGTCCACCTGGCAACAAAGTGCAGAGGACCAGGGGCTGCAGAATTTAGGGGTCCCACAGCAAGATCCACATTTTGGAGTGGGAGTTTCTCAACTTATGGGACTGCCCCCTGTTGAAACTCCACAATTACAAGCACACCCACATCCTTTAATATTGACACAGGCAAAAAGACTTGGGAATACAAGCCCTGATGAAGGTTGCAGACAGGGCAATACCAACTCAGAGATATTCCATGATCAGACAGGGTTCTAAGGAGCCCTACATATAAATCATAGAGAGGTTGAGAAATGCCATGGATAAACAATTAATAAATAATGACGCAAGAAATCAATTACTACTACAATTGGCATGGGATAATGCAAATGAGGACTGCAAAAGAGCTATTCATTTATTACCAAAAGAAAATCCATCCTTAAATGAGTTAATTGATGAGTGTGCTAAAGTTGGGGCTGATTCATATAATATGACTTTGTTAGCTGTTCCTTTTTCAGGTGCTGCGGGGTTGTCACATCAGTGTTAAGGATGTGGACAACAAGGTCACATCAGAGCAGATTGTCCCCAGAAAACCAACTCACTGGGGACACATCAAAGACATAGAATGGTGACTACTATGGGAAGCTGTATCTGATGTGGGAAGCCCGGTCATTGGGCCAAGCTGTGCAGGTCCAAGTTTCATCTTAATGGACAACTTCTTATGTGAGGAGGAAAATGGGAACAGGAGTGTGGCGGGGAAGCATGCTCAGACACAAGCATCTTCTGTCCCCCAGTGCAAGCCTATATGACCAGCTCACAGGAAGGACAAGAGAGTCATCAGGTATGGATGTTTCCACTGCCATCATAGTAATTATAAGTTCTTTACAGGTACATAAAGTTCCACTCAAGGCCTATGGACCTATAGGGAGAGGGTTAAGTGCTCTATTCCTAGGAACATCAAGTGCAACACTACAAAGCATTTTTGTTCACCCAGATGTCATAAATGCTGATTACACAGGACAGATATGTGCTATGGTGTCAAATGCCTTCTCCTCCTGTGACTATTCCAGCAAAAACTTGTAGTACCCATCTTATACCTCTCAGGCCTTGTCTTCCCAAAACAGATGCAAGGACGTGAGGAGACTGAGGCTTCAGATCACCTTGAGAATGTCAGGTGTACTGGACTCAGGTCTTCTCTGATCGGAGACCAAATATGATTTGTACACTTAAAATGCTCGGGCAAGTCCATCTCACATGAAGGTCAGTAGTATGGTAGATACTGAAGCAGATATTACCATCATTTCTGCAGACACGTGGCCTCAATAGTGGCCTACCATGGCTGTGGGATCTATTATTGCTGGCCTTGGAGGTACCACACAAAGTTGTCTAAACAGCAAACCCGTGTTGATTAAAAATCCTGTAATGGGTCCCTGGTTCAAAATCGGGCGGAAACACTGATTAATGTAGTGATTTCATGTTTGCCTATCTCTGTTTGCCAAATTTAGTGTAGTGGTTTGAGTGTCTTTTCTGCTGTGAGATAGGATCAGGAGAAAAGCAAAGGCCCAAACTTAAAGGGTACAAAGATAGATTTATTAACACACACTAAAAGTAGAAAATGAGAATCAAAACAAAACTTTCAAAACAATTTTCCTCCTCCCCTACAAATGTTCACTTTCCCGCAAACAGCATAGAGACAAACCCTGCGATTTTCAGTCAGTTTCACCATTTAAAAATAGTCTGTCATCAGTTCTTTAGGAGAGGAGTCTCTCTTAGAACTTCCAAGGAATTTCCCCATCGACAACATAGAACAGTCCTCTTGTGGGTCTCAATTCTCATAAAAACAGTCACCTGAGAACCTGCCTTTGTGAAGTCCCTCCCATTAGCAGCTTTCCCAACACTGCATATGGGTCATGTCTGCTTATTTTAGGGTACTGTTTAAGGATGCCTCTTCTAGTATAAAACAAAGGTTCTCTTCTTCTATTTCCAAAAATCATCTCCATCTCCAGGAACAGAGGCCTCCCTTTTCCCTGGGAGCAAAGGGCTTCACATCACTTTCTATCTTCCTCTGTTTAAAGTTCTCCATTTAAATCTGTTATATCAGTCCACAACTATAACTAGATCCCTGCATCCCCCTAAACAACATTCATATGTTACAGGGAAAGTTAATCCATTCTCCATGGTTTCACAAGAGAAGTCCAGCCAAACGAGGCAACTCCTCACTCCTTTGTCCAACTTAGGGCTTGACTCTCTCTTCATTGACTCCATCTCATGCCATGTCTTCTTTATGTTCACTCTGTCCCTTTTCTCTCTCTCACAGAAGGCTTGGGCTTTAGAATTTTCATCTTTCATCAGGAAAGAGTTGATATATTGCCCAGGGCCTGTGGTGGTGTGTAGCCACAGTTTGTGCCTGCCATGTTTTGGTTCCAGGAAATTCTGTTCCCAGTACAGAACTGGTAAACAAGGTCATGCTATTTGTAAACTAAGATGTTTTTCCACACGCTTTCCCAGAGGACGGACTTTGCATGATGGTCTCTTCAAGTGACCAATGGTTCCAGGGGTCTCAACCTCTAAGGCGGGTGCTTTGTGAAAAGGTATAAAATAGGCTTGGAAAATAAACCGAGTGGCTCCTCCTGTGAGGGGTCCCAGCCTTCTGAATGGACTCGCGTCTCCTGTTTCGTGTCCGACAGCGACAGTGCTGGTCACATGATTTCTGCCAGGTGGCAGCCTCTCAGAGTGGCCAGGTTTTTCCCCGTCCTTTTCCACTCTGCCCAGGAGTCACTGGAGAAAGGAGGAGGCCCTCCTGCCCACCTCTGGTCCCATGGGGTGGGCCTGGCCGGCCAGCAGCAGAAGCAAAGCCTACCCGGGCCATGTGTAGGCCCCCGGAGGAACCTGTGGTGAGCAGGGTCAGCCCAGCCATGCCCAGAGCTGCTGCCATCAGGGGCTCGGCAGACATAAGCAGCAGCCTCCCCTCCCCATTGCTGGCAGCTGAAGGGGAGGAGGGGGCCCCCCTAGGGGCTCGGTGAGCTGCTAGCCCCCAAAGGACCACGCAGCAGAGCGGGACCAGCCCTGTTACCTGTTCCAAGGCGGGAAGAAAAAGGAAGTTTCCCAGGCTTCTCCTGATTTTTTAAGCCCGCGTGACCCAGAGGTGTATCCCTATATTTAATTGGCCAAACCGGCTGTCAATATCAAAGTCAGTCACTAATTGTTCTTTACCATCCATCCTAAACCAACACAAATCCTCCAGGTCAAACAGCTGCTATATGTGCCTATGTTGCTGTTGCCCCACTTAACTTATGGGGAAAGGATGTCTTATCAGCATGGGGAGTCAGGATAGGAACAGATTTTTAGCCGGAGCCACTGCATTAAAGGGGATAAAACAGCCTACTTTAGCTTTGGAATGGCTCACTGAACAACCTGTGTGGGTTCACCAGTGGTCCTTGAAAAGGAAAAATTAAATGCCCTTAAATCCGTAGTCCAGGAACCATTGGCTAAAGGTCACATCGAGCCCTCAACAAGCCCATGGAACACACCTGTGTTTGTAGTAAAAAAGAAATCAGGTAAATGGAAGTTACTCCATGATTTAAGAAAGATAAATGCTGTATGGAAAGTATGGGTGCTTTACAGCCTGGAATGCCATCGCTTTGATACCTGCTGACTGGGATGCTTTAATTGTGATTTGAAACATTGTTTTTTCACTCTTCCCTTACACCCAGATGATACCCCAAAGTTTGCTTTTACAGTGCCTTCCATCAATCATGCAGCACCAATGATACCAACAGAAATTGCTACCACAGAGGGAAAAAAAAAATAGCCCCACAATTTGCCAGTGCTATGTTGCACAAACACTTTCAATAGTGAGAAAACAATCTCCAGAGGCACTCTCAATAGTGAGAGAACAATTTCCATATTGTTATCACTATATGAATGACATCTTAATAGCAAAACCAATCAAAGAAGGCCTTTTACAAATTTGACCAGAATTGATGTGAACACTGCAAGAATTTGGCGTACAAATTGCACCAGAACAGGTACAACAACCACTGTGAAAATCCCTGGGAGTTAAAATATTAGATCAGTCCATACAAACAATTTAATTCTCAGCCAAAATTCAGACTTTAAATGATGCACAAAAGCTTTTGGGTATCATCAATTGGGTAAGACCTTATTTAGCATTAACCATCTTTCAACTGGCACCTTTATTTAACATCCTTAAAGGTGACCCTGAGTTAACCTCATCTAGGAAATTAACACCAGAGGCAAAACCTGCACTTGAATTAGTAGAGCAGGCCATAACAAACAGACAAGTGTATCAGATATGTCCAAAGGTTTGTGTTACAGTATCTGTTGTTATTGTTGACCTACATTCCATGGGTATCATTGGTCAATGGGACACTTAGTGGTCTGAGCCACGACACATTCTGGAAGAGGTTTTTTTACCTCACCAACCTCACCAAAAGACAGCACCTTCCATACTTGAATTGATTGCACAATTAATTATCAAATGTCGCCAAAGATACTTACAATTAAATGCCAAAGATCCTACAAAAATCGTACCTGTTCCACTGGAATATTTTGAATCGTGCTCTGCAAATAGCACAGCACTACAAAGTGCTTTACAAAATTACACAGGACAAATCACCTACCACCTACCCAGCCATAAACTGCTGCAATTAAGTGGGACCCCTGCATTGTCACTGCAACCACTGAACCATCGCACACCTCTGAAAGGCCTCACTGTCTTTACTGATGGATCTGGGAAAACAGGGAAAGCCATTGTGACCTGGAAGGATGACAATGGGTGGCAAAGACTCAAAGGTCACAATAATGGATCACCTGAATTACTGGAGTTACATGCTGTAACAATGGCTTTCCAACTATTTCCTAACACTCCCTTAAATATTGTCACTGATTCTGCCTATGTTGCAGATGTTACACAAAGATTGGACCAAGCATTACTGAAAGAAATTGAAAATGCTGCACTATTTGAACTATTAAACATATTCGGAGTCATACCAATTTACCAGGTTTTACAGCAGAAGGTAGTGCTTGGGCTGGTTGGTTAGCTAGCCCTGCCTGGACAGCACCACAACCACTAATGCTGACACAGGCAAGAGCATCACACGCCTTTTTTCATCAAGGTGTTGGAGCATTACAAAGGTAATTCTTACTGACAAACACAGAGGCATGCAACATTGTCAATTCCGGTGCTGACTGTCAAGGCCACACTACACCACTGCAGATGGGGTAAATCCCAGTGGTCTGCGGGCCTTGCAAGTCTGGCAGACAGATGTCACACACCTCAGAATTTGGATGCTTACAGTATATGCTTCAGTGGACACCTTTTCATCGGCCATATGGGCCTCAGTCCACACAGGGGAAAGAAGCCGCAATGCCATTGCACTTTGGTGTTTAGCCTTTGCCTCTCTAGGCATTCCCCATCCAAAAATCCCAATAATGGTCTAGCATACATTTCAGAGTACTTGGCACTTGTACAGCTCTGGGATGTGTTTCACCACACAGGTATTCCTGATTCCCCTATGGGATAGGCCATTGTCAAGCGTGCCCATAGCACTTAAAAGCTCATGCTTGAAAAACAAAAGGAGGGAATGTGTGGTGAAATCCCACACAGTAGCATGACCAAAGCACTATACACTTTAAACCATCTGACAGTACTCACAAATTCTCAGAATCCTGTTATTTTAAATAATTTCTTATTGTTGCAATCTTCCAGTGATGTTCAATCACCCAAGTCCAAGGTACTGGTAAATAAATAAATGGGAAAGTCCCTGGGACCTTGTTACCTGAGGGCACAGGTACACCTGTATTTTCATGAATGTTGGCATCTGATGGGTGCCAGCTCAGTATGTGCATCCTGCTCTACACTCTGCTCAGAATCACATCCAACAACGCCTCCATGAGAGCCCTGCAGCAGATGTCATGGAGCAGTAATCAGAACAACACTTTGCATCACTATATGAAGAAGATATGGGACCTGTGGAATGACAGTCTACCTCTACCTGTAACTTCATTTAGTCTTGATAGACACTTTGAGCACAGGACTAAGCCCATGGATGTGTACTTTTTAATGGAAACAAAAGAGCAAAGCATCACCCATGGTAGTCTTTAAAATTTAACAGTTTGTAAATAAATTAGATATTTGTTGTAATTGGGTTACAGATGTGAATAGTATGTGGCATACCACCCTGCGAAGCTGTGCATGATGGCTCCCAGACATGTCAAGTTGCATAAAGAACCTCATTCAACCTAGGCTTTTTATTTCTGTCATCATGATTGTTCCATACATTGCACTATGTTTGTCGTTGTGTCTGCAAGAGCCCTGCAGAGGATGACAGATACTGCCTTTGTATTTTAAAACAAAAAGAGGGAACTGTGGTGGCTAACAGCTGGCCTGGAGGCCTCACAGTTATACATAAATAATCCTAATTATAATTTTATAACTGAAGTATAACTAATAATATAATTACCTCAATAATATTACTGGACCAGTCTAGGCTATTGGGGAGCAGGTTTGAGCCATTGGGGACATGGGCAGCTATTGGCCAGTTAGCCACGTGGCAACTAATTCAGCCAATCAGGACTAACCATGCAGACTTTCAAAACTATGTAAGAATAGCACTCAATAAAAGTTGGACCAAAACAGTTAACTGTTGTTCAACTAAAGCTGAACAAAAAAAGGAGCATGTCCTTTCTGTGGCCACACAGCAAAAAACACAGGTTCCCTTTCTTTGGACCCTCTCTCTTGAGCAGAGGGATACTTGCTCCCAATAGCAGAGACACTGGTCTGTAAGGGAGGTGCATGGGACATTTCCTCTCTAATCTGCTCAAGGCTTTTGAGTCTATCCACAGTCTTGGACAGTCTTTCCACAGATATGATGCAGGGTGGTAGGGAGGAAAAAAGATGATCATCACATGGCTGGTGCCAGGTACTGTAGCACAGCTTGTTCTCCTCCTTTCATGGACAGCAAGACCAACGAGTTGGTGCACAATGTGCCCCATACAAACCTCTGCCACGTGGATTGTGCACACTGGACCTCATCTGGATCTACAGGGACTGGACATTAATTGAATCCCTAGAGATCACCTCCAGCACAGCCAGTTCTCTCAGGTACTGGGTACCTTCCTCCATGGTGTCACACCTGCCTGGGTGCACTACTAGATCATCCTTGAGAGAGTACTTTTCTCTCATATTAGACAGGAGTCATCTCCAAAGGCTGAGAGCTTCTGTCCTCTTCCCAGTCCCCTTGTCAATGCTCACACCCTGGGACAGGGATCCCAGCTGCTTGGCCTCATTACCATCTCGTTTCATATCCTGAGCTGTGATATTGCAGCATTGGAGCAGCCATGTCAGCAGAGGCCCACCCAGTTGGTGGTGAAATCTCTTTGCAGATGTCACAGCTCATCTAGGGATACGGACTGATGTTTATCTCTGGCCCTGCCTTGTTGGAGGATGGGTTCCTCCAGAAATGGGGACATGTGAGCAATCCAGCTTATCTGGATAAATAAAGCCTGTAACCATTCAAGGGCAGCAAAGCCACGTGCAAGAAGGAACAAGGGATGACAGAAGTCACATCCCAAGAAGAAGAAAGGATGCTAACAGCCTCAGAATGTGAGAATCGGATAGAAGCCAAAAGAAGGACTGCATAAACCTGCTGTGTGTGCAAAACCCATCAACCAATCTGGGCTAAAAGGCTAACGCGTGCTTTTAGGGTATATCCAATTGCAAAGCAGCATGTAACGCATGATTGAAGCTGAAAACTGCGTAAAAGGTACTGTTACTTTGCAATAAATGGCTTGCTTTGATCATATTGATCATGGAGTGATGTCCCATTCTTGATTCTTCCACACTGCCTCTTCCTCCTGTTGTGAGGGTTCTACTTCCTCTTCATCCATTAGTAAGGGAACTGATTTGGCTTTGAATTTCCTCTTCTTTACTGGGGCAACTTCTACTGGCACTGTGTTGTTCCTGTGGTTCACCTGCAGTTTGAGTCACCCCAATGTCTGTTTTTCTGCTTTCCTTCTCTTCCCCCTGAAGGTGCACTGTAGTCACACACTGTCCAATAAACAGTAGCCAGGGTCCAGGCACATTGAAAAACTTCCCTCCTCTCTGGAACTGCCACACCATTTTTCTTTCAAATATTCTACCACTTTAACAGGGTCCTGTCATTGTTCAGGGGTAAATGGAAACCTCTCCAACAAGAGACAATACGAGACAACTCCCTCTGCCACAATTTCTCAATAGGTCCCTCTGCCACAATTTCTTGACTGGAAGAAACCCCTTCTCCCCAGAAGACTGTCATTTCTCAGAGGGTGTAATGGCAGGAAGTGATACAGAATGACCTCCGTATTCTGGGCTGCGCCCACTCCCAGCTACTGCAGAAATTAACCTTGTCCTACCTACAACCAGTGTTTTTTGGTTTGGTTTGGTTTCTCCACAAATAAAAAAATCCTTTCAACTGCATGTTGTACCAGAGAGGTACTAGGTTTAAGACATGAAAGGTTGTTTTGGTATTATCTCATTTGCTTCAGTGACTGCAAGCCATCAATGAACCACACTGTGCATCTGCTAGAGGGCTGGCTACACTGTTGGCTGTCCAAGTGGAAAGAGCAAAAACATTTGCTTTGCATAATAGAACACAAGGAGGCGATTGGGCTGTTGTTTCAAATATTTTTCTTTTATGAATTTAGGCACGACTTTTGTACAGCATTGTGAAGTAAAGGCCTGTAAATAAAAGACAAATGAGTTACTAGCAAGTGTCCATTCCAAAGAAAAACTTTCAGGTCCCTATCTAGTGACACTGGGGAAGAGAGGTCCCTACAAAGCAGAATGGGAATTATGCTTACCTTTCAAAAGTGTATCCATCCCCAGAAATCTCTATAGGTCAAGGTATTCTCAAAGGGGGAGAAGACATTTGTTTTCTTTTCTCCTGCAGGGGAGCACATGTACACTCTTTTTTCTGCAACATCCTCATGAAAATTGCATAAATTTTTTCTAGTTCTATTTCCAAATTTTTCTGTTACCCACTAGAACCCTTCAAGGCTGCAGCCCCTCTCTGCATGCTGTCTCTTGAACAGTCAGTCCTGGATCTTCCTCTGCACTGAGCTTCAGCTGCAAGGGGATCAATACTCTAATTGATTAGATCCACTATCCCTCTTCCTTCATCTGAACAGCCTTATGTCTACCGAGCATCATCTTAGAAAATATGCATCATGGGCTTGAGCCCCCCACTACTAAACAGGAAATAAAACTACGGTTTTCTGTCTAGGGCAAGTGCCATGCTGCTACACTTAAGGGGCTGCAGCAGGGGAAGCTTCATGCCATCTAAGCTGTGGTTGTCACAATCACAGCTCTGCATGTCTGTACCTGCTCTTCAGCAGCCTTGCTGAAGCTGGCCTCTGTCCCCTGCTGGTAGAGGTCAAGGTCTGCCAAGTGTTCAGGGCTTTACCGACACTCCTCTTACCTATTGTCTCTATTACCAGAGTAAGACTTCTTTTTGAGGGGGGAATATGACCCCAAGCACTTCTACAGTTTATGAGAAATCGAACGTGTTTTATCAGTCCTTATGGAAACACGGTCCTCATTTTAGACAAGCTACAGTGTAAGATTGGCTTTCTGATCTGTTTCCTTTGATGAATAGGAAGCTTTGATGTCACCTGCTCATCCTCCTGACCCCTCACAGTGTTTAATCTGTGGGTTTGGGTGGTAGGATGCTTTCAGTTCTATTCTGACATAAACTACGCAAGTTTTTAAAGCTGTATCCTCCTTACATCAGTCAAAAGACACTCCATTTTTGAAAACCTGATACATATCCCTACCCTCCAGCAAATCAACTGCACCATTCAGCTTGGTGTCATCTGCAAATATGTTGAGAGTGCACTTGATCCCACTATGACATTGATGATGGTATTGAATAGCTTTGGTCCTGGGACCCCTCAACCACACCACTTACTACTGTTCTCTGTTTTGACATTGAGCTGTTTTTTGGCTGCAAGACTTTGGGTGCAGCTATCTAGCCAATTACTTAACCATCAAATAGCTTACCCATCAAACTTCCTCCATTTTGATGTCACGGGACTTAAGAAAAATACTTGTCCACCTGATCTGTGTGCTCTGGCTTAAGTAGCCTGGTTAGGGGTTAGACTGAAAATTTATTTCCTCATATAATATCAGAATCAGTTATATGGCGTATAATATTATATGTTTGTAGTTCTTTCATGGCCAAACGTCTGCCTTTGGTAACAGGCTGAATAGGGCTGAAATTAGGAGAAAACCTGTCAACTGCATTTCATCACTGAATGGCTGAACTAAGAAATTAGTTTTAAAACATATTATTTGTAAATAACATGAGAGTTTAAACATTTCTTATCATTTAGATGGGAGAACATGAGATACGTGGCCTTGCCTTGTTGCATGAATGTGTGATGTAAGGGGAATGGCTACTGTCCAGTATCAGCCCTGGAAACACACTCTGTGCAAAGGAACTGAAGTTTCAGAATGGGAACTGCAGTTTCTAAAAGTTCAAGACTTCTCAGTTAGCTGCAGTGATGTATGTCACATGTCCTCAACTGTGTATTCAGGCTAGAAAGAGGGTTTAACATTCCGGTTGAGATGGAGAAGGCCCAAGAAACTCCCTCCTTCCATTGCACCATTATGCATTTTCGTATTGTACACTGATCATTTAAATTAGCACTCACAAAAATGATAAACTAATGCACTTGTTTGAGACAAGGCAGCTGGGCAGATGCACTTCACATAAAGCTTTTCACAGAAACTGCATCTCATGCCTCCTCTGTTACAGCCAGGATAGTCTCAATTACTGTCAAACATGCTCAGTGTTGGCAGCTCTGGGACAGCACACTTCCAGTGCTCAACTCTCTGTATCCTCAATAATACATGAGGCCAATTTCCTACTATTGACTGGCAGGTGCAAACTCCCTGCATCATGCAGGCAGTATGCACCTGTGATTCTCTTTCGACCCTCCCTTTGCTTTATCACAACTTAAAAAATGTAAACATAAACCCTGGCTTTAAACTTCCTAGCATTTGACAGCTTTGACACCAAGTGATGGAAAGTGTCAGCTAATTAAAAAATTAATTTCTTTTTCAAATACCACTCTTTGTTATGAAAATGTCTGCTCAAAATGCAGCCTACATATTACCCCGTAGAGAAAGAACCCAAACTGCAAAAATCATAGTGCTGTATTTAATTATGAATCAGAGGATTTTACAAAGAACAGTAAATTGCATAGTGAAAGCACATTTTCCATGATGGAGAATACATTAAAACAATCCTTTTCAACCTCAAGCAACCCATGCTTGCTACAATTGCTAATTTTAAACACAAACTTCATGAACTACAGGTTTTTGCTTTGGCATGCATTTATGGTAATTGTTTCCCCCCCAGATCAAATGCTCACTATGATGCAAGTCACACAGAGGTCCTCATCCTTTAACTGGAACAGAGCAAAACTGCAAGCTCAGACATTTAAGAAGCCAGTAACCAACAGCACGATGCCTGCATGTAATGGTTTCACATTCTCTAATTTTTACCTTTCTTGGCAAAAACACCAATTTGTTTGAGTGTAATAGTTTGAACGTGTACCAGAAATCTGCTGTGAGATAAGACTATGAGAAAAAAGCAAGACAGGCCCAAATCTTAAAGGGTACAAAGATAGATTTATTAACACACACTAAAAGAAGAAAATGAGAATCAAAATGAAACTTTCAAAATACTTGTACTCCCCCACCAGCTTCTTTCTCTTTCTCACAGACAATGTATAAAAGACAACTCAGAATTCAAGGTCAGTACCACTTACAAAACAGTCCCCCATTAGTCCATTTAGAGAGAGAAGTCTCTCCTGATTTGTTGTGGTAACTTCCCACAAGTAAGAACAGTATGCTTGTGGCTTTTAACTTTCACAAAAGCAGCCGCCCAGGGGAAAAATCTGCAGCTGTGAACTTCCCATATCATGTACCCTTTCCCGAGACTACATATGGGCCGTGGACTCATGCACACTGGGGTGCATTTTAAAAATAAACAGTTCAAATGCGAAGGATTTCTTCATCTCATGGAACAGAGGTCTTTTTGCCCTTCTTTACTGGCACAGAGGGCTTCTGGTCTCATCTCTCTCTGTTCAAACATCTCATGGGATCACAGGATCACAGCTACTAATTCAATATTCACTCAGCCCATTACAAATACCTTTGCTCAAATCCACAAATCTGAACAATCATTTTCCCCATTTCATATTGTTCACAATTTAAAGGGATATTCTAGCATATTACAGTCTGTTACCACAGCTCACAGAAGATTTTCAGCCTAGGACCAAGGCATCTTGTCATCTCTTCCACCTAAAGGGTCACTCTTCCCTCACTGACTCTAGTATCTTCATATTGTCTGTATGTCCTATATGTCCCCAGTTTGGCCTTTTCTCTCACTTAGAGAAGGGTTAGGGCTTTGGAAGTTTCATCTGCACAAGGGAAGAGTTAATATCTTGCCCAGGCCTGCAGTGGTCACACGATCTGTGCCAGGCGGCAGCCTCTCACCCAGAGGGATCTTGGAGCAGCCTGGCTGGTGGATGCCTCTTGCCCACCCCTCCACGACAATCAGGGTAGGCCAGATGCAATCCGAGCCTGGGGCTGCTACCAGGGGTCTGCCAGACATCTCCCTTGGCCTGGCTGGGGTGGGGAGTAGGCTTTAAAGTTATCTGATGTTAAGCTGTAGCTTCTCCTTCCCCTGCCGGCAGCTGCTGGGTCCCAAGGGCACAGCCAGGCCAGGGCCAGCTCCCCCCAACAGGGAGAAGTGGTGAGCCTGACTGGCCTGGGCCGCTCCACAAAGCAGCCCCAGGGATACCAGCTGTTACCTGCTCCTCTGGCCAGAAGGAAAAAGGCTGGCTTGGATAGAGTCAGGGCTTTATATCTATATTCCCAAACTTGCATCTAGCTTCCTCAGTGGTTAAACAATATGTCAGTATCTACGAATTGGCTTCTGATAGGTCCCTGTCCCTTCCACAGGAAATTAACAGGTCCTTACAGGCTTACAGAGAACTGTTTCCCCTTTAACTAAAAACCAAGCCGTGTTAACCTATGACAATGCATATTGCAGGAACTTTCTTTTCCTTTAAACTTAGATGTTAATTTCCTCAGCTATTCTTTTCTGCACTGTCATGGAGAACAGCTTCAAAATATGTCACCACAAGGGAGGGAGGAGTCAACTGTCTGAATGTGTGGGGAGATTGGTGTAGATGGGAGTCTGCAGGTCCAGGAGAAACATGTGATGAAAACTGATGAAAGACAGGTATGTATGACTGCTTAATGCAGTGGTGAGAAATCAAACATTGAGCTTCACGGGTAGGAGGTATGTAGGGATACCTGAAGTGCTGACATAAAACCAGCAGCTGAAGCTCTGTGACCATATTGACCAAGGAGTTTTATCTATAAAAAAGTGAATTAGTCAAAGAATGTGGATAAGGAAAAGCAGCCCATCAAAAGAACAAATAAGGAGAAGAGGCAGGAGAGGATGACATGGCAAACAGTTTCTAATTAACATTTAATTGCCAGTATCAGTGGTGACCAGGAAATGAAGATTTTGGTCATGTAGACATTGCAGGGCGAAGTGGAAAGAAGGAGAGAGTGACCCTTTTATACATTGCCCTTTATATTACCCTTTTACATTGAGAGGTGTTGGCCAACTCCATGGCATGCCATCAGCAACATCTGAAGTTGGGAAGGGATGAGGAATGGGGTGGCTGTTGGGACAGTGTGAATACAACTATGGTTTTGAGCTGTGGTCTCCATAAGCATGTCAAGGGAAAGTATGTATCTGCATTGTGAAGAGAAAACACTGAACAGACTGCTTCCAGCATTATAATCCATTATAATTCTTCCCCAACTCTTTTCTAATCCTGTCTTCCCAAAACTGTACTCTGCCTCAGTAAATTGCAGTGATGGAACTTTCATCTAAGAAAAAGACTTACTTCTAGAAACATAGTGCAGAAGGACTTGTCTTTTACACAAATCCCAGTCCTTAAAAAAAACTCCTGCAAGAACTGAAGATACATTTGGTAGTTGCCCAATTTGTCAGTAAATATTTTATTTAAGCAATCCAGGTCCTTCCCCATTTCTTCTTCCCTTTTCCCAACAGATGTGTTCAGGAACACTCAGCCTGAAGAATACAAACATACTATAGGAAAGGACTTGCTTTAGTGTCCCAGCCCATTTCTTCTGCTAATGCCATTATCTCATGACTGTAAACAACAGACTCCTGATACAAGTACACTTGCTTGTTGAACTTGTTACATGTCCCAGAAATCCTATGGGGAAGGAAAATATTTTTCTTTTTTTTTCACCATATTTGTTCAAGAGGCAGCAAAAAACTCCTTTGATGAATGTAATTCAAGAGTAGGTGTGACCATTTAGATCTCAGAACCAGCAGTCTGGTTCTGAGATCTAAATTTTTGCAAGTGAGAGAAATGGTCAGTGCACCGCATTGCAAATCAGCGAGGTTAGTCCTATAATGTGAAAAAACACTACTGGAAAAGAGATGTTGTTGTTGTTGTTGTTGTTGTTGTTGTTGTTGTTGTTGAGTACCCAGCTCAACAAAAGGCCAAGACTTTTCACTGTTACCATTCAGTGAGAAGGTGGTAGAAGGCTTGGAGCAGACTCTGGGAGCTGAGGTGCAGATATAAGTGGGTCAGTGTCAACTGAAGAGTTTCTGCCACAAAGCACTCAATCTGTGTTAAACCACAAGTCAATTAAACCACAGCTTGGGATCCCTGGCTGCTGAGCAGAGAACTGCAAAGCTTTTCATTATGTTTTGTGTAGTCTACATGCATGTGTAATCTAACAAGGATGAAAGGAGTAAGTCTTCCTTTATCTCCTTCACTTCATGCTCCTGGATTATCTTCACATGAAATATCTTAACATCATGCAGTGCTTTTTGCTGGCAGCTCTTCCTCTTGTTGGTAAAGCTTATGCTCTCAGGGACCAAATTAGCTGATAGACTGTATGCAGACTGCTTAATTACTTTCTCATTTTTCCACTGTTGATTTAATTGCAATAGAAGAAAACCCAAAAACTTGGGGGTTATTGCACTTGGATTTAAAATACTAAGTTATAATACAGCAGCTCTTCCAGTTAAAAGCTCATTGCTATTATGAAAAATACTTAGGTGTTCCTACAAAGAGGAACAACTGTAAAAACAGGGTAAGCAAGCTCTGTACTATAAGTTATCAGCAGGAATGTAACAACAGCCTCTCGATTAATCAGCCTTGCTGGATTCTGAGTGCTCTTACATGCAATCTAAATATGGAGCCCAGCTAAACTAATGATTTTCTATGAACGCACATAAAAGTTAAATTTGATTTTTCTGAGAACAGTAACAATTTCATGATTGTGAGATGCCTTATTCTTCTTTGATTGTTTATGAACAGACAAGTTGCTTTTGGAATAAAGCCCGCCAATTCTAACAGGTTAGAAATGGACTTCAAAATCAGTCTGGAAAAGGAAGATATATTTATCTTAAGTAAGAATATGTATGGCATAAGGCAGGATTGGCTCTTTACAGAGGCCGCCTACACAAAGCAGCATAGACAAACTGCAAATAGTGAAAATGCGTTCACTCACAAACTATTTTAAATTGTGATTTTAAATTCTCTTATTGTGGCAGGAGAATAATATTTAATCAGTGAGTATTCTTAGCCTTGCCTCTGTGTATTATATTTTTGGTGAGATTAATTTTGAATGACTAAAGCATTTAAAAGGCATTCACAATTTTTCAACAAACAGACATTTTTGTCCCCCTGCCCCTTCCTCCCGCATGTTATGGAATTTAAAATACTAAAATCCTGCACAAAGGAATACAATGTTTTCATTCACTTGCCCATCACAGCACTCAAGGAAAAATGACAACATAGGATTTCAAAGACAGAGGCTTCAGAATATCTGAAGTGATGCTTAGAAGTGTGTTTAATGCAGGAAACGTGCATAACCAGCTCAGATATTACCACCAAAGTAGACATTTGAAATTTTATACAAAAAAAAAGAAAAAGACAAGAAGAAATCACACACAGGTTGGTGGGCAATGTTAAGAAGGTACAAGGCTTGCAGTGTATTAAAGAAATGTGCAAAACTGACAACAGGCAACAAACATTCACATCTTGTTGAGTCACAAATTTGTTCTTTTTTAAAACTAAATAGGCTGACCAGTGCTTCTCATTTCACCAACAATATGTTGCTCTTCAGGTAGGATACAGCCAAAAGGTTATACAAGCTGCAAAATTATACTCTTTCAAAGTCATTATGTAAAAGAGCTTGTTTAGGTCCAAGGCTTTCTGCAGACCATTAATTTGATTGGCATTCTTTTAAATATACAAACAGAAGGATCAAAGTAACTATCACATAAGAACTTGGCTATCATCTTATCTGCAAAAGAAAGAAATCCAAGATGATCCTTCATGAGCAATGCAGCTAACACGTATTTCTTTGGACAAATACATATTCACATGTGCTTGCAAAGTATTTCTAAATAGACATTTCAAAAAGTATTTTTAGAGTAGTGCAATTTAACTTTATCTGCAATTGCAACCAGTGAGAGGTAGTCCAAAGAGGACCACAGCCCCCCTTGAGGATGCAGTCTTGTCGCTCTCCCCTGGGCAAAAAATCCCCTTTAATGTCACTGGGAACTATGATGAGGAGCTGTGCACAGGTAGTCCCTCAGGAATGAGTCTCTGCTCGATATGTGGGGAGCTGAGTGTGGAAGTCTGCATGCAGCTACCAGAATATATCCCCAAGTACTCGTTATGCAGTGGCCACTAAGACATTTGAAATGTAAATGTTTCTCATCTATGTTACATGTAATTTATAAGATAATGCAGTTTTCATGCAGTAGGGAAAGATCATATCAGAAGAACTGACATTATTAACTAAGGAAAAAACCCTGGTATATCAGTTTTACCACAACTGCAATTTTTTTCCTTTACACATTATTTCACATTGGTAACAGGTAATGTTATACCATAAAGCATATTAATATGATCTTGTGATTTCAATGAAAAGCCTTTTCTGCAAGATATCCATATTAAAATAGTTATGTGCACAGAAAGTGTTCATAGCATGACACCCAAAGCAGTAGGGAGTTAGTTTGATCCATTTGAGCTAAGCTATGTAGTACAAATGAAGGCTACTGGTACATGTAGAAAAATATGATAGGCAGTCATTTACAAACCTGGCAGTATTTTGAAACAGAGATTTTTAGGTCTTACAATGGAATGATAAAGACAGCAGGAACTGCTTTTGGGAACTCCAGAAAGAGATTTGCACTTGGTGTTTCTCACTGCCTTATAAGCACCCCTACCACATAGAAAATGTTGCACTGGGAGCTAACATCAGGGTCTGAAATGTAAAAAAATCTGCTAAAACTTAAGTGCAGTAGGCTCCACTCCATTGTATTTCTCTTCCAGTATATAAAACATAGAAAATTGTAATGATGACTCACTGGATAAAAATATTAATGCTCACAAATAAAATCTGAGAAATTTCTGAGTCAAATTTAAATTTAAATATTTTGTAGGTTTAGTTGGCATGATTTGACTGTCTCATGTATTTTTGATCACCAAGTAGCAGTATATATTGTCCGTTTTAGATTGACTCATTTAATGTGTTATCTTGTTTCTAACAAGGCTTTAAAATGGCAAAACCCCTACCTGAAACAAATACCTTTACAATGAGAAATAGATTTTCCATGAGAAACACCTTTTAACACTGTTACAAAATCTCCCCTCTAGATAAAAAGGCAAGATAAACAAAAAGCTTAGAGAAAGGAAATGCTTCTTAGGCTTGCTCTTTTATCTTCCCCTGGCAGATGCTGGTCTCCTCAACACATGATGCTAGCTAGGCAGGATTGTTTTTCTTTCTCTTGCTTGGGCTGTGAGTAGGATCTTGTTTCAGTTCATGGTATTGCATCTGTTTAAAGACAAATTTCAGAAAGAAAGTTGTCAAATAGCACTTGTTAGAAAAAAAGAAAGATTTTCTTTTTCTGCCAGAGGATAAAAAGTTAAAAAAAAAGAGAAGAGTTTCCTCCTAAAAACGACACAGGATTTGCAGATGTGATTCACCAACAACAGAATAACAGATCTAGAATAAGAAGGAAAACCAACACCAGGAAAATCCTACCAGGAAACAACACTGCATGCTGATGTAAACTTAGAAAAGACTACTCTTTTTTTAGTTTTCTCTGCAAGCTCTGGCATTATTATCTTGACCATGTTGGATACCATTCTTTGTAATGTTTCTTAAAAACTTGGTTATTTCTAAATGCCTACCCCAGAGGGTATCAGATACAGAGAGGGTGCACCCATATCTCCTACTTAATACCAGCTTTGAACTGAAACCAGAAATACAGGAAATCTATAATCTTTGTGACACTGGATGTGATTTATGTGCTTGATGCTATCTTAACTCTTGCATGTTCTCTGGGGATTGTGCACTGCATCATAAAAGCTTGTAATTCACAACCAGCTCTTTTTTTTTTTTTTTTTTTTTTTTTT
>VWYO01004896.1:39333-70538 GCA_013400275.1 Rhadina sibilatrix
TTTTTTTGAGTTTATGAGCAGTTGAACTTTGGCCACAGCAAAAGCTTTCACCTGTGGAAGTGAAAGGCCAGAGTGCTCTCAGAGTGCTGTCACACTGCACTGGGCTATGCTGCCTGCCTTTTCCATTATTTGACCTTCCTGTTCCTTCTCTGCCTGTCCTGAGAGACTCAGCTCCAGCACTCCCTACACAGTGCCCTATCCCAGTCAGATTCACATTGTGCTGGATGCTTTAATACAAGCTCTAGCATCTGGTACCATCTCACAAATACTTGTCCTTCTACTGATTGCTGCTATGGATCCTCAGAGACACAACCAAGGCAGGAATTTCTTTCTCATTGAAAAAAGATCGAGCAGCCTCCTTACGGTTCACAGACTATCCTCAGACTGAGTATGCAATTTCTTTCTGCCAAAGAACATAACAGTAAATCAAAATAACTGCTTTAAAAATTTTTTAAAAAATAGTAACAGTAATAAAAGAATATATATATACACACCACTTGCACATCGGAAGGGACTCTGGACAGAAAGTCAAGTAGCTCATTGTTATCAATTGCATATGGATTTCGAATCTTCTTTGTAAATTTATTGATGCCTGCAAAAGTAGAAGTTCAAATGTTACTATCATAAGATATCAAAAGATACATACTTTTGGCAAGGTTTTAAAACAGATTTTAGGATCCATTCTGAATCCTGACAGTAGAACTGAATGAATGCATGAATTGTAAACTTGGGCTCCAGAGGTTGGACTCTGCTTCTGTGGTTCCCTGTTTCAAAATGCAAAAGTTCTAGGAACATTTTCAAATTCCTTAAATATATTTTTTTGGAAAGTAACAAAAACTGTGATTATTATGAGGAAATTAGGAAAAGCAGAGGCATAAAAAGTATTTAATTCCTGTAGCAGAAAGGATGAACAGAAATGGGCTTAATTGGAGGACACAAGACTCATAAAAAATTCAGAAGGTTCAAGGAAAGTATTTTTCATGCTAAGGACAATGAAACATAAGGGAAGCAGTGAAGTCTGCATCATATGAAGGAGTTTGCACAAACCTCTGTGTGGGAATGACAGATAGAGACAAGCTGATGGCAGTGAAGAGAAGAGAGGGTATGTCTCCCTTAGACATCATGGTCTTATAATACCTACTGACAATTAGTATTCGGAAGCATCAAGAAAAATCATCCACAAAATAATCAGAAAGCAGGCTTTTAAATTAGACTAATTTTCTTATCATTATGTACTGAGTCAGATTCATATACTTTGAGAACCTGGTTTGTGGACTCTGGGAACACATCTAAGATATGGACAGGAACAGTGCAAACTGCATTGACTCTCAGGTGAGCAGGACAAAGCCAGGACACTATTAAAAATATGCCTTTCTGTGTAATTTATCCAAGCTCTATCAGATATAATATAGCATAGTTTATCTTCCACAAAGTCTTTGGCACCCAGACTTTTTGGAAAGCTTTAGAAAGGACATAAGGCCTTTGGATGGGGCATGCAAGATTCAGTGTCAACAACACCCACGGCCTCCCATGGCATGAATCCTCAGTTCTGCAGCGTAGATAGGAGATGCTGCCATCCCTTTATGGTGTTGGAGAGTGAGTGTTCAGAAGGAATATCTGACCTTTGTTTAAGAAGATATTTTGCATCTGCAAGTGACCGCAAAATTTAGGGTGAACACATTTAAGGTGAACATATTCATTGCACGTGGCCACTGGACCACCCATGGATGAATTCAGGTGGTATGATCTCCCTTTATCACATCTGATAAAGAAAAATACCAGTCAACACATGAAACCTTGAGAAAAGAAAAGCGCTGCACAGATGAGAGGAGACACTACAGGAGAAGCAGAATACAGCAAGGGGATTGCAAACTGTCTTTTCCAACAGTTTGAAAACTTCCAGGTTAAAATAATAGTATTTTTTTCACATAAACAACTGTATCTGTAACCAGGGGGCTCAGCATTTTATCATGTGGGATTAGGATGAAGAGGTGATTCCTGCTGCACCTCACCTAACACACCACATCTTCAAGGACTGGTAGTATCCACCTGAGAGAGGAACAGCCAGGAAAGGATGGAGAATTTCTTGCTAGGGCGGGCTGAAAGGGGCAGACTAGCCTATGTACGCACAGAAGAAAGACAACTATACAAAAGATGACATATAATATAAAGAAATTTTCATTTAAAAACTCTGCCTTCCAAAGAACAAAATGGGCAGATGCTGCTACAGACCAGTTCAAACATTCCTAAGGAAGTAAGTCAAAAAAGAGAAATCAATGGTTTCCACAGGCAGGAAGGATGAATAGGATGAAGAAATATACACAGCAGAGGCTAGAAACACACAGTGATGAAGAAAACAGGTGGGTGTTTGGAATACTGCAGTTTTTGAAGGGACAGCTACTCAAAGCTATGCTCAGCATGACATGGCTCTGTGAGAATTCGTCTCACCCTGAGGAGGTCTGGATTGTGGAATCTGCGTCTGTGCCGTACCTGTCTGGTTTCCTGTCATAATGCAAGAGAAAAAGGCTCCTAAAGAAGGGATCTACATACACTTGCTGAGTAAGGTGTCACCTGAACTGAAACGCAGGAGAAAAATGTGGAGTTGAAATCTCTAGTGAACAAAAGAGCTTGAAGTTCTATTTACATAGCCTATGTAACTTGAAGAGAAGGGAAGAGATAAAGAGAGTGCAATGTGCATTTATAATAATTTATGCTTTTGCTACTCTCCCATGGTTTGGGAGGCTTGGGATTTGGGACTCTGCCTTACCTGAAACAGAGATATTTCTGTAGGAGTGTGACAC
The DNA here is from genome assembly GCA_013400275.1 of Rhadina sibilatrix. Classification (NCBI taxonomy): domain Eukaryota; kingdom Metazoa; phylum Chordata; class Aves; order Passeriformes; family Phylloscopidae; genus Rhadina; species Rhadina sibilatrix. The sequence goes on from VWYO01004896.1 coordinate 42,135, forward strand.
TTGCAGGGGTATGAGTCATGAGCTTTTTAAAGAACAGTTCTGGATCTACAGTTCTGTGGATCTTGGAGGGGTATTATAATCTCAGGTTATTGTATCAAATCTGATGTAAAAAAGCAAGATGTCACACCTGTCTGAAAAATGACAGAAAAAGGACACAGACAAATACTTCAAACTTCCTGTGTGTGTGCTAGAAGAAATGAAACTTTGGGAACAAACTAAAGAGTTGGGTTATACTTCAGTGATGCATGGTATGGGAGAATAAGTAAAAGTCAAAGACAGGAAAAGAAAGGAAGCCCATATGCTTGCTTTTGTTCTATATTTGTTCATAACCTCTTTATTGCTTCAGTTATCGTAATTTGAGAAAATATTCTAGGAAAATTACTAATACTGACTGATAAATAAAGACTAAATTCTTTGGAGTCAGTTCAATGATTTTCTGCCGTCTCCTGCATTCAAGTTTTTCACAAAAGTGTGATTGCTATTCTCTATTCAGAAAAAAAAATGTAGCTACTGGTGTAACTGAGACTGTATTCTTCATAAGTCTGTGCTACTGGGTACAGCTGCTGGTGGTGTAAGATGTATGAACCATAGACTTTAAAGAATATAGGATTTTAGGGAAATTAAGATTTTAGTTAGAAATAAGCCTTATGGTTGTTGAAGTTAATTAAAAGCTTTGTAGTTAGCTAAGGAAGACTAGGCTTGAATTAACTTTTTCTGAATAACTNGTCCATCTCAGTTAGGTATTGATATAAAGTCGATATTCATATTTTTAATAAATCATGTATGAAAATATATACAAATGAAAACATGGAGCATTATTTACAACAGATGTGGTAACAGTAGCTTTTAAAAATCAGTATAAAGAATAGCACAAGTAGTGAAAGTTTGGATCAATCATAATTCCATTCCCCTACTTGCCCAGAATTTTTGTTCATTATCAACCAGCCAAGTTCCACCTATTCCTTTCTGTCTAACTAAAGGTGACCCCTAAAACAGGTTTCTTGCTGCTATGTTTGCATACACTTTCACAAGATAAAGTACTGCAGTAAAAAAGGTGTATTGTCCTAAATGCACCATATAGGTTGAAATACCTCTATTTGTGTGTAAGTGGTGAAAATAAATCAGAATAATATCTAGACAAAGCTACACTTTGATATATGAAGAATCCTCATGGCTACATGTTTATAGTATGATTAAGTCTAGAATGCTAGCCAAGAAAAATGTCTTTTGCAGGTGGGCCTAAATATTTACACTGTTGCAATTTTTAACTAACATGCCTAATTCCATCATAGGGCAGGTTCATGACCATAAATACTGAAAAGTACTGTCAGTGTAAGTCATCCATTAAAAACCAGATTTTTAAAGTGGTACAGACAGTTTAAAATGGCTTTACTTACCCCATACAAGGACAATGTATCTCAGTGGAATGAAATACAGGACAACTGTGAACACAGAGAGGGCAACAATTGCCAGCCAGCTCAGAAATGGGACAGTCCAGTTGAATGTACTAAAGAAAAATTAACAAAAGTCAGAACTGAGATCAGCCAACAAAGCCAACAAAAGGGCAGTGGGAGAAGTGTCAGTTTCCATTAGGGAGAACGAACTGAGTCTACTAATGAAGGCATGGATGCATTTATCAGGGAGAGCCTGGGCTTGGACCCACTGTCAGTGGAAATGAAAGGAAGTCCTGGCTTTGCCCACTTGCCTGGTGAATTTCACCTCTCCCAGCCCAGCAGTGCACATCTGCCAGGTGAATCACTGCTCTGCCTTTTGGAAATCTGAATGCCAACCTCATTTTAAGCACCAGGCAAAACCCACAGAACTCCCTACTCCCCAAATGAGCTTGCACGGACAATCTACATTCCCTTCTCAACACCACGGTGGAATAAGATAAAACAGTTGGAAGAGTACTGTTAAGGCTTTCTTGTTTTATCTCCTCCCTATTCCACTGTAAGGACAGCACAAGCAGTTGTGACTGAACAGGGACATTCCCCTCCATCTGAAGTATAGATGCACTCCCCAGCCAGGTGCCTTCCAGCTTTGGGAGAAAAGGAAAAGGCAAGTGCATAACTGTGCAAAAGTGGAAACTCATCCATCTGCTTAAGAAGGTGAGGGCTAAGGAAAAAAAAAGGAGGGGATAGAACAGTTAGTCATGAAGACAAGGATAATGCAATAGCAGTGGTTGAGGGAAGAAATAAAAACCCTCTGAATGTAAAGAGAAAAAAAAAGATAATAAAAAAATCCTGAAATAAGTAAAGGTTATTTATCTATGAATAAAGGAAGAGAATTTTTGGGATCCCACCAAAGTTTCAGGACATTACCTTTCCAAAAAAAGTCACAGATAAAAACATCCTCTCTAATGGTCCTAGACTCTATTCTGATAAAATTCTGCTGGTCACCACATTCTGCAAAATTGAGGTGTGAGCAAGGGAGAGTAAATGGATCTTGAAAAAGGGTGCTGTGGCTCTCCAACTCTGTGTTCAGTGAAAAGACCAGATGATAATTTTATACATAGGTCCCATAGGAACGTTGGTTAAGGGGAGCTTGGCTCAGTGGATTTATTCCATGAAGGCATGGCCATCTCAAAAGTGTTGCATGACATTTATCCAGAAGGAAAATGTGACTTTAAATCTAAATAGTCTTATGATACACTTTAGAGTATTCCTACTAGCTATATTCTCAATCACTGTGATTACACTATTTTGGCTTCTCTAGATGAAAAATTGCAATTATCTGAATTGCAAGCCATATTTTTCATAATGAGCTCTGGCTTCTTGTGTTTATTGTCTTCTTTTTGCTCTGGCAATTTTGACATGTCTCCACTAACACTATGCTAGTGTCACTTAGTGTAGGACTCCTCCTTTTATCCTCAGGGGACACCTGCTCTTTTCCCCTTTTCTGTACACATTTGGGATGAACAGAAGGTTGAGGGTCTGCTCATGTTCCTGTGACTCATCTTTGTGCAATGGATCACAGACACACCATGATGTGTGGGAGCACAGCTCCTCACTTAGCAAAGCTCCTTATGGGCTGTGTTAACACAGCATTCAGTACAGGTTTCCCATTATAGTTTTAGGAGCAAATTACAAAGATTTGTAGTCTCACCCGGTTTACAAAATTCTGTAGCTCTCATCTGGTATATAATAGAACAAACCCTACCTCCAAAATGCACAATTAGAACTACTTAATCATCAAGACAACTTTCACGAATAGCCTTTTGATAAAGGATTTTTTCAGAGACTGGCTCATTTTTCTAACTGGAGAACTTGTGTGATACAATATGCTTGCACCTGCCTCTCCTGCTGTGAACACAGCCTGCGTGGAATTGTCCCTATGGGAACACTTTCCCAGGCTTTCCTATTAGGGACTTTGCTCTTAAATGCATAAATGGCAATCTCCTCATCATCAAGACAGAACAGGACAGCATTAGAGATGATCCTCAGGATTTCTGCAGACTAATCTTCACCCAAGCCATAGGTTTCCTAAAATTGACTTCCAAAAGTGAATTGGGTAGTGGTGAGATGCTCTTGGCTTTCGAGGTGCAGAACATAAAGTCAATCCTCTCTATGCTTTGCAGCTGACAGCTGGAAGGTGTCTTTCTGGAACCTGTCTGACCTCAAGTAATAAACCTTGTGCTGCTCTCCACTCACCATGCCAGAAATATACAATTACATTTCCTGCAGTAAATCTCAGAACCTCTCTTTCTTAATGGCTAAATATGTTGGCAATTTTTATATATTATGTATTAGATGTTACAAATTACAAATACTCTAAAGGAAAGGTTTTGTTGACCTATAAATAAAACTTCCAGCAAGTGAATATATGTACATCCTTAAAATATGAAACCCCTATTCAGTTCTGCTTATTTCCTTTATCAAAATTGCATTTTTATTATCACTTTTAAATAACAACCTCACAACCTCTTTCTGTTTTACTTAAAAGTCTTACTCCTGATTTCTGTCCAAATTAATATAATTCTAAACTCCAGAATTAATGTAACCGAATTTCCACTGACTGAGGGTCTCCATAAAGCAGTAAATATAGATGAGTTTGAAGAATGGACTCCCCTAGAATAAGTAAGTAAAAGTTTAACATTTTATATCTCTGCATGGAAAAGATGTTAAAGAGTATTGGAGAGCAATCCAGCACCTGTGTCAGCACTTACTTCTTGATCCTTTCACCAAAGGAAGCGATTTCATCTAGGATATTCTGGACAGTGACACACACCTCCTGAATGGCATAAAGTCTATTCATAAATCCTTTCTTTTCACTGTCCTGAATGAAAGAATAGGAGTCGTTGAATAAAAGAATTTCTGACTGTAGGAAAAGGATTGTGTAGCCATCAGTTAAGTTTCAAAGGGTCCTGTGTTACAGATTCATGTAAAAGGCATTGGTAAAACCTGGTCATAAGAAAATGTTTTCTTGTCCCGTAAACAGTGCTTACTGCAATACATATGGTTTGGTATATATGCTGAGCTCTACACAGTTTTGTCTCTCACTGCATTAGTTTCTAAACACATATTTGAATAAGCCAGGTCTCTAAGTTCTAAACATGCTGAAGGTGCCAACCTTGTATGTTGTGTGCTCTTTCAAGTGACAAGAGTCATAAGGTAGAATAAAGGCAGTTTGTGATATGCTGGTTCTTGAGCTGATGTAGACACAGGAAAATAAAAATTTCTGGAAGGCTCTGAGCAAGAAACCAGAAAAACTCAGCTCCTGTAGAGAGTTGTTCTTTTTCCTTCAAATATGTATCTCTAAATCCAGACATGTTTGCAGCATCAAATCCACTAACAATACTGTGTTAGATGGGATTAAAATGAAGTATAACCATGAAAAAAAAAGTTTCTCTTCATTTTTACAGACTACAGATAACCCAGAAGGTTATGTTTAACATTTCCAATGGCTTGTTGCCATATTACCCAATATAGTTTGAAAGTAATTATTGTTTTCTGAAAATAAGAAATGGAAAGAAGGTTGTGTACTCTTAGGAAAATACTTCATTAAACAAGCTCAACTTTTTGTCATCACAAACCACATGATACAACAATCTCTATCATTGACTCCAAAGTTTAGCATCGAAGAAATGTATGTTGCATTTAATTTTTCTTTTCTTCCTCTGATGCGTAACTATCAGACAGAATATTTGTTCACTCATTACATTGACATTTTTGCTATCTTAATTAATTAGATTGGAATAAAACATGCTTTATCATTTAACCATTTCAACATCACTGGTTCTGCAACAATGTTGTCAAGATTACCTGTTTGAAGATATTTGAAAGTATTTAGTTAGAGAACACAGATTATTTAAAAAACAACCACGAGAGATGCAGACAGACAGAGATAAGAAAACTACTTTCAGTGGTTAAGTGTAATTTATAAACCAAGCACTTCAGACAAAGCAAAACCACCAGTTTCTCAGGCAATGTGAAAGACCTTATATTCTCACATAAGATTAATAATTATTATATCACAAAGAAATATTTTTGTTTTCTGAGAATAACCACAATGGATCAGAACCAGTGATATCAACTACATCCAGTGCTGCACAGCAACACAACTCATTTATATAAGTTATTTCCTTAATATTTGCTGCATTCTTGACGCCTTTGCAATGACACCATTATTCTCCTCAGATATGCAGCTTCTGAAGTTACACATCATATATCCAGCATGCTTCATTTGTCATCAGGAAACAGGCACCTGCTCAATTCCTTCATGTAAAACATATACTTCTAGTATAATGTTTTCTTGTATAGCAGAAGTGAACAATAAGCCATACCAATACCCTTGCCTCTTCAAATTTCTTTAAGAGATTGTTCCCTGTATGTAAATTTATTTTGATTTATAATTAACTTGTTTGAGAAAAGAATTATGTCACTCCAACGAAACCAGTACCCTTTGCTGGCATATCCGGAACTCAAGTGGGATTACATTCAAAAGTCCTGAGGCTGTTTTAATTTATAAGTATCTTACACAATAAATTTGTACCTTTATTCATGTCATGATTTAGGAATGGCACTCTCCAATTTAGTACTCCCACTGAGACTTTCCAAATCGTGCTGCTGCACACTCACTCCCTTTCCCTCCCCACCCCCATTGGTGGGCTGGAGAGGAGAACAGGAGGCACAAAAAATTGTGGTTGAGATAAAAAACAATTTACTGGGAACAGCAATGAGATAAGGAAATGAACAACAACAGTGACAATAGTAAAAGAGAGTGATTTACATGCAAAATGCTCTCTGCAGAGCTCAACCAGACCGTAGCCACACCAACTTCACCGCTCCCTCTGACTTGAAGCCAGAGCCACACTTACTCAACCAAAAGGAACCCCTCTTCCTGGAAGAAAATCGCTTCCCCCTGCCCCCAACAACCATGTGAGATGGTAGAAAGTAAACTCTGGATTACAGCCATGTCTCCTCCTGGCCACTGCAAAAATTCATCTTGTCCTAGCCAGAACCAGACAATCCAAAAATATATCAGTTTTAAATGATTTCCCACAAAAACCATAAAGACAGAAAGAGACAGAGAAAGGATCACTATTTCCAACCCACTGCACCTTCTGAGCTTAAAGGAAATTTGTTGACATACTCTGAGGCAGGATTAGACAAAACAGCACAGGAAAAAGGAGGTGGTCAGAAGAATCATGGTTCATCTTTGCTTAAACTATTCCAACTATTACCACATGTCTCACAACTATTAACTGGTTTTTATTTCCTGCTCCAGATATTTGTGTAAAAAACAAGCTGGGCTAGGGAAAAACTGCACTTATTTTCTTCCAGCAAGATGCTGTGTTATCAAATACAGCATATGAGCTACCTAAATTAAACCAAGGTTCTTAACAATTAATTTTTCAAACACTACTGATATTTCTTTTCCAGAGAAAGATGGTGTGGGAGACTGGAGGAGATTGCTGGCTTGAAACATTTCAGTTGCATGTCTAGGGTAACGGGTAAGACAAGCCTTGCCCTGTTCAGGTGGTGCATTGCTCCATCCACCCACCCCCTAGAGCCTGTATCCTAGCAGTGGCACAGTAGAGGCAATTTTCCAAACCTGCCCCTGGAGCCCCTAACCTAGCCCCAGAGCGACAACCAGATGTCCCCACCTGGGGGAAGGGCCCAAGAAAGCTGAAGAGTACTCATGCCAGAGCATGAGGCTAGCATGTCTTGACCACTGGAGCCAGCAGTGGTAGTTATATTTGCTCTTTTCTGTACCTCTTCTGTCTTTCTCTTTGTTCTTTTTCTTCCAATTCCTTCTTCTTGAAGTCTAAGTAACTTAAAATCAGATGGGTTGGAGTTTGTCAGGTGGAATAGACTTGGAGCTTGCTAAATTAATGCTTTGTGAAATGCTTTATGTTGATTCAATGTTGCTTTAAACTTTTGCCAAAGTTCAGTGATTTTCTGAAGTTGCCAGTAAAGTTTTTGTTGTTTTGACTCTTGAGGAATATCTTGTCAGTATTTTTCCTTTGTGTCTAACTCTGGGTAAAAGAAAAAAACAACCCATAAGCCCCTTTAAGGGACGTGGCAAGAGAGTTCTAGTTGAAGATGGGCCGTGACTGGAATCAATTTCATCATTTGCATAACTACAACTGCCAATCTTCTGGACATAATTGTCATTCAAATAGTAGATAAAAATTATAATACGAAGCTAACAAAGCTTAATACAAAGCCTTATTACTATTTCATTTGTGTGATTTGTTTGCTGTAGGCTTAAGGTATCTGAAGAGCAAGAGGTTTGCTAGGGCATGGTTGTGAGCACAAACTGTGAAAGCAGAGTCATATTAATATTGATGGTCTGACCTGAATTTTAAAAAGGGTATGAACCCAAAGTAAAGACTGAGATGATGTCCTCCTCCTCTTTCACAGGATATTGTGTCTTAAAGATTGATATGCTGTTTGGCGAACAGTAATACTTAACATTTATATACTGATTTTCAGCCAGAACTATATTTTCCTTTTGGTGAAACCAAAGCAAAACAAAGTAAATGACTAGCTCTAGACTATGTCGAGCTAATTTACATAAATCCCTAAATAAAATCCATGTTGTGTGAGTCTTTTTATTCAACATACTCTGCTTCCAACCCTAGGACAAAATAGGGTGATTTCAGAAAGGATTATATTTGTAACCCCAAACCTCTTTCCTCTCCAAGTAAAAGTGCATTTAAAAAATCAACTTTTCAAATGACTGGGAAAGTAGGAGAGCCAGAAAAGAAATGAAAATAAAAAAGTTGTAAGTACAGAGAATAAAACTCTGAAGATTTTATGGTGGATATCTGTCCTACTAGTAACTTCTAGTAACTTGGAGAGAAAGGCACAGATCGTAAGAGGAGAGTTTTGAGAATAGACGCAAATGCTGAAATTTTTTGAGATGGTGCCTGGGAAAAAAACTCCAGATGAATCTTCCCAAAACAATCTTCCCAACCCTTATTGCCCAAGCTGGTATGATAGAGTACCTCCGCAGGCAACATAGCAATAAGGTCCTGTAACCAACAAGGCAAAGTCAGACTAACTTGTGATAGACCCAGAGAGGGGATACGACATCAGCACTGGTATGCCATCAGTGGTATGGTCCTGTCACTTGGCCACCAGAAGACACATGAACTCCTGGTTGCTTGGATCATGGAATACCTGTTGTAAATAAAAGGACTTTACGGTGGTTCTTCTACTCTGGGTTAGATGCTTGGGAGAAATGGAAACCAGATATTCTCAAGAGGTCAAAACAAGACAAAAGTTCACTGGCAAACTTTAGAAAAATCAGAGAATTTTGGCAAAAGATTTAGTACAACATCAAACCAATATAAAACACTTGGGCACTAACTTGGGCCATCCACCTTAGCAAACTTTAAACCTGTTCAATGTTAAGTTACTTAAAATATTCCAAGAAGAGGGAATTGGAAGAAGAAAGCAAGAAAGACAGAAAAGATATAGAAAAGCACACATATAGCTCCCAGCTCCTGGGTTCCAGGGATGCTCAGATAGAAAGGCCAAGATAGAAACTCCAAGAGCAGGTAGTCTGAAGACATATGCCAGCCTCCTGCTTGGCCTTACATACCCCTTGGCTTCTGTGGGCCCTTCTCCCAGGTGGGTCATTTGGCTGGTCACCTGGCCACTCAGGAGTTGGCTTAAGGTAGAGTGGAGCCCTGCCTCTGGTGTGCCATGGTTGGCAGCTCTGCCAGGCCGGGATACTGGCTTTAAGGATGAAGGGTGTGGGGCACTTCACTGCCCCACTAGGGCAAGGCCAGACCCCATATTCTGCACACAAGCACCCAAAAACACCTCAAACGTCAAGCCTTCAAGGCTCTGTCACCTGTGGCAGCAAAAGCATTGCCCTGCTGCTATCAGTAAAAAACCCCTCTAATCATCCTTGACTTTTAATAACAAGCCAAAAATCTCTACTGTTTAAACAGAAGCTTTTGTGAGAAAACTCTTCAGATTATTTCAACTAATAATTGGTGTCCAAAGTGGAGTCCATAAATAGGCAACCACATCATCTCTCAGCAGGAGGCTCAACCATACACAGGGCTCTTCCCTTTGTGGCAGACTTCCCTTTGTGGACTGATGAAATAGACCCAGAAGTAGTTGGAAGTAAATGCATTCGTCCTTTCCTGGTAGGAGTCATTAGTACTGCCCAGAAGAACATAAAGACACAGACTGTGAAATATGGGTTTATGGTCTGGCCACTGCTCAAAACCTCAGTAAGTACCTTCCAAACTCTAACCACTGCTTTCTGTGAAGCCTACACAGAAGAAGATAGTAAGCCAACATTGTTTCAGCTCTGGAGGTATTTGATCTCTTTAAAGCCTTCTGAGTCTCTATCAAAAGGTGTCAGATCTGGTGACAAGACACCCAGTTAAGTTTTTGTTTTATCAAATGTGGGAGATAAGAAATCTGTCCACTTCTGGTGAGCAACAGAGAGCACTCTGGGAAAGATTCAGCTAACAGGGAGGTGAAAAACAGGTCCTTTAACCAAAGAACGGGTTGCATGGCTGGTGTGTGGCCACCTCGTGAGTGAGGCAGTGATTGTTTGGGCACACACACGGATACCATGTGCTCAGAGAGCTGGTTGGGTAAAGGGATGCATGAACAGCAACACTGCAGGGGCAGATAGCCAATGCACACTGGTTTTGTTTAAGTTTAGAGCATAGAAAGGCTTGGTTTGCTGCATTAAACAATCTTCTTCAGAGCAAGCAAGACAGATGGCTGTGCGTCTTTGTTGCTCATTGCTACAATCAAATTCTCAGGTAAATGGAAGGAGGACAGACAACCATGATGATATTGTTTTCTTAAAGCTGACTGTGGAAGCAGGTCTTGAGGTAAAGCTGAATAGTCTGCGGGATCTGGAGAGGTGCATGATGTGACCCAAGGCTGGCCTCCTCATTACATCCTGTAATGAACTGAGAGAGTCAGGTTATTTTAACTGTTCTCCCCCCTTGCAGGCTATCACTCATGGAACAGTACGACCACATTATTCTTTCCAATTCTTAAACTGAAAAAGTATGGGAAGACTCTTGGGGATATTAAAATTTTTCAGTGGGACCTTAATGATTCAGAAGTTCCCACCCTTTCAGTAAGCCAGACTGTAGCTCTTTCACTTGTTTCAGATAGTGACAGATAGCATGTTCAGCAGTTACCTGTGTAAGTTCCCTCTTCAGCATCAGCAAAATAGAAAACCTGTTTGGTACTCGTTCCACTCTGAAAAGGAACAGCAAGAGCAGGCTTCCTTAAAGCACTGGCACCACCTCACCTCAGACATCAAATCTCTGGGTTATGTAGATAACCCGAACTGAGCTTTTAAACTTTGGGCTTCAACTTCACCCATATTACTGGGCACCACACCTTCAGTAACCACATTTTTCAGATACTGTCAGCTATTTACAAATGCTCAATATGTTGTCTTTAAAATCCATGTGCTAGCATGTGTTTTTATGTATGCATGATGATGAGGTCTGAAAATAATTGCTCATGCCTAACTGGAAATCATGCTGAAGATTTTAAAATATGGAGAAAACCACATAATAATGAAGAGTAGGATTTTACAGAGAGAAATTATATTTGTGGTCATGATTATTAAAGAAAGAAGCAAATAAAATAATAAACTGTTATTGCCTAGTGAAATTCCATTAAAACAGCAGACAGTAGGCACAACAGAAGTTATATAAACATGTGGAGTAAAATACTGAAGACTCAGTAAAGAACTGTTAGAGACTTACTTGTTTCACCATTGCCCAGCTGTTGATGAAATCTAAAGCTGAAGACCTGGTGTGATAAGGGGCCACGAGCATCCATTGATAATCATTGATAATGTGAATGCCCATGACAGTGGCAGTGAATGTGCCCTGCTATTAAAGGTGAGTGAACTCTTGGGCCAGCTAACTAGGTATATCTATCACGGGAATATCCCGTGAATACCGTGTCCATGGTCACAAGCTGGAGTGGAACCACCCAGTCGCTGCCATAAAGCACCACTGAGCCTCTATATAAGTGACTGCACAGCGAGTTTGTCAGAGCCCTCTTCACCAACAGACAAAGAAAGATCAATCTTTGCAGGACACCACAGACTCTTGGTGGTGATCGCCTTTCTCGCTTTCTGTAATTCTTTGTTCTTTCCTACTTTTCTGTTTTCTTTCTTGCTCTTTCTTTGATAGTGAATAAATGTGTATTATCATTTTGATTATCAACATTCGACCTCCTTTGTGTTTTAATCTCACTCTGGGTATATTGGAATCCTACCCATCCCTGTCTTTGCAGCTTAGGACACATTTCCAGATTGGAATATACTCACTGTTTATGAAGACACCACACCTGTGAGCATGAATAATCTGCTTGTTCTAGGGTGACTTTGTGATGCTTGTATCCCCAATCGTCTGTTCTGTTTGTGCTGTATATTGAGTTCTGTACCTTTAAAACTGGTTCTGAGAGTGAAACGGGAAAAGAAGAAGCACGGAGCTTGTTTTGAGAAAACTGCCTGACTCCTACACATTCTCTCCTCCTGATGGTGTTTGTCTGAGGCACAGACAGTGGTGGAACAGAGATCTCCTGTGCTTTTAGGTAGTTTTAGCTAGCGGAGGCAGAGAAGTTACCTGGACTGGGTTTTTTTTGGCTTTTTTTTTTTTTTTTTGGGCTGTTTGTTTGTTTGTTTTGTTGTTTGGTTTGGTTTTGGTGGTTTTGGTGGTGTGGTTGTGTGGGTTTTTTTTGTTTGTTTGTTTTGTTTTGTTTGTTTGTTTGTTTGTTTGTTTGTTTGTTTGTTTTTTTTTCCTTGGGACTGTTTAAATCTGCTCTGGACTGAAAAACCCAGAGGAACAGCGAGGGCTTGCACCTGCAGCCCACCAGGGCTAAACTTCTAAAAAAATGGAAATTANGTAATAATTCTAAAGAAAAAGAAGAAATTGCAAGCTTTCTGGAATAAAGAAATAACACTGTGATGGCAATTATGTAAATTATATTTAGCTTAAGATTTTTTTACTAGTGCTCCTTATTTTCTCTTTCTCCCTATCACATTCCACAGTGTTGCCCAGTGCTTTTTTGAAAGTATGTTCCTTCCTGATTTCTCCTTCACAGCACATTTGAGTACTGTAAGGACAGCACTCCAGATAAAAGGCAGAAACATGGAGGCAATAGAGCCAGTTTATAGAGCAACCTGCCATTCCACCAAAGGGCCACCTAGTGGGGAGAAACAAAAACTTACATTTTCCTTTCCTTTTTGACTAATGCTAAACCTTTAGGAGGTGTTAATTTCATATATACTCTAAGCAAATACATTACTTGAAAAAGATGAAAGCTTATTTGTTCATGGTAATAGAGGCAGGAGCAAAAAGTCAACAATGCCAAATTTTGCGGTGCCTTTCTTTGGCCTTACTTTGGAAGGAAACTCACAGAACTAAGGTACTGTAGGGTTAAGCACTGGGGTGATTAGAATGCACACAATGAATGTGCTTTAGGTCGATGTTTTAAATACCTAAAATTTTTTCTTCAAATGTCTTTTTCTTCACCCCTTTGACTATGCTTAAAGAGAGAATATCTTACTTTACCTAAGTCAGAACACGACCGGAGCTGACAGTCATTAATACTCCTTTTGTACCCAGCCACCTCAATGTAATCCCAAAGAGGCTAACACAAAAATCTTGGTATATTGTGCATCAGGTGTTTGCAATAGTAAATTTAGTCAGAATACAGTCCTGGTATTCTACTAAAGAACAAACTTTGGCCATGATTTTACAGTTGAATTTGTAAAATCTAGTGGTTCTAAAGTGTTTACCCTATGCTGAATGCAAAACTGCAATTAATAAGGTGCTCATTAATGCAGCTTTTCAAGTGCTGTTACACAAACTTGAGGGATGATAGGCACAAAAGTTAAATCTCAAGGGTCTAATAATCTTCAAAATGTAACGAAAGAGCCTGCTAGTTTCATTGGAAAGAGTGGTTTTAAGTAAGAAGAACCTTGATATGCAAGAGCCTGGAAGAATGGTTGAATGAAAACAAGATATACCAGCTAGTATAAAAATTCTGCATGTGGGTAGGGATGAAAGAAACAGAGAGAGAAACCAGAAAGGGAATGCAGAAAGACTGAGCTTAGCAAAACAACTGAATACTTGAAGTAATCTATAATCATCGCATATCTAAATCATTCACACATATTTTTGTTGTCCACTCATTATCAATAAGATAATCAAAAATAATCATCAAAATAATATAGTACTCTGTTTTGAAAGTTAAAACTAGCCTGAAAATTTATTTTTCAGTAAGTGCTTATACACGTGTGGGAATTAATATGCAGCAGTACTGCTGCAGTCAGTAATCTAAAATTTTAGTTACAGTTCTGAAATACATTTTCTTGGATGTAGCAGAAGTAAAAGTTAATTTGATATTTTAGAACATAATTTTAATTTTCTCCTTGCAAATATTACAATGTTAAACAAGCTTTTGCACAAAGGACAAGATTGGCTATTCAAGATTGCCTCCACACTGGGCTAGGACACTGCATCCAACTCTGCATTTAGATTTAGATTTACTGTCTCTGGAAGTTTTCCAATCCTGTGTTGACAAGATATTGTGATCTCAGAACTCTTAATATGTCATACACCTAAACAAACAGCTCTGTTGTTTCTCTCTCAGACTCCTCACTATTAACAACATCTTTAGCTCAAACACAGAAAAAAAGTAATTTTGTATTTCAAAATTCATGTGATCATACCTTGGACTGCTCATGTTTTCTGTTCACAGAAATCACAAGAGATTCCTTCCCCTGAAATTTCCTTACCCAAACTAGTACAGATAGCTTTGGTATGAAATTGCCTGGGCCTCTTCTGAGCAGAGGACTAAAGAAATGTCTTTACTGTTGGTATTTGCTGTACAAACACTGCTCCTTTGGAATAACTAATCCAAATTTTTAAATGTCTGTTTTAGATTTCAGTGATTTAACTCAATGGCAAGTTGCTATGGGAAAAAACCAAACAAAACTATTTTCCCGGGGACACTATTTGTAAAGAGCAACTGTACAGAGAGATAAAATTCTCAGTGGCTGCATGTTACTTCCATATCTTCAGGTCAGCACAGCTCAGATGGCCTACACCAGTTTAAAAACAAACCCTAGAATCTTAAACACTTGATTGCTATCAAGTGGTCAATCATTAGGAATATGATCTGGAAAAGAAAAACTTTAGACCTTAGCTCAGCTGAACCAGCAAATGTAGATTATCCAAAATAATTAATTCTAAACATGAACCTATAGCAATGAAGATGAAAGTAGTAGTATGTGAGATCTGGTTGGCATTCTTGGTTTAAACATTCTTGAATGTTTAAAGGAAGTCATCTTGAAAGCACTTTGGGATTGAAAAGGATGGTCAAAAGAACCATGAATATTCAAAATCAAAAAGAACAATTCCATCATCATGATCACTGGCTGTGTTACTTCAGCTCAGAAGAAATCCTACAATGTCTAGAGTAGGAAAGATTACATGATGTTCCAAAGACAGTGGCTATATAAATATACATTTCAAAACAGCAGGTACAGTTATCCAAGAAATCTATCAAATTGATAAATTGAAGAAAGAAAGAAAACAAGCCATTCAAACTCATTCCATTTTTATGTAATTCCCCTGGACAAATGCTCAAACTCTGCTTTTGGAAAGTTATAGAGTGTAGAAAAATATTTGGTATTTGAGGCAAAGCAATATAAAATGGAAGAAAACGGCAGCATCTAGAAAATAACCCTGAAAATATTCTGGTGGTACAGTGGGCAAGGAATGATGAGTGAACCAAGAATTCTGGTGTGTCTCTTAAGAAAATCTTGGGAACAACGTGAAAGTGCTCCATTGCCCATTTTCTTTCTATGCTTACTTCACTGAAATCAAAAAAAAGCCCCAAAGCCAAACAAAATTTAAAAAAACCCCACAACAACAACAAAAACCAAACCCTAAACCCAGTCCAACCCAACAAAAACTCCAAACCCCCCAAAACCCCAAAAAGTCCCCCCAAAATCCCCAACAGACACACAAAAAACCATACAAAGAAAAAAATACCAAGCACAAACCAAACCCCACCCTTTTAATTTATTAGGAATTACTGAAATTTTGGAAAAGATCTAAATCTGAGCCATGTAGTAAAGATGGGGTAGTAAAAATGCAAAAATCACAACAAAAGATAATTTGTAAAGATGTTAATGTCTGCCCACTACAATAGTCTGTTCTATATTCATTTAAAATATGTTTCAGCATGCTAATTTCTCAGAAGTAAAAATGCACATATTTATGCTTGGACCACAGTAAATCACACTCTGACTGAAAACTGTGAGAGGTGCTCACACTCTAGTGAGGTACTGCAGACTACAACATCAGAAGGAAAAAGAGTAGCTCAAAGGCATTTATTTGCTCAAATGTCTATTTTTTCCCCCAGAAAAGCAAGTATTTGTAGCTTAGGGAAAGGCTTTGGCTGTGCACTGCATGTATGTATCTGTTCCTTCACAATAAAAGATGTAGAAAAAGCTGCTAGCTTGTCTTCCGTCACTTAATGTGAATTTCCTTACAGAATTCAATAGTAAGACTTGCTGACTTGAACTAATAATGAATGGAGCTGCTTTAGAAGGAAAAAGGAAAACAAAATGTTGTTAAAATTAAATACAAAATCCATATGATTACCACAATATTGGAATGACAGCTGAAAAAATAAATGGCAGGAAATACAAACATTTGTCATTCCTCAGGAATGACTAACTTGGCCACTGAGCACTCATGACACAGGAAGCATGGTCACAGATAATGCTATTTATACTAAATCTTGCAACTAAAGAAGAAAAAAAAAAAAAAACAAACCACCAGCTGAGATATACCTAATATAAGATAAAAAATAAGCATTCAACAGAATTTATCTGCTTTCCTGAAGAAACAAATAAGCAAAGTACTTTAACCAGTCACCATTTGACATGTATTTCCCCCACTTACCTTTTTCCCCATCATCTCCTAACTTGCATAGTGCCTATTTAAAAACTTCAAAGTACCAAGAGCAACAGATACACAAATGCCAGATGAGGAGGGCTGGGAAACCTGCAGCTGACAGCACACTAATAAATCGTTGCTGTTTAACGATTCAGAGTGGGTATTGGACATTAAGCAAGTGACTGAATGAGACAGACTCTAGAATAGGCAAAAAGGGGCACCCAACAGCACTTAGCCTGAAAAGCTGCAAAAGAGCTGGCATTCAACCCTGCTCAAAGGGGATGCTTTTGAACACAGAATTATTTTCAGCAGAGAAAACAGGAAATTGTGAAGAGAATTGAAGACCCTCTCTCCCTTCCTAAATTCCTGATCTTTTTGCATCATTTTGACAACTGCCAGGGATCCATGTAGGATGGCATCAGCTTCAAAGGTTTGCTGGCACCAGCTGTCCACAGATGCAGAAGCACTGTGCCTCCTCCAGCTCCAGCTCCGATGGCGGGTGTTGTAGAGTGCATCATCCCCAGCAAGGTGCAGATTGTTTAGGTTAGCCTATTTTATTCACATAGGCCTTTTCAGCAGAGAGGAAAAATTAGCCCTCCATACTTAAAAAGTTTGCTTCTTCCAAAATTTTAAGCTCATTGCTTGTTTTTCTGATACTCAGAAAAGCAACAACCGCCAGCCACACTCAAGGAATTCAATGACAGCTCTCTTCTTCAACTTTCAGTAGTCTTTGTATTATTTATTGTCTAGTAAATAAAGTTGAAATGCTTTTCAGCCTTGGTTGCAAACTCAGTACCCAGTTGCAGTCCGACAACAGTAGGGAATAAAGCTGCCAATGTAAAATATTTTTTTCCTCCTTTGTGACTGCTTTCCATAGATTTCATTATTTCTCCTAGATCTGCACTTTGTCATATCTGGGACACAGCAATACTAAGTAAACAGGGAGAAGTGATGTGAAATTTTTATCAGAGAAACAACTGGCTGGGAGGTGAGACCATATTCAAGCTTTTCCCAGAGAAAACATGGAAGAGAGTAGGTGTCATTCTTCTAGAAAGCTGTGCTATTCTAGTCTGACAGTTCGGGATTAAACATACAGACACTTGAGGTGTTAAGAATTTGTGGCACAACAATTATCTGAGAAGCTGTAACAAGCAACTCCATTGGATTAAAACAGCTCTTTGAAAAGCAGCAGCTTTGTGTGATACTTAAAAATAGCCTTTGCTATTTTAGCACAGTTCTTTGCTATCAAACAGATGGAAGGACGGCTCACGCACAGCATGGGGTGGACATGTGCTTGTGCAGAAACAGAATGGTCAAGAGAAAGGAGCACGTGAAGGTCAAACAGTTACACCAACTTCTCCAAATATTTCTCAGGCTTTCAGAGAATGATACAGCAGCAGTTTCCACAGCTATTTGCTCCAAGTTGCTTTCAGTGGCTTTTCCTTCCCTGAGCTTACCCACTTATTTTGGACCTACATAAGCTTCAAGAACCTACACCACACTGTTAGTGTTTCAGCTATTTCCCCCCAGGTTCCTTCAGTGTTTAGGCAAACACCATCCAGTCCTGATAATTTATTATTATTAATTTTATTGATTTTTTTTCTGTAACTTCTTTGTCTGATTTTAAGCAGACAAACCCTATGGAAACTTCATCAAGGTCTTCCATTAACGAATACATGTGCATGAAATTAAAATTATATCTTAAATCCAAGGCCCGTGGGTAGTTTGTTTTGAGTTCCTAGTACAATGCACTGAAATTTGCAAATTAGTTATTACAAAGTCCTTGAAACTTTAGAGAATTTTAAAGCAGTCAAATCAACAATGCGAAGGCAAATGTGCTTAAAATAAATGTTAGGCTGTTGCTAAAAGGATATCAAAATAACTATGCAAGGAGAAAGAAGTAAAAGAGCATATTATATATATATACACCGAAACATTAATTGTGAAGATTAATTGAGATGATGTTTAACTTATTTATAAATCTAGATCAAAAAAAAAAAGAAAGCCTGAGATGCCCAGTTTGGAGGTGACAGAATTACTTAAAGATGTGATGTGAAACTTCTGAGGAATATAGTGAAGTTAACTGAATTACTAACACTAGTAGTTTACTTGGTGGCATTGTATAAGCCTAATAATTTCAGCTAAAGTACTGAATCCAAATTAAAAAATAAAAATAAAAAAGCAGATTCAGAAAAGCAGACATGATATTTGAAATAATGAAAATCGTGTGAGGAAAATTAAGATGATGAGCAACAAAAAGTACTAGGACATTTTAATTTACACAGAAGATGAATGAATATAATCAAGATATTCAAAATAATGAATGGTTTAGAGAGAGTAAATTGAGACTCTTAATTACTCTTACAAGACTGTAGAGAAAAATGATCCAAGAACTTGAAAGGCAGAAAGAAAGCTGATAAAAGTAAATTCTTTTTTTCCATTCAATGGAAGACTCACCAGTAGACCTTGCTGACAAAGCAGCATTAATATGAAGAATTTAATAAAACTAACAGCAGAACTAAATACATATACCATCATTTTCCTAGTAGGTAGGACAATTATCTGTCATTTCACATAAAGATATGGCACCTTAAAAATATATTTTGGAACTTGAACACAAGTTTGAGTCAGAATACAGAGCAAAACTTATTATGAAAATTAAGTATAAACAACATACACATGGATGATCTTAAAGGTCTCTTCAAACCTAAACTATTCTATATGATTCTATCAGCTGAAACCTTTCCTATTTACTATTTGAGGCACTTTCATATTTGTTAAAACATTTCAGAGTAGTAGGAGAACAAGAAATCAGTAGACAGAAAAAACCTTGCAAATACACTTTTGGCTAATCATTCCCATCCTAGGTGAATAAATTTATAATTTTATTCTGTATTTTTTTTCTGGTTATGAAAACTGGGACTAAGAGAATGGCCGGCATGCCCATGGTTGCAACACTAATCACTTGCACCAATCCTGATATCGTAAGACCTATTTTATGTTTCCTTCAGGTGAACTCTGCCAATCCACACTTTGAAATAGATTAATTTTTACTACACTATAGTTGTATAATTTTTACTTACTATAGTTGTATAATAGCACATGCAAACCAAACTTATAAGAAGAGCTCTGGCATTCTCGGGGAAGAGAGGAAATCTGAATCCCTAAATATCTTCAATCCTGTCTGAAAATGAAAATCACATGAGAACCTTTGTTTTACATATCAAAATACAGCAGTGGGGAAGGTGGGGTGGTGGTGGAGGTGGTGCAGAGGTGTTGGGCTTGCTTACTTTTTAGTAGAAATCAGCTAACTACCAGTCAGTACTTCTGCACTGTGCAGTAATTTCTTCTTCCTCCCAAGATACTAGGCCTCACCCTCACTTGGACTCCAAGCTCAGTAGAAGCTGGCACTCCTGAGCACACAGTTCCTATGGGGCATCCTACTACACTGCATTGGCCCCAAAATCTCACTATCTTTGTTTTCATTTTAATGCTCTTGATTCCCATGCAGCTGAAAATACTAACGTGGTGGAAAATATTAATATAGTGCTACAAGGGAAAGAAAGGAAGAGAATTCACTAAGGAGCCTTACTCAAAGCCAGGGGAGCACGGATGTGTGTAGCATGCAAACCACTTCCCTCCAGTATCTGGAAGACACCCCTGTTGTGTTATGATAATACAAAGGGAATGTAGGTAAAATCCTGGGACTCCTGGAGATAGCACAACCTGACTGGGCACCCATCCAGGGCTGTCTTTGAGATTGCTCCCAGGCACAGAGAGATGGCTAAAGCTCTTTATAGTAGCTCTATTGGCATTAATATGTAATATTATTAATATTAATAAATACCATCGTTAAGACTTTTTTGTTGTTTGCCTTAGGAAGGGGAGGGGGCACCTGTCAGGGCAGAGCCTGCTGGGTCCCAGCATCCCCAGAGGATGAGTCTACCTTGAAACAGGGGGCAGAAAAACAATTATCTGCTCCAGAGAAGGTGATTCCAGTGTCAGAAGGGTTGAGATCTGCTCAGTGGTGAGAGGCTATTAACTATTACACCCTTCTGCACGGCCATGTGTTTCCAACTCTTTTTATATCTCATTTACATTGTATAAATACCCAAGCTGATTCCAGTGGCAGAGTTGCACTGAGCTTTCCCCTCCCCACCATGACTAATCTTATGGAACAAAACAGAAGATTTATTTTTTGCAGCACTGTTGTAATCTCATCCACACCACATTTAATTTCCCTTACAGTTACTACTTTCAACCAACATTTTTAAATGGTTGAAAGCCACCACTGAAGAGGTTTAAATAATCCTCAACCTGTAAAACAACTAAATGCTGCAAAGTACATACAGTTTATGGTGGAGATAATTTAGTATGTATAATCAGAGTTTTAATTTTCTCCTAGAGCATAAGAGTAGGATGAATTATTTGTGGAAGAAAGGACAGAAATAGAAGAAAATAAAGCCTTCCTAAGAACAAATGTTTTTCAGTGTCCTAAGAATAGGTAATATGTCTAGTATATCATACCTTATACCTTGTGACAGAGCTCTGCCTTGTCTCCTTACATGCTTTTTTGGGATACAACTCTGAACAGTGATATTGAGAGTGACCTGAAGAAAAGTATAGTGCCTGGGTGTTATCAACATCTTCAAAGGGAAAGAACAACACTTCAGGAAGATCAAGGTAGCATAGCACTGTTGGAATGCTCCCTGTCCTTGACTAACCCCTCTCTACCTATAATGGGAAAAGCAAAGCAGGATATTAAAAGAGCATAATTGTAACAGTGTTCTGCTGAAAGTAAAGTTTCATCCTCAATGAAATATATCCTTTCTGACTCCCTGGAAGCCATTATAGACATCCTTCTTAAAAATTACCTTATTCAAAATGTTAAGTAGCATCAAAATAAGAATATGGTGTTGGATGTCACTGACTGCAGATTCTTTTACTTTAGTATTTATTAAAAGGTAATACTATTTTTTCTGGATGTTTTTCATGTTCAGATTATGAAAAAATAATTACTCCAACCATACACAATTATTCTCTACATTTTATAATTACTCTGATTTGGTAATCCAGAAAAAAAAATCCATTTTTTAAAAAAAATCAAAATATTCAGTATACTTTGTATATATTGTATAGTCACCACTTGTATATTGTTCTACTTTTCCTTGCACTGTAATGCTGACCTGCTTTTAAAAGCCAATGGTATTTTTATAAACTCAATAGAGTTTATCTGTAGTGACACCTTAAGCCCTAATCAAAACATTATTTTCAATTACAAAATTTGCTGAACTTTCCCTATATTACTCTCCCAAAAGGCTCCCAAGGAGGGGTTGTGCTGTTCTTTGACCAGACTCAAAGATGCCTTGTCAAACAGCTATGTTACCAAGGTGTTTCTCACCAAATTCTTTTGGGGAATTTCAACAGTGTGAAGTGCTGCTTTTCAATTTGCTAGTTTTTGATTGGGCCTTTTTGGCATTGTGGTAGTTCCAAAAATTCTAACTGACATCAGAGGAAAACACAGCCCAAACTGCTGTGCTTTCCTTTCAAAGGCAGCCAGAATCAAAACCAAAGAAACTCCATGTTCAATAAACAGACAACATTACATTGGGGAAAAAAATAAAATCTTTAGCACTTTCAGGGAATGACATTTCTGTAGTTATGCATTAAGACTTCAAAATGCAGCATGAAGTTTTTCTTTCTAAAAACACCACAGTGTCAAAATACATTTTTTTCTGAATCAATATATCCTGAGGTAGATGAGTGAAAAGGATTACACAATATAAGAACTGCTTGAAACAATTATTTAGTAAAAAAACTGACTCTTGGTCTGTAAGGTTATATAATGTAATTTCTGATAATGCAGTTTCAAGCATTCCCTGAACAGACTATAAAATCTTTAATAGACTATACAGAAACCACAGTTATTACTATGCAAACCATTCTTCCATCAAAATGCAGGGGTGTGTATTATACTTAAGAAAAATAGCTGAGTAAACTGTTTCTTGATCTTAACTATATGCTGTGTATTGATCCAAAATATTCAGGCAGCATTTATTCTTTGAGAGTGGGAAGGAAAGCAGTCGTTGAGTACAGAAAATACAAAAGAAGACGCTTTGGTGCACATGAACATGCACACAAATTTCGAATTCTCTACAAATTAAAAAAAAATTCTAATTACAAATTAGCAGTGGAGAAGGCATTACAAAGAATTTCCATCTACACTTCTTGTCCT
Source organism: Rhadina sibilatrix (assembly GCA_013400275.1). Classification (NCBI taxonomy): domain Eukaryota; kingdom Metazoa; phylum Chordata; class Aves; order Passeriformes; family Phylloscopidae; genus Rhadina; species Rhadina sibilatrix. The sequence goes on from VWYO01004896.1 coordinate 64,799, forward strand.
GTTGGTATTTAAATTTTTAATCAAACAGTAAACAAAAGTCAACAAATGGCTTTTCTATAGTTAATTTTGAATTATAGCTAATACCATGCATTAAAGGCATAGCAAGGTGCTGGCTAATATGTTGAGGGTAGGAGGAATTGTACCATTCTTTTGTGTAAAATACTAAAAAAACACATCTGCTTAGCAATTGATCTTAATTACTATTTCTGAGTTCAAAAACCTTCAGATTAGCAATGCTGTTCTGACTTATTCACTGTGCTAAAGACTAACTGAAAGCAATACTTTTTAAATAGAATTCTTTTCTCTCAGAGCTCTCTGTTACTCTGGCATTAAAGTATCTCTGACATCATATAAAGGAGTGGTTTCCATTTTGTTTTTCTAAAGCTGTTAGCCTTCAGAACAGAACTAGTTTGCTATGATAAAATCTGTTTTCCCCATCCTGGACTTAGTTACTTTAGCACCTGAGCAGGCCAAGAAAACATACAAAAGAGAAAGGAAATAGGAGAAAGAAGAAAGAAACAATAATTAAATATTTATTAGCAGTTTTTCTTATATATTTTTGATATGTATTAAAATAATCCATATACATTTCTCAGCTCAATTACTTACAAATAACTTATCTGCAGAATCTAGCAAATCTGTCAGCTGTGGAAGTTTATTTTTCCATGTGCTATCTTGAGATAAGCAGGTCTGTAATATTATATTTCCACTGACATAATTGTGCATGAATTCTGATCTGATTTAGTATTACATGGTGCAAAAGGTGACACATTTTCTTTAATACAGCCCATTAGAAAAGGAAAGGAATTCCCAGTGTATGAAATCTAAAGAGTTTGATTGAAAGAATTCTAGGACTTGGGGGTCAACACAGTGGAAAAGTAACTTGCTCACTACCCTGGGCACTAAGCGCTGTGACAAGTAAACTTAATACCACAGTGCATTTACTGAGACAATCAATAAAAACACTGCACTATCAGACTGCTACAGCTGTACATTAACCTATCATATTACCTCAACTGCTCCTGAACCAGTCAAACATGCATTTGCTGATCATGCAGATAATACAGATACCTCACTGGTCCTTAAGTCACATTTAATACCAAGTCAGAATGCTAAAACAACCATTTATTGCTTTTCCATATGCCATAAATTCTAATTTTCAAGTCTATCTAAATTATACACTGAAGACTATATTCAAAGAACTACTGAGATGGTGAAGCCAACTGCTCTGAAATTAATGTATGGGAGATTTAAGGTAAGCTCTGTACATTCCTACTTGGATCCTCAATCCACACCTGTTACCCCAGAATATTTGCACCTGGGTCTTTGTGGCCTCTCCCTGTCTCCTTGCCTTCTGATGCAGGTCTCAGCATCCTCACATCCTTGTCTGCCCAAGGACTGGCAATTTCCTTTCCTTAAGTTGTCTGCGCTTATTTTTATATCTTATTTCTGCTACTCATTCTCCCTGTTCCAGTTCTAGTTCCTACAGACTCCTCAGCTCAGAGCTGCTCCAACAGGGTTCATGGGTGGGCATCAGTACTCTTGCATATAGCTCAACAGAAAAGTCAATAAATCCACACAAAAACCACTGCCCTCCTTGGCACTTGTTCCCAGTGCTTGACCTCTCATGAGTCTAGGCAGGAGCAGCCTGGACATGCTTCTTACCTACCTTCTAGTAGTTATCAGTAAACACATCGAATTCCTATCATAGAACAAAATGGAAACAGAATAAAGCAGTTGTATGCACTATTTGTCCAAACACTTTATGCTAAATTTACCTCTTAATCTGCCAGTAGATTATGCCTGAGGCAGACTCTGCTCTGTACCATGCTGTGATGTGTTTTAGATGCTGCTGCACAACACCAACTTTTTAATTCCATACCACATTGCTCTAGGATGAGCCTAAATACCTTGGGCATGGGCGCTTCTTTCATTTTGTCAGGATTTTATTTTGCCTAGATGATCTGTCCTGCAATTTCGGCACTGATCCACACATCAACATCAAGTAAACAATATAAATTTTTCCACTGACATACAGATGTTTCAAACTGTAAACAAAATGCATCTCGCATATTGTTTGCAAAGTCTTACAGTTTATTTTCACATATTCCTGTATTTTCCTCCATAAAGTGCAGTAGAGCCTGATCAACTGTCCTGGTAAATTTTTGTAGCTGAAATTGCAATTTTCCTCAGAAGCCTATCCATGAAGTCAAAGACAAACACCTAGCTTAAGCTGTGGATTTTTGGCTCTGTTGTACCTGTCACCATCAAACCTCAGCTGAAAACCTAGACTGCAATACAGCATCCATTTTGCACACAGCCATATTGCTGAGCACCCTTTCTCTCACAGCATCACCTCTGCCACTCATTCATTCTCATTCACATACACTGCATCAACCACATGCTCCACTGGGAACTGGGTCCATCCAGCACTTATCTCATGCGAGCACACCTCAACCATCACTTTTCTCTGCAAGGCTTCTGAAGTTGTATCTTACTGTATGTGTTTGCATGGCCAGGTTTTGGAAGTGTGTGGGCTACAAAGCTGGACTCTATGGGAAGCTGCTGGAAGCTTCTCCTGTGTCTGGCAGACTTGATGCCAGCCAGGATGGACCCACTGACCATGGCTGAGCCCACCAGCGGTGATAGTAATGCCTCTGTGATAACATATTTAAGAAGGAAATAAAAAAAAAGATATCGCACAGATGTTATTGTGGCATGGGGAGAAAAATGATGTGAAAATATGTGAGAGGAACAGCTCTGCAAACACCAAAGTCAGTGGAGAAGGAGCGGGAGAAGGTGCTCCAGGGGCCAGAGCTGAGATTTCTCAGTAGCCCCAGATAAAGACTGTGGTGAAGCAGCTGTGCCCCTGCATCCCATGGAGATCCATGGGGATGCCAAACCTGCAGCCTTGGAAGGCAGGGGTGGATGCCTGAGAGGAGGCTGTGACCCTGTGGGAAACCCACGCTGGAGCACTGTCCTGGCAGTGACCTGCAGACCCATGAAGAGAGGAGACCTTGCTAGAGCAGGCTTCCTGGTAGGACTTGTTAACCCTGCAGGGGATCTACAATGGAGCAGCCTGTGCCTGAAGGACTGTACTCTGTAGAAGAGTGACACATATTGCAGCAGTGTTCTGGGGAATTGCTGCCCACAGGATGGAGAAGGGCAAGAACTCTCCTTCCTGAGACCAGTGGCAGGAACAACCTGTGAAAAACTGACTGTAACCTCATTTTCCATGTCCCTGCACTGCTAAAGCAGAGGAGGTAGAGCTTGGGAAGGAGAGAGACGTGGAGGTAGTTTTAAGATTTATTCTACTTCTTATTATCCTGCTGATTTTGTTAGTAAAAAATTACATTGATATCCCCAAGTTGAGTCTCTTTCCTGTGATAGTAATTGATGAGTGATCTCTCCCTGTCCTTATCTTAACCCATGAATGTTGCCCTGTTCTTCTGAAGTTCTTCTAAGCCTTCTGATGTTTACATTTTTGTAATGGAGTTTCTCATGCACTTTTCATGTAAATCATGATTGTTTTGCGTTCCTTTCTGGAGGAGGAAAGAACTGATGGATGGTTGGTTTGACCAGTGTGGTTGGAGAGGACAATTTCATCCTCCAAACCATGGTCACTGCTGGAATTCTATAAATGTCGAGGTTTGTAAATAAACTCACTCTTTTTTGCCTTGGACATCTCAGCATGTGAGTGTTGTTCATTCATGTCATATTGCGACACACGAACCATTTTGTTATATTTTCTCTCCCCTGTCCAGCTGGAGAAGGGTGTGATAGAACAGCTTTGGTGAGTGCCTGGCATCCAGCCATGGTCAACCCACCACACTTACATATTACTGTCTCTGCTTCCTGTGGGACTGGAAGGAAGATTTGTTATGTATTATGGGCTCTACACTTTGCTCTAGAAAATGTTCAAAAGGCATCTCTCCAAAGGTGTTTGGGTCTGTTCTTTGGAAGCTTGAAAAAATGGTGTTATGAATAAACCTGAAGAAACATTCAGGTGGCAGGCAAATCAGTGATGATTCAAAACTACATGGCTTGCTTAGAAGTAGCAAGTGGTTCATGGCAATAGTTTAAACAGTACTCAGATCTCATGATTCTATGTGAAACTACTTCAAAGAAATTCCGTTAGAGAATGAAGAATGGTGATGGTCCATTATCACCATTTTTGAAACCACATCATAGCGCTAAGGTATAAACCAACTTGCACACTTAGGAAAGTCTCAAAGCAAACCCAGCAGTAAAGGGCTTTGGTTGTTTCTTTTCACACTCATTATTTCTCTCCCAAGTCATGGAGAAGACCATACAGATGTTTTTAACTACACACTAAAGTTACCTTTTGAGGACCTAGGAGAAAACTGCCCTTTGCCTGTCCTCAAAGAATTTAAATCTACTTAGTTACATTAAGAAATAATATTAAGTGTAGAGGGAAAAGATGTCATGTTCTTAAACAGCTAAGAGAATTTAGACATATTCTCTATTTGATTTAATAATTTATTGAATTATACTTGGATTGCTTCAAAAGGAACATCATCCGCATTATATTGGTCACAGGTGAACAACATCATGTACAAGGGTAAGCGTAATTCATTCAGCAGTTAGACTGTCCTAGGGTAATCCATCATGTTATTACATTCCCCATCTTTCTGTGCCCAAAGCTTGCTCCTGTATCTTTAAGACCCTGCAAGCGAGAACCTTGGGCGTAGGGAATGCTTTTAGGGGCGTTTTTAAAACCAGCCTTCCCCGAGCAGCTTCCTGCCTTTCGCCATGTGCAGTTTGCTTGGCTGGCTGTTTGGTCTTTGCTTAGGAAGTTTTGTTCCCCTTTTTGGGTTCTCTTTTCATGGTTTTGTTTTCTTGTTTGTTTGTTTTGTTTTCCCCTTTTTTCTCATCTCGGAGAGGCTGCCTTGGGGCGATTTCCACAGGCGCCCAGCTGTTGCTGCCAAGCGTGGCAGCCCCGCTGCAGTGCAAGCTGCTCCCACGCACTGACGGTGCCCGGCCCAGGACAGCAAACCACGAGTCACCACAGCCCGGGCCAGCCGCTTTGTTTTGCCTGTCCTCCCGTCTCCTGCCGCAAAGAAGGGGAAGTCCCGTCCTTGATCCAGAGAATACCAGCCGGGGCTCCAGCCGTCGTGGAGATGAGCAGAGCGGGGAGGGGGCAAGGAGGAAAGCTGTTACCACCTTTCCCTTTGTCCTTCGTACCATGGACGCAACTGCGGAGCACGACCTTGGAGGGGAGGGATATCCCCAGCGGTTTTGGGCCTCTCTTTGGGCTCGAGATACAGCAATTTTGCTGTTATTTTTTTGCCTGTCGCTGTTACGCTTGTTTTTTTCACTTATCTCTACTTGTATTCGTTCCTTATTGGTGGAAAGGGACTGGTAAAACCTATAACGGAGAAAACTCGTTCCAAGAGTATTCTTTAAATTGTCTCAAACCAAGACAGACCCATGGTCCCCTAGGGGCTATCACACACAGACACACAGACACACACACACAGAGCCCTCCTCAAATGCTGAACTTCAGATATAAGTCTCAGATTCTGCTCTCATTAATTCTTATTTTACTTCACTGATTTTGATAGTACTTCAAGACTGCACCAGGACAAAGAAACCTGATCTCATTAAAATGAAACCTCTCAGAAGGCTGTCCAAGTACCTGTTTTCAAAGATGTGTATGTTAATGACGAAAACTATATGATATCCCACTACAGGGCAAGATGAAAACTGCTTTTTTTTT
>VWYO01004896.1:78590-92525 GCA_013400275.1 Rhadina sibilatrix
AACCCAAAACACAATGGATTTTTTTTTTTATACTTTGTTTCTGCCTTTTTTCTATTCAAATAGAGTGCACATGTGCTACTCTGGAAGGAATACTTGGAAGTAGTTATTTGGATCCTTATGTCAAACATTATACCTGGAAGTGGTATAAGGGAGAGAGGGATGTGATGGGGAAGGAGGGAGAGGAGAGAGAAGGTGGGCAAAAAAAGGAAATAAAGATAAAATGCAATGTTACATTTATTTTAATAAAAGTTCTGTGGCAAAAATCTTATGTTGTCCTTAGCATATTCATTCTAAATGATGCCTTCTGATATCTTGTTTGAAATCAAGTAGCATTAATCAAACAACGGAAGGGCTCTAGGGAAATCAGAAAGACCTAATGCAAGCAGTTAAAAATGACATGACCTTCTGTAACGTCACTTGTCACAGACTTCTGTGCTGCATACTGGTAGAATGTCTTGAAAGAAATTGTTTCTTGGTACTGTCCCTTGAAGGTAGTGCAAATACAGATGACATATTAAAAAAACACACACAGGTGGCCTCAAATACAACATGTAAGCAACTTCACAGCCAAAAGGTAAGGCGATGATGTTTAAATGTTGCAAAACAACCTTTCTCTGCAATACATCCCTACTAAAAGCTTATAAATCAGAAGCAGCATGTAATCTAATTCCTATGTACTGCCATTATTCCTGGTCCATTCCCACCCACCATTTTCAAGAAATGCAGGACAAAAATACTGTACAACTGATAATCCATAACAGATTGGAGGACTGTTGCTCTGTCACAGCAGACACCATACACCAGGTCACCAGAAGGAAGCACAACCATCACATTTGCACACTGAAGAAAACCTTAGTATCTTGTGGGCTACAGTTTCTGAGGAAACTGACATTAAATATAAATTGCATTTATTCTAAAGATCTGCTGACTAACAAAGAGGATAGAATTTCTGAGAAAATAATTCATTTTGACTTCTAACCTCAACACCTGCAAAGCAGGGCTGGATTCTAGTTATTTACAGGCATGTTAAATCAAAGCCCTTCAGCTGTAGAGGATATAAAAATACCTCCTCAGAAATACCTGAATCTAAGGAATCAATGGAAAAGTGATGCACTGAAACTTAACACAACTTCTAATGAAAGGTCTTTTCCTCTTAGCATCAGCCTGCCATTTCTCACAGTGTGCAGACCATCATCAATTGTCTCTGTTCTACGGTTTTCAGCTGATCCACAAAGATCACACACTTGCACCAGAAGATATCCCGATGTCTTTACATGTTAGTAATACCAGGTATTTGCTCTGCACTAAGGTGTAAAATGAAAAGAAAAGAAAAGAAAAGAAAAGAAAAGAAAAGAAAAGAAAAGAAAAGAAAAGAAAAGAAAAGAAAAGAAAAGAAAAGAAGAGAGCACTAACTCTGCAGATAGCCATGATAACTGCTACCTTAATACTTTAACAAAGCCCCTCATTAGAACTTCTCTGTATCTGCTTAGATCTTACTTGATGTCATCCTTCAAAGCTAGATGATTTCCAATAAAAACAAAACACTTTCTATGCCACACACATCATGATCTCAAAGTATCTACTGATATTTGTATATACATATATAAGTATTAAAATGATAAAAGAAATCAAAAGTGAGGGTGAGATTTGGTTCCAAATTAAATGCATTTTAGATGTGCAATTAATGTAGTCAGAATTATACTGTTCAGGACTCTTTGGATTTATATTCATGTTGTCCTGATGTGAAATGTACCATAAGTTTGTGAGCCACGCAACTCAGTGTATACCTGAGTTGTAATACTTGGTGTATACCATGTAATGAAATATGAAATTATGCCATTTGTATGGATTAAGAAGGACGCATAAAACCACTTGGGCTTTCTCAGATCATTTCCTGGTATTTAATTTGAAGGAAAGATACTAATTGTCCACAAACCCACTAGAGTAGCAGTTGTGTGCTCATCCTCACAACATGATGCCCGCTTCTTTTATGGAATTGCCAAGGAGAAATTTTACAGGAGATACATCTCCATTAAAATGTCCAACTTTTATGCCACATTTTTAAGGAAAATAAAAATCAAATTAACATATTCTGATTTAGGAGTGCAAATATATTTGGGTCCAACCAGATTTATACATTTTGATCTTAGGGTATTCATCTACAGTAATCATCAGAATGACTGAACTACTAGATGTGATAATTAGTGTGATAAGCAGTAACATTGAATATATTGCAGTATGGAAGACAGGAGAATAAAAACAAAAGTATTAGTACTTTACTACAAAATTACTTTCTGGTTTTACATAGGCACTCAAATTATGTCCTCTAACAGAATACATTTTGTTAGCTTAATCTGGGAAGCGCTCATAATGTAGCCTGATTCTTAATAGGAAATAAGACTACGGCTATCAGAGACCTTTTGATGCATGCTGCTGATTACACAGAGTTCTACAATGTCAACAACAGAATTTTTATTTATAGTATAATACATTTCTTGGGAACATGTATCAGCAGTAAATGCAGTTTATATAAGAATATGTAATCTTTTTGCTGTTGTCAGCTTTATATGCCGTCAATATTCAATTGTCAATGTAGTTAAGAGTAAGTAATTTTTAACATTATGATGGTACAGTACTATACCATTTCTCTCATTTTCTTTCAATATTTGGTTCTCATTTATTTTAGCTTTCTCTTGTATTTGCACAATGCACTGTGAACTGAATATTAGGTGTTTATTTGAAGTATGTCTCCATCTAAAGGCTTTAGTATGTACTGTACAATTGAACTGTCAGATGTCTCAGAATGCTTTTAGTTCAGCAGAATAACAATAACTGCATTTTTTCCTTGGCTAAGTATCAATAAAAGATTGGCTTGCAGGACTATTAAAAATAACACCTTCACAAAATATTGTGAACTAGAATTCTTAGGCAAAATCTTAGGATAATTTATCTACAAAGAATACAATGTCTCATTATAGGTTTTCACTGTTATTATTTCTTTTCAAATATATTGTTTCCAAATTCTAGTAGAACCAGATATGCTTCTGTTATAAAATAGCACTTATCCAAGTTATTTTAAGCTTATGGGTGTGCTCCAGTCTATTACGCTCAGATTTGAAGCTGACCAGCTTTTTGGTACAAAAAAATGATGTTAAATATTTTAGGTGAAAATGTATGTAATATGCATATTATTGTAATTTCAGTTAGTTATTTTTTGCCCTGATATTTATATATTTCTGTAAATACAGTAAAATCCCAAAGTTCTTAAAGTCTTGGATTAATTAAAATGTGCTAAAGTGATAGAAAGCCAAGCAAAAATGAATAAAAATCTCACAATACTATGGGATTTTCTTCTAGAAACTAAACTAAGTTGTACAGTACTGATTATTTATAATAGCCTACAATCTGTTGGTGAATCTTGTTATAATGTAAACCTTCAGGTAAATGCAAAAAAAAAAAAAAATTATAACAGTCTCATACAAAATAACTTCAACTTTATTTTAGATGCCAGCAATACTGAAAGACTATGGAAATGAAAAGTGGCAAAAACCTAAATTAAAAAACCAGTTGGTTTCTGACAGGAAAAAAAAAAATTAAAAGAATGCTGGTGATATTTAGGGTGGAGTTTTGGCCTTTGCAGGTGACCAAAACAAGCCAAAGCATTCCAATTCTGTAGTGCGTTTGGGTTTTGCAGCTGTTGCTGGGGTAAGAACAGGCACGTAAAGTTTTACCAAGGAGTTTACGACGTACTCTGCTACTGTATGCAAACCTCTGACACAGGGATTATGACTGCAGCATGGACAGCCTTTTATCTGTAGCCCAGACAGCCCTCTGCAGCACCGTATTTTTCTGTCATGCTGCAGAAGAAAAGTGCCTACCGCCCAATGTAGATCTTTACATAGTGTACTGTGGGACTGCTGAATTAGTGCACAACACATTTAAAATATTTATAGTACCAACATTTAGTTAAATAACCTTTATGTAAGATTTATGTTGATTTGTTCAAGTCTCATTTAATGGCAAATTATGAAGAGGATGTTTCATAAAGATAATTCTCCGTTTAAATGCAGTAGGCCACCAAACATTATGATGTAATCTGGAGCAAATTTGTCCAGCTTCAGTGATTATGTGCACACATAAAAATTAGACTTGATCAACAAAATTTAAATGCATAATTAAGATGACATTTTCATATTTCTTTTCTGATATATCAAAAGAAAACCCACCCTGTCCCATTGTGGAGCAGTACATTATAGATTTATTTCCTGACTGTATGGATCACATAGAAAAGAAACCAAAAATATCTGTGTGGAGACAATAATGATTCTTAGTGAACTATGTAATATTCAGGCACATGTTGCCAATAGTCCTTGTTCTTCAGCAGCACCCACTCTGCCCACACAGACAGATTATGACTCATACACAAAAGCCCTTCTAATTTATTTTATTGGTTACAAATGAAGGCATAAGTTTATGATTTGTTAGGAGCGAGAAAATACAAGGTAAAATCAGTTCTGCATAATACTGAAAATAATTTTTGTCTTGGTTTGAAAAGACAGGTATCCTTCAGGAAAGCTGGAATTTCCCTTGGAATGGAGAATGTAAACCCCTCACCCCCTCCAAATTATAATTTTGCAATTAAGGGCTTTCAGGCAAAGATTTGAGAATAGGAATAACAGTTCTTTACTAGGAATATTAACAATACAAATGTAGTGGTAAAAAAAGCCAACCAAGCAAACANTTTCCTTACTTTTAGAGTCATAAATCTGGTTAGCTTCACACACATATTGTTCTGTGGCTAACTCTGTGTGGTCCCAGCAGCCCTCATGCTGGGGGGCTTTGTGGCTACTGCCATTGCTGTCATACCACAGGCAAAACTTCTCAGGAAAGTACAGTCAGAAAGCAGACAAGATGTACTTACTCACCTGACAATGTCCTTTTGTATCTTGCGTAAATGACATACTCCAGAAACTGCCCAGCTAGAATACAGGGCTTTATTTTTTCCATCTATTCACAGCAAGAATTTAGTCTGCAGTCAGAAATCTCTGCAAACTCCTTGGCAGGATGTAACTTCTGGACTTGAAACTCATAACCCCTAAGTACCACACTGGCAAGGGATCTGAAGCACTTGGTGTTTGTCCTGTGTTCATCTGCACATGAATATAAGGACCATAAGGACTCAGTCTTTAAGACTACAAAGTGAAGAAACAGAGAAAAAAATCAAACTCCTTTGTTTACTTACTTGGTAACTCAGTTTTCAACTTCTAGGAAAACAGCTGGTTAAAGTCAGGCACTTTCCTGTTAGAGTTAATTTATGCATTGAAAGTACTGCAAAGTGGCACTCTCAGCCCCAAACAGGAGCAGCAATAAATCCACTTGACAGTGCTCTGACAGACACTGTTGCCTGGCTCCTAGAACAAAGTGATAGGATTCTAATGAGAAAAGATCTCCGAGGTGCAAGTGAGCTGGGCTTCCATGACCAACTCAAGCTCATTGTGCGGACCACCTTTTCATGAGTGAAGATAGAATTCACTGAGATGGATATATTTATAAGCATCATTCTTCCAATTCTCACTTTTTTTAAAATTGTAATTTGGCAATTTCCAGAACACACATGAAGATTTGAGTCCTCATATTGGAGGACTACAGAAAAGTACCCAGAGAAAACAGCTTAAAAACTTGAAAAGCTGTCTTTAACAAAATTATTTTTCTTCTATTCTCAAAATTACATCCTAAACATGGATAGTTCTAACCTCTAATAGAAACATATACATATAAATCATGAAAGTCTGTGTAGGAAAAATCTACAATGAAATTAGATGATGTCTTGTTGTCACTTTATATAATTCTTATAAGAGTGTAAGCGTGTGTGTGTATATATATACTCTATTATGAAAATTCATAAAAAAATGTGTACGGCACATTAACTCCTAGCTGTTCAGCATAATTTGCTATGCAATGACATGTGCATCTCTTAACTTTAAGAAGAAATTGGCTACTTAATTTTCCTTAAAGGCTCTAAGTATTAACTAGCAATGCAAGGTATGAAGTAATCAAACCTCTTCTCCATGGAAGTATATATGGCAAAAGAACATTCACAGGTACCTTCAGGGATATGTGCATTATTCTTGTATTAAATGTTAAATTGCTTGGGACAAGAACCCCTAACAAATAATAGACCAAATGGAGAGAAAGATTAGTATCTTCAGTTGAGAGAATATCAGAATGGCAGAGGTTGGCAGGGCCATTCTGTCCTCCCTGCTCAGGCAGACATCATCAAGCCCAAACGCCCTACTCATACAGGGTCACCTTCTAAGCACGTCGCCCAAGCCCATGTCCTGAAAGGTCTTGAATATCTCCATGGATGAACACTTCACAACCTCTCATGGCAATCTGGCCCAGGTTGTGACCACAGTCACAATGAAAGTACTTTCTTGTGGTCAGATGAATTTTCATGTATTTTGGTTTGTGGCCATTGATACTGTCCTGTGATGGAGCACCACTGAGAGGAGGTTGTGTCTCTCTCCCGCTCCCTTCAGTCATTTATACATATCATCAAAAACCCTCCTCCATGCAGAACAGCAGCCTGCTCAGCCTCTCCTTCTATGCCAGATGCTTTGATCCCTTCATCATCTTCCCTTTGCTGGAACGAAAAGCAACTCCCACTCCTCACCCTCCCAGCCTGTCCTGACTAAAAAGCCAGTATACGTACACTGCATAATGGACATGACAGCAATTTCACCATGTCTCTGTGATTGTGAATGAATATAGCTGCATGTGGACCTCTGAACTCTTACTGGTACTTAATGTGCACACTAATGTACTTACTACTGACATGCTGGGTTCTCAGAGGAAGTGTGAGAGACTTTTACAGAGGCATTTCCTTATTTTTGTGTCTACACATGGCCTAGGGGGCACATCTATCTTGTTGGATTGGTTTTGAGGGCTCTCCTGGTCATTCATCCTGCACCCTTTTCTTGTCAACTCTAATTTCACGACAGGACAAGGGGCAGTAGCTTCAAACTGACAGAAGACAGGTTGAGATTAGGTACTGAGAATAAATTCTTCATTCTAAGGGTAAGGAGGAATTGGAACAGGTTGCCCACAGAAGCTATGGGTGCCCCATCCCTGGCAGAATTCCAAGGCCGGGTTGGACAGAGCTTTGAGCAACCTGGTCTGGTGGAAAGTTTTGCTATGAAGGTCGCCTCCAAATAGAACTATTCTGTGATTCCTCACTTGAGGAATCACTTTTGTGGGTCACCACCATCTCCCTCCTCCCTTTATTTTTAGTTTAATGCTCTCCTCATCAGGTTGGACAGCCTTCTGGGAAAGATTTTTGCCCCATGTGGTAAGGTGGATCTCTTCCTAGTAGTCTTCAACCATCAAAAAGTATCCCCTAGTTGTAAAAACCAAGTCTCTGCTGTCAATAACAGCTGTGCAACTGGTTATTGTCCTTCCAGATTTGTCCAGTCCTCCACAGGATGGAGGAGAAAATGGCCTGTGCTCCCTGCCTGCTATCATGGTCATGGAAGAACAAGAACTTGAGTCACCAGATGACACCCAGTGTGCCTGTTACAGTAGTTAAGCATTACAGACCAACAGCTGAAAGACTGTCATAGTTTGTCCTAATTGTGGTAGCCAGGCTTATGTACACAGGGTAAAAATAATGATTCACAGCTATGCAAACTGTGTTTAATTCTCAGTATGACACACTCCAACCATATACTCAACTGTTTCATTCCAGGGAAAGGGACAAGCAGCTGGACAGTGGGAACATTTTAAATCACTTTGAGAGATTATCTGACCATTCCCTAAGTTTGGCAGCTCCAGCAGGCAGTCAGAACCTGCAGATTACAGCCTGAAGTAGAAGTAACAAAAAAATCCAAAACCAAACCCAACAATTTTTCCCCCTCATTAACTCCATGCAGTTATAATGACTGTGACTTTTTCTTAGAAATAGAAGATCCCAGACACCAGACAGGAGCACTGCTGTTCTCTCCAAGCTACAAAGGTGAGGGGCTTTTTTTGGTGTATTTGAAATCATCAAAGTATAAGCAGCTTCTTAAAAATACTGAAAATATTTTATTTTAACCCACCATATTTTCTATTAGTTTGCAGTCAGTCACCATGCCATGCTTTATTATGTGTAGGGGCAGCTACTCCCCACCACAGGTGGGGAGATCGAGCACAGGTGACAAGGAGCAGCAGGGTATGGTGACAGAAACAGTGCAGTGACTGATACCTCTCCCACAGTGTGAAAAACATGATGGGAAAAAGGCAGGAGAAGAAAAAAAATCTCAGCCTAGAAAGATTCACTCAGTTCTAATCTTGCGTGTTTAGGTGATAATGGTTTGATATAATAACAGCAGCTGTGCTAAAAATAAATTATTTTGTGAGGTCAGATACTTGGTTGTATGATTATAAGGAAGTGTAAGTATCTTTGGAGAAAGCAGCAGGGTGTACTTCAGGCAAAAATGTTACCACAAAATTCAGAAGAAGGCATTAAGAATGCCATATTAGTTTTTTGTTCCTTACTAAATACTGGCAAGAAGTATTTATAATGTGATTTTTACACCTGCCACATGACTCAAGGACAGAAATTAATTTGTTTTAGTTCAGTTCAGAACTATCCATTAAGTACATCTATCTACAGTCACTTACACCACCGTTTAATGCAAGAGTTCCTATTTCTTGAGGGTATCTTTCAGAAATGCAACCAATCTTGATCAAAATTTACAAAAGATAGGGAATTCAATGCTTCTTTTGGAAATTTGCATCAGTGTTGGATAAAACCACAATGATCATCAATCCTACAAGGAGTGCAACTGAATCCATGGAGAATCCATAGTATGCTGCTTCACCCCTCTGTTGTGCATTCCAATAGACTTACCTCCTTCTAGGAAATACACTTTGTCCCCCCTGTTGCCCCAACCATATTGTACCTTGAATTCAAGAAAGGACTCTCATATATAACTCATCAGGAGTCGGAATAAATGGCAAAATAACCATATTTGCATTCTATCGGGAAGCACAGGTTCATGTTATAATAGAGGTACCCAGATCCTTGTTTGGATGAGGAAATAAGTTTCAAACTACTTTAAAAAACCCCTGATGACCAAGAGGAAAAAGCAAATGGTATCTTATCTATAGAGACAGTCAAACAAGGATGGCTTAAAGCTTGTCTATCTGCCATACCCAGACAGAAACTCAGTGGTCACTAATCACTAACCTGCAGAAGAAGTTTGGTCCCTAGCATCTAGACTGATGAGACAATTGACAATTATTTTCTCAAAGAGGTATTACAATGGAAACCAGCTCTTCTGAGCTGCTTTGCATGGTCCCAAATTTAAGTAGGTTTCATAGACATAAAACAAGTACAAACCACATACAATTTTTAACTATGCTTGTCTAATGTTAACCTGGTAAGAGAAGTTCACATGAAGATATATTTATCTTCGTATCTTATTATTTGCTTTAGGATTTCAAAGTAACTTCTAAAGTTAGATGATATTTCCAAGATAAGCAGCCAATGATTTTACTGAGACACACAAGGAATCTCTGAACACTTGGGAAGAGAAGCCAGATCATGTGAATGCTGAATCATTCTCTACTCACTAGGAAACACTGCTTAATTAATTTAGATAAAATTTACTCTCTGCATAGGAAAACACAAGTATTTAAATTACTCCTACTCTAATGACACTGTGCTAATGACCTGAGCAAAGGACTTGTGATATTACTGAAGACTCATGAGTTAATTAGAAAGGCTTACAATAAATCTGCAAATTATTTTCCTCAAGGCAGATGCTCAACATGATGACAACCAAAGTTAAATCATTAAAAACAAGGCCATTAATGGTACAGATACCAAATATTTGGGATCAACATGGTTGCTTGATATAGGCTGTATTAGCTTGGTCTGAAACACTCTCAGCAAGAGGAAAGTTTTTGGAACAGCATTTGATATTCTTAACTGAGAGTCCATCATTACCTTCATTAGTTTGTTAGAAAAGTTACATGGCCAGATAATCTTCCCAGGCAGGTGGCATTTCAGAGAGAAATTAAATGTATTGTAGCTCACAAGTGAAATTTCTCCTTTCACCAGGGATTTCAGGTACTCATAAAATCTTCATGTTGAGAAGCTTTAAGCATTTCAGCCATCAGGAGACAATGGGCTATATTTTAAGTATTGCATCTTTTAAATCTTGATCTTAGGCTTTTTCCATAAATGTAATCACATTTCGGATTAGGGAATACCTTTATCATTCCCAGCCTTATTTTTAGATGATCCTTGGAAGACAGTCTTAGTGATATAGACAGGTAACAACAATGCTGGGGACAGGGCTCTATGGGTTCTAATAATTGCAGTTGCTAGACATTAGGGGATGCCTCAGGCTGGAAAGGATTTCCAAACTCCTGCTCAAAGTGGGATCAGCCATGAGGTCAGATCAGGTTCCTCAGAGCTTTCCTCAGTCAGGACCTGGAAACTTCCTATAGCAACTGCAGTTTCCAGAGCAAGCTCTTCTACTGCTTAATAATTCTCATGGTAAGAAAGGTTTTTCAGTCCAAACCTCTTTTGTTTCAAATGAAGCTTGTTGCCTCTTCCACCACAGATCACTTGTGCAGTCTAGCTCCATCTTCTTTGTTAACCTCCTTATAGGGTGTTCCAGTCAGCCTTCTATTCTCCAGGATCTTTCATGTCCACTTCCCTCAGCTTCTCTTCAAGGGCTGGCTGATGAGGGCTTAAGCTCCTGATCATGTTGGTAGCCCTCCACTGAACTTGCTGAAGTCAATCAATGACTTTCTTGAACTGGCATGCTCCAAACTCGACACTATTCTGGATGTACTCTGGCAAGTGCTGAGGAGTGGAGATAACCACTTCCCTGAATCCACTACCTGTGCTTCTGATTACCTCGCTGCCTTCTAAGACCCCTAGGCCCAGTTCAGACAGCTGCTTTCAGACAACCAATTTCCACTCTGTATCACTGCAACAGGTTATTTCTCCCCAAGAACAGGATTCTTCCTTGTGAATTGCATGGGGTCATCAGTTCATTTATCCAATCCATTTAGATCCCTTTGAGAGGCAGATCCAGAGTGTCAAATGGTTCCATGCACCTGATATAATCCAAAAACTTGATGAGGGTGCACTATCATCTCCTGTACCAGAAGAGATGTTAAACAGGACTTTGCACCATGGTAGTCCACTTATTACTGACCTCCATTAACCACTGTCCTCAGAGACCAATTATCTAATCTGTTTTGGCTTTTCCCCCTGCCCATTCAGTTATCCATTCAGATCATAAAGTAGAAGACAACATGCTGCTTTTGGGATACAAAAACTAGTACAAATATAAAATTCATAAGGTTCAGAAGTACTGCATGTAAAATCCTTTATCTGCCTGGATGCTAGAAAATTTGTACAACATAGAATACAACTTCAACTTTTAATATGTACTTCTGCAAATCTAAACCATTTTAATATTATTAATAAATGCCAGTTATTAGAAAATGTTTGCTACATTATATCTCAACTACATGTATTTAATTGAATGATGGCATTAAATGAGGAGAAGAAAATAAGAAAAGGCTAATATTAAGCACAATTAATATTATTGATGAATTGTGAAATGCAGCAAAATGTGATACATTCTGAAACTGTTAACAAACTGGAATAATTTTAATCTTTAACTTCAACATGTGAAATAAAAAAAAATGTAACATAAGGACTTAGCCATATAAAATAATTTTCAAAGAATTTGCCTTTTCCTCAACAATAAGCCTCTGCTTCCACACAAAACAGATTCTGTAGATGGAGCATGTTCTATTGTATTTTTACATGACATTTCAACAAAACCAGACACACTTATTGGACAGCCAGAATAAAATTAAATTGCAGGTGGGAAAATTGTCCATCGAACATTGTGAAGGGAGACATTTTGAAAAAGATATCTTATTTAAACCCAGTTTAAAAATTTTACCTAGTTAAAAAAAGAAAAGGACATTTATGCCCTTGAAGTAGAGAAGACTTACTGTATCATGTTGCCTGTTATCTTTTCCTGATACGATCAAGAAGTAGTTCCATGCCAGCAGCAACAACAAAGCCAGTGGTATCATGTAGAGCTCAAAGTTCCAGACCACAAAAAGAAAAAGCTGGAAAGAGCAGTAAAAAAAGTAATTGAAATCAGCATTACATTAAACTCTTGTGCAGACTACAGACCAATAAATTAAAACAATTCTAAAGAAATTCACCTCTCCTTAGACGGGAGTGTTGTCCAACCACTTTGCTGACTCACACTTACCTGCATGATACAACTGCTACACTTCCCAATCCTTCCTACTTTAATTCTTAGAAAAGAAAAATTGATGTACTATCATTTAAGAGGAATATTAATTGTTACCTCATAAAAGAATGCTTTTGTGAATAATGCAAAAGAGCTTAAAAATAATATTACATTTTAAGAAAGGTTAGCTGCTTTAATGAATCATAGAATGGGTTGGAAGGGACCTTAAAGGTCACCTAGATCCACTGCCCTCGACACAAGCAGGGACATCTTTCACTAGACCAGACTGCTCAGCGCCTCATCCAACCTAGCCTTGAAAACTTGTGGGGATGGGACATTCACAATTTCTCTGGGCAACTTGTTCCAGTGCTACCACCTTCAACAGTAACGAATTTCATCCTAATATCTAACTTAAACCTCTCTTTTACTTTAAAGCCATTACCCCATGCTGTATCACTACATACCCTTATAAAAAGTCCCTCTCTGTTTTTCTTGTAGGTCATAGGGATGTGATTAATTTAAAGGTCTCAACACGTTATTGAATCTGGTTTTAGCTTTGAAACAACCCTGTAGCAGTGTAAAGGTAGCACAAGAGTTGATTAATTTGCTATTTAGAAAAAAACCCCACATGATCATTTTGTAGTAATGTCATACAAACAAGCAGAAGTAATATTTAGAAATCTTTTGCATGGAAAACTAGCAAAAAATCACAGTAAAAGCTAAAATTACATGATTAGTTTAATGAAAAGTATAGTAAAATAGAACTGACCACAGACTCATCAAAAGAATGCTGAGAAGCCACCTAAGTCCACCACTTTGAAAATGCTGATTTATTGCAGTGTTAGCTCAAAACAGTGCAAGTGCTCTCTGACCAGGGGCTGCCAAAAGCCTGGTTGGGTTACATCTCCAAGAGATGTGTGCCTAAATAACTAGGGCTGCTCTTCAGCATGGGATCAACTTGGTGATCACACTGCTGAAGAAGCCCACCCCCACTGCCAGCTCCATAGACCACTATCCAGACATTGTTCCCTACTGATGATGCTACAAAATTAACAGTTTACAGGAAAGAACTAAAAATAACTGGACTCAGATAGAGTCAAACTAAAACCATTTTTACCTCCAATTTTCCCTGTCAACGAACCCCCCTTTTATTTAAGCCAGCTGTAGCCACAACCTGGGTTTGCTTTCTTCAACAAACAACAAAAGAGTGAAACACAGTAACAACAAATGTGAAAGCAAATCACACTATCCACCATAGCTGGATAGTCTTCTGCTAGCTTTTTGTTTGGAGTTAAAACAAAATGCTCTTATCAAATACAAGCACCCACCTTGTCTTGGGTTATGGAACCAAAAATGTGTCTTCTATTTCATTTGTTGAAAGCAGTTGGGGAGATGTTTTTCCTTTATCTCTTGTTATTCTGGGAGGAGGGGGGTGGATGCCTTCTGACAATGGGCCAACTGTTAAAACCAGGTGGGGCAGTGTTTCTTATCTCTTTCACCACCCGTCCTACCTCCAGGGGGATATTTTCTGCTAATGGGCCATTAAGGCTCACCAAGCCATCATCCACAAGCAGTCATCCCCAAGCAATCATCCACAAGAATTATCCGCATTCCACCATCCCACTGTGAGTTGCTCCACCCAGTGTGGGGAGCC
>VWYO01004897.1:0-52134 GCA_013400275.1 Rhadina sibilatrix
CCGGGCGCTGTCCGCGGTGCCGGGCGCTGCCCGCCGCCGGCAGTGAGGAAGGCTGGGCATGTCCTCAGCACATCGCTGGGCCAGTAGGCACTGGCCACTGTGCCACTCCCTGGTTTTCAGGCCACAGATCTCAGCCCTTTTCTTGAGAGTCAGCACACAGCGATTCATTTGATTGTGAAAGAATCCTGTGTGCAAGGAACTGTACAGAGGCTTGCTCTGAAAGTACTATGACAATGGCATCTTCTTAAAATATGGCCACAATTAGGCATGCAGGAGCTGGGATGAAAACACTAGTAATTCTCTGCCTTGCTCCTTATCAGCGTGCTGCAAATGGAGAGGAATGTTTATGCAAGACCACCTGCCTCTTCTTATTTCTGTTTGGCCACTGGCAGAGACCATCTATGTGGGGCTCTTCAGCAAAGTTTATCTGAGAAGTTGTGGATTCTCTATCCCTGGAAATGTTCAAGGGAAGGTTGGATGGATCTCTGAGCAACCTGGTCTAGTGCAAAGTGTCCCTGCATTAGCAGGAAGGTTGGACTGAGATAATTTTTAAGGTCCCTTCCACCCCAAGCCATTCTATGATTCTATGAATTAACTAAAAAAGTTTTCAATTCGTTATTTAAGCCACATAGAACACTCATTCAGAATTAGAGTGGCCTTCATTGCATTTTGTTTATTTTACTCATAAAGTGGATTAAGCTAAATTAATTTAAAGACATTTAATTCCATAAGGGACTATCTTTGCAGATTCTTAATGTGGCGTAACTTGTCCATCTACAAAGTAAATTTACATGTAACATTCCAAGAATGTCAGGGTAAACAGCTCTTTAGCCTTTATCAAGGAAACCTTTATTTGCTGTTTAATAATATACTTTGAAAGTGTTTAAACTTATAATGAGCAAGGGCACCAACTGTTCACCAGGGGAATTGACACGGAACAGCAACTGGACTGTGAATTCCTAGCTTAGCATGTTATAGTTTTCCCTCCATATAGACAAAGCAGGTTCTGTTGAGGTCTATAAGTATTTTCTGCGGAATTTAAGACCCTCATTTTTGCTTAGAAGCATGATAGTCACAGATTCATAAAGTGAAGTGGAAATCTGTGGCCTGGTTTAGCAGGAAATACTGTGCACATGCTTGGCTTTAAATACAGAGGTATTTTAAATACAGAGGTAGTTTGATTGACTGGTTAAGAATTGCCCTGAATCAGAGCCAAAGTGCTGTGGCTTTTTGTGACATTTATATGGCTTCAGGATATGGATGTTCAATGAAAACTTCAATGACAGTCTTCCTTAATAATTCAGAACTCCTGATTTTTCTTCAGGATTAATATCATTCTGGATGATACAATCATTCTGCACATTTGAGTCCCTGCTCTATAAGGATTTGTTTGCAGGAAGTAGCTTACAGATAGCAACTTTATTACAGGCAGAAGAAGCAGGCTGTAAACTACTGTTTTTATTATTTTATAATTGAAGTTGCTTGTCTTTTATTAAAGCCATTTTAATGCTATTTTTTTTAGTTTCCTGGGAAAACAGTGGTGTGCTTCCCAGCAATCTCTATTTTGTAAAGCCTCACCTGAAGTACTGTGTTTAGATCAGATCCTCAGCACAAGGGAGATGTGCAGCTGTTGGAGTGAGTTCAGAGGAAGCCACAGATGCTCAGAGGGCTGGAGCACCACTCCTGAGAAGACAGGCTGAGAGAGCTGGGATTGTTCTTAATGGAGAAGAGAAGGCTCTGGGCAGACCTTAGAGATCCATCCAGTACCAGGGCTATGTGACAGCTGGAGAGGGACTTTTGGCAAGGGCAGGTAGGGATGAGAAGAGAGGTAATGGATTTAAACTGGAAAAACATTGGATATTGGAAAGAAATTATTTACTGTGAGGGTAGTGAAGCACTGGAACTGGCTTGCCAGAGAATTTGTGGATGCTGCATCCCAGGAAGTGCTCAAGGCCAGATTGAATAGAGCTCTGAGCAATGTGGTCTAGTGTAAGATGTCCCTGCCCATGGCAAGGGGATTGGAACAAGAAGATTTTTAGGGTCCTTGCAACATAATCTTGTGATTTATGCACAGTTTTTACTACAGAAAGTCCTTCTTCATTAGAAGGTGGAAAACATTAATAGCAACACTATTGTGAAGTAATGCCCAGCTGTTGATTTACTTTATTGCAGTCACAGGTTCCTATTTCCTGGGGAAATAAAGAAAAACCAAAACAAGAAAAAGGAATCTTTGGGGAAGACTGTGGGAAATCAGGCAGTACTTCATGATTGCTGTGAAATTCACAGGTTCTTGCCACTGTAAAGAAATCTTCCACCACTGATCCTCTTACTAGTTTTAAAATGAAAAATAACATTTATTACATTTAAAATAATGTTTTGAAACATGAAAAATAACTTTATAGCTGTAAGAACTTACCTAGACATTTGAAAATATCTGGTATGAATGACTGTTTCTCTTGAGTGCCATTGAAATAGCACAGAAAAAAAAAATCTGTTTTGTTGTCTCAGAATTCCTGCAGAACAATGGAAAGCAGATGCAAAGACCACAACTACCTGAGATATGAGGATTCTGCCAGCTTGGAAACATGAAGTATACTCAAGAAAGAAAAACTTTGTTTAATGCCCCAAATAGTGAATTATATTATTATGTAGTATATATATTATTCAATACTGTTTTATGCATTCATTTTTTCAAGTGTGTGGACTGAGGTTACAGACATATTTGAATATGCTGAAAATCTTCCAACAACCTGAACGTAAAAACTTACAATAAATTTATGTCAATATCTCAGTAAACGGAGTGGGAGGAAAAGACATCAAAAAAGTGTTCCTTCTTAAGTGCTTGAGAAGAATGGAATTATCTCCACGTAAAAGGTTTTCTCCTGATTGTAATTGCCAGTTACAGTGTGGGTTTCTACATAGATGTATAAAGAAAAATTTAGGAAGGAGAAATGAATTATATGCATATATTAAGAAATAAAGATCTATTCTGTAAGAAAAAAATACACTTGCTGGAAAGTCAAATATGCAATTGAAACTGTTTGGCCTTGAGCAGCCATAATTTCCCTAGTCTGGGACCTAGGTGGAAGTCAAGGCTTTGAACCTGTAAATGTTTAAGTGCATGACCAACTTGCATCTGTATTTTGTACTTGGGACTCCCTGGGGACTGTGTCACATGCAGGGATGCTCGTGTGGGTGAGTGTTTGCCAGCCTGGTCCTACACAACAGTGATGCAGCAAGTGCTGGGAGCTGCACTGGTCCAACCCTGCCCTTTCCCAGCTTCAGGGGTTGTGGGTCTCCCACAGCTGCTTGTGTTTGCCACAAAGCATGTGTCAAATAATTTTTAATTGCTTGTAGCCCTGCAAAAAACGAGCTGCAGGCTTCAATCCTCTGTGTCTGGATTCCAGTCAATAGAGATCTGGTGAAACAGGATCTCAAGGTGGGGCTGAGACGAATTTGGGATTAATGTCAAGCTGTGCCTCTAGACCTTCCTTAAGGCTCTTCTTTATTGTGTAAGATAAACCCTACAACCTGTTCCAAACTCCTATTGTTAAGCAAATTGATGTAACATTCATGTCCTTTCTATAAAGAAAATTCTGCCATGGGAACTATTACAGCTTTTTTCTTTTAACTACTCTATTCTGTGTTTTAGTACAGGACTATTTTAAATTAATTATCCTCTAATTTGTAGTTGAGGCACTCAGTGGCTGTAAGTGATAACATCTCCACTGTGCAGTTAATGTTATGCTTCTTTGTGTATATAAATACTTCACAAATGCATTTTTTCTGTGATGTAAATTGAAATCTAATAGTCTAAACAGCATCATGTCTGTATAGTGCTTAGCAATGCATTCCAGGTGCTTGAAAGCAATTTCAGAGAGAGTGAAAAAATTGCCACAGATTCTTCATATCTTAAAATTTCTGTCAGTCTCTGCAGTAGACCTCATATCCTGTTAATTGGAAACATTGAAATGTTTTTGAGCATGGGTTTAGCATGGGTGCAAAGACACTGAAGCAATTTAGATTTTCTGGATTTTTTGTTTGGGGTTTTTAATGCAGGTTCAGTTGAGAAATTATAATGAAAAATATATTAATGTGTTAAAAATATCAGACATAATTCTTTTTGTGTTCCAATATACAATTTTTTAAACTCTGATGGTGTGAAAGCAAGAACTACAAGAGTGATTTCTCTAGGATTTCATTTTTCCAGTGTTTGAGAAGACACATTAAAGATTCTTGGTGAAGCATCTCTGCATTTTTGGGCAATAAGGTCCAGTAAGGGGCAGATTGCACTGGAGAAAATATTATGATCTGTCTTGAATGTCTTGGGTTTTGGAATTACAGTTTTCCATTAAAAAAATGGCAAAAGGTGTAGCATTTACTGGGCTTCAAAAGTCTTGTGAGATAAATGAATAGTACAGAGTAAATGCCATATTAGTATTGTTAATACATTGCTTTTTCTTATTAATCCATCCACTAGTCAAAAAGAAAAAAAACAAACCAAAACATGGTTACTAGATGGGTTTTTGCTCTTTTAGATAAAACCTTAAACTTTTAAAGTGCTCTCTGCTACACTTTTATGCATGTCTTGATTGTTATCTCTCCATCATTTATGTTATAATGCATTACTGGATGATTTGGAGTAAATTTAATTTCCTTACCAGCTGCAGTCCTTTTCTTTTGGCACAGAGTGATTGTATTTGGCTGTGTTTAGAATGGGAATAGAAAGAGTTTTCACAGGGCTTCTTTAGACCTGTGGTGTTGTAGAGAAACCTGAAGTAGGAACTTGGTTCAGTAGAGATCCTGCAAGATGGGAAAAGAGATTTTCAGCTACAGCAGCACTGTTCCTATTCTCCACTCTGCAAGAGCTCTGAAGGAAATCACTTCTCTTTGTCAATACTCAGAACATAAACCATATTAATACTGCAAGCAAGATCACTGAAACTCCAACAGTGAGAGAACAATCTGGGATGTTTTTCTATCAATTCTTCATCCAGGGTGATGTCGTTAAAAGAGAGCAAAAAGCTTGGTCAGCAGTTCAGCAACACAGATGCGATTACCAAAAGTGTCAAGCTTAGCAGAGCTCTTGTTGAAGTCAGCAGGCACTTTCTCAATGACATTATGGGTATGGGGAGCTCATATGTTTTAAATAAGCAGTTTGCAAATCTGTGTCCCGTGGGTGCATTTCAGAGTCTCACTGGATCATCATCTCTCCTCATAATTTCTTTTGATTATACCAGGCTCTCCTGATGTGTGGGATAGGTGCACTCCAGTGTTGCTGCTGAGTCTGTTCCCCTACCACTAAGCCTCTGAGTCTGTTCCCCTACCACTAAGCCTTTATCCAAGTCCCTAGTGTGTAACTGCATCTTCAAGAGTGCTTTGCCCTGAGAATGTTTGTCCCCCTGACCTTTATGCACTGTAAAAAAAAAAAAAAACACAAAACAAAAACAAACAAACAAACAAAAAAAACAAACACTTTTGATTTTTTTTTTTTTAGAAAACAGAGTAAAAGATAAACACAGCATGATAGCAGCAACAGCTCAGCAAGCCTCAGTCTTTCCTAAATGCAAATCAGTGTAATTAAATTCTGCAGTTAATGACAGACTATACAAGCCTGATTTAGCAGATCCTCTAATGAAACCCTGGGGACTTGAAAAACAGAAGAGTGCTGCCCTCTGAGGTTATTAAGGCACAGCATCATCCTCACCTAAGGTTCTGGAGCTGCTACTGTGAGTGGGAGGCCAGGGCCCTTGAGATTGCCAAGCCAGGTTTCCCAGAGCAAGGAAGAACTGAGAGCAAGAGCAGAAGGGAAGCACAGCACCCTCTCATTTCTCCAATAGTTATTGCCTGCTTACTCGAGTTTTTCAAGGAACAACAGGCAGAGTGTTTGGGTCTCTTCCAGTAGGTTATGTAACAAAAGATTCCTGCTTTTTGCCTGTAATCAGAAAGCTAATAATAAATGTGATTTTGTGTGCATTTTTGGGCTTGGAACATTATTTGTGTCCTGTTAAGAGAAAAATACTTTTGATTTTTTTTTTTTTTTTCACCATGACAGAGTGTGGTGTGATTTGTCAAAAGTCTGCAACCAGTGGCTATTTTTGGCACTTTAAAGTGTGTAGCCAAAGTACTCAACTGTAGGGAAAGAATCAGTGTCATTTTCTAAGGTAGAGTTTGCTGCACACTTCAGCAAAGGCCTCTTGAACTTTCACTTTGAAGTCAGGGTTGACACTAATATCTGCCAGCTGTGACATGGAAAAGCATTGAAGGGATTAACATGCAAATAAGGGCACAAGTCTTGTACTTTGTTTCCAAATTCCCACCTTCAGTGCTGTTACAGTAGACTTCTGAAAGTAGAGCAGAGTTTGCCCACAGGACAGGTTTATAAGATCACTGCAGCATATTCACTGGTGTTAGATCTTATAACTCTGATGCACTGATTTCACTTCCATTCTTGGATGTAAATTTGCTTTCAGCCCACCTCCAGTTTCTGTGGAGTGTGAGGTTTGGCTATTTTGTTAGCTGTGTATATTTTAAAAACAAACAAACAAACACCACAACAAAAACAAACAACACCCCCTCCTCCCCAATTAATATGCTTCTAAGCAAAGACCATCTGAAGACATGGTAGGCCACAGACTCATGTAATCCCTTCATGAATCTACACTGACAGCCTAAGAAGTTTATTTTCTGCCAAGTTTCCATAATCTGCATCGTTGAGGAGGTAAAATAGGTATGTGCTTGACTAATATTCCATTGCTTGCTGGTGCTAAACATCCCCAAAGGGTCAAAGTAAGTGTTTGTTCACGTTGGCAGGGGGTTTTTTTGAGTTTGACAATGGTTTGTAGAATATCCAGCACAGTAAAACATGGAACTAAGTGAGGTCCTCATGTGTCCCATCCCAAGAGTGGCTGCCATCACCTTCTTCCTGCTGTCACGTCTTCTGAGAGAGAAATAAAGTGCCAGCTGAAGTACACATTCATGTATTTGTAGTGTTCTAAACATAATTAATTTTCAAAGAGTAACCAGTAAAAGAAAAAAAATATATAAAGCAGATATTTTAATGTTACTCAACATTATAAATTATCACCAAGCTTCTTACATTCAGAACTATTTTTGATGGAAAGGATGTGAAGTTGGTTTAAATTTACATGTTGGCAGTTTCTCTTTGACTGAAGGCTTTTCCAGGGAGAGGAGTGGGAATAAGGAGAGCCACTCAACAGTGTTTAAGGATGAAGATTGGGAAAAGGTTCTTTGGGGGTAGAGAATTAATCTGTCCTTGTCTGACCTATCCCAAGGACTACAGCCTACTTCTGTTAAAACAAAAGCAAGCCTGGGTCTAATTGTTTTCTCAGACAATGGGATTGAATGTTACAATGTAATTTCTCATCCTCCCCAAGTCCAATTCCCCATGAATCTTTATTCTTTGGTGGCTGTGCACAAGAATTCCTTCCTCTGTTTCCTCCAGCCTGTCCCCAGTATTATGGATAAAGGTCTTGAGTCCATCTAGTTCCCCACTTTCCCCTTCTGTGTTTTGATTGTGGGATTTGTTGCATTCTTTGACCTTACTCATTTCCACTGCTTGCTCTGGGAGGATTGGCATATTTTCCAGCATGATAGGGAAAGATATTCTCCACCACAAAGCACAGAGTGCCGGAGCTGCAGAATTTTAGGATCTGCCCAGTCTGTTGGAATCTGCTGGGAGAGCTCTTCTTTTGAGTGCAGGAAAATTCCCTTAACTGGTGAGGCTGACTGAACAGCTAAGGAAAAGGTACTGTGAGATTTGGGACATGATATAATCATTACCCTTAATTATGAATGACTGAGTCTGACTTTAATGCCTGTGAGGCCTAAGTTACAGAGCAGGACTCCCATGGTGCTCAGAGCAAAATGAAACTAACAGTAATTGGCCCAAAAATACCCCATAACTTGAGATTTACAATCCAGCTGGTAGAAAAAATTAGTCTCCAAAATGAGTCTCAGACAGTCTCAGATAAAGAATTCAAAAGGACATGGGAAATCATATCTATGAAGGCAGATAAGAAGTGAGCAAATTTGTGTCTAACAAGAAATCTACCAGCCTGAAAGTAGTCATCTGGATGTAAATTATTTTTTGAAGTGTGTTTCATTAATACAGTGATTGATTAAGTTCTCCTCATGTCTGGTCCTAATTTGTTGGAAATACATTTTTTCTTTTCTTTTAAGAAGTTTTTTTCCAGACTAAAACTTATAAAAAACCCTTGCAAGTTTAAAAAATAATCACGTCATTCTGCCTATTACCAAAATGAGTAATAATTACTTACATTTGGTGTGTTAGTATCAAGATCTGCTTTCATAAATGGAACATATTGAGAAGTACTTTCTTTTCTCTTGAAAAGTTTAAATATTGATCTCTAGGGGTGTGTATACATGGATTCTTTTTTGGTCCTTTAAAACCATCTCCAAACGAATTTCAGTATTTCAAAACCAGCTTTTCATTTCTCAGTGAACTGACTGATGAGATCAACTTAAGTTTGATGTACATACAATGCTAAAGAAATACACAATTTCTCTAACACGGCATTAATGTCTAATTTTCAGCATTTTCAAGTGACAGTTGAATTTTTTGTGTAGTGCAATCTGTTTTACAAGGCTGAGCCTCCTGCTGGGGAGTAAAGTGCGGTATCACTGAAGGTAGATGTGAAAGCAAAGTGCTTTTAGGTTATTTTTTTTTCCTTTCCCCTTCCTTCCTGATAAGGCACAAAGCAGCCTTAAGGGCCTAGCCTCCACTGGGAAATCTCAAAGTGTCCCACTTGTTCATCTGCAAGTGATGAACTATCAGCTGACACCAGTGTTTTAATCCTCCATCCTGAGCAACCCTGCTGAGAGCAGGTCTGATCAGCACAGCTGTAATGGCCCAGAGGTGATGGAATTTCCCAGGTGCAGTCAGAACTAAAGGTTAAGTGGTGTTCTCTCATTGTGTTTTTTAGGACTACCAGAAGTTTAGTTTTTCTCTCTTTGGGCTCAAGGGCTTTGTTTGTAGTTCAGGTATTAAGTTTATTCAGTGCTGCAGTCCTCTAAAGATTATTGCAGCCCTATCCATAAAGGAGTGAATGTGATTTCCCCAGAAAAATAAATTCCAGCAAACCAGCTCTAGCTGATATCTATTCTAACTGGGAAATGTCACTACTCTTGTTTCACAACTTCCTGAAAGGATAAGTTGAGGTGGGGTAACTTGTGAGGGAGCTCAGGATGGATTTCTTGGGCCCAGTCCTGGATTGCCCCAGCTGCACAGGCAATGCTGAGAGCTAGCAGTGGGGGAGAAAACACAGAGTTTGTTCACAAAGAGGAGTTACTGCAGAGTTTTCACAGGGGTAGATATAAGCCTGACTCAACATTGTTGTGATTCTCTATGTGGCCAGACCTGTTCCATAGCTGAACTGTAATTGTGTGGTTTTTAGGAATTACTATCAAGGCTCTCTTGACCTAGGAGAGGCTGGGATGGATTTGAGTGAAAAATGACAAGCAAATTCATAAGAATGATGTAGAGAGGGCATGTTGGAAGCAGGGCAGTCTGCTGTTTCAACCTGAAATTATTTACCTAAACTGAGGGGGATTTCTTAAAAAAAAAGAGTAAAAAAGGTGAATAAAACACAGGAATTTTTTACTACTGTCCTCTTTTGCTCTGTATGTTTTTTCCTTTTGGGAGGCTGATTAAATAATGCTTTGTACTGAAGTTCTAGAGCCACTTTAATCATCTGGCTTTTCAGATATTCCTTGGAAGAGCTTAAAGATGTCAAATACAGTTACTCTGGTTAAGAATGCTAGAAGATGGAGGAGCATAGAGAGGCAGTGAGTGATCCCATTGTGGTTGAGGCAGGTGGTTCTGCTCAGTGTGGTGCTGAAATACCAGCCTGTCATCTCAAATATAAATTAAAGGAATATTCCTGGGGCTCTCTGGCAGAGGTCTCCTGGGGGTGTGACACTGTCTTTGTCTAATAAAAGTCTGTCCCCAGCAGGATGAGTGACAACTTATTTCTGTATTCTTTATGAACTAGACTTCTCAAACCTGGTACCCTTTTTCATTACAAGCTGCAGAGTTTAGGGCAGAAACATAAACCTGGATTTTCTTTTTACATCAGAAGTGACTAAAAGGCCATCAAACTTCCATTTGTGATTTCAGCAATTCAGATACAGTTTTGAACTTTGCTCCATTTCAACAGGAGTTACTCAGTTCTTAGGCTATGGTGATTACATGTGAGAAACAACTTAAATGTGCAAGGGCAAAGAGTCACCAACCAGACTAACAGTTTATGAATATAATTTAAATAATTCCTGTGAAGAATTCAGTTTCGATTTAAATAAATTAATTTCTTTTAACTAGATACAATTTATTTTAGCCCATTTAGTAAAACAGAAAAAATAATTTCTGAGAAGAATTTAACTTCTGTGATATTTTTTGTCCATAGGGATAAAAATTATTTTTCAAAGGAGAATAAATAACTTCATGCCAGTTATTCAGGAGTGAAACTAAGCCACCAAAGAGGTGATATGATCAAGACACATATAAACAAGTCCTCTACAGTGTGGATGTTTCTATTTCTGCTGCTTATTTGGACTTCCTTGATAGTGAGTGGAGAGCAAGTGGCATGTTTAGGATACAATTCCTCTGATCTATTTTAGCTATCTACATCAGGAAGAGAGGAATCCAGCCTCAGGTGAGGGCTGTTGGCTATCAAACAAGATGAGGATGGTCAGCTCAGAAGTCAGATAAATGAAAGCATCCACATTTGATCAAATAATTCCCATCCTTAATAAACATTTTATTTTCTGGAGCGATGCAGTGTTTTAGTTTTCCTTTGTGGACAGTGACCACGTAGCCAAGGCCCTTAAGACTGAAATCTTAAATGGAGGAAGGCTGAAAATAAAATGTGGTAAAAAGCAGAAGCTGCCAAATGAATGAGCAGTGTGGCTACCTTGGCACCAGCCAAGGTGAATGCTGACACACACATCAATGGTTAATCGATCACTGTAGCAATGCAGGGCAATAATCAATGCTGCAAGAATTTTCATTTTCCACTATGAAAAGCAATATAACCAGAAAAGATTAATTGTACTTCCATTGCTATGTAGGTCTTAATTTCATAGTAAATATTATTTCAGAATAAAAACGATTTTATTTAAGATCAGAGCGGATGCAGTAGAACAATATCAATTTATCCATAGCCATGTATTTTTTTTTCTCTGCTTCACAGCCACAGCAGTTAATTTTCCCATGCAGCTGAGTACTGAAATGAGTTGGCTTTGAAGCCCAAATGCAGCTGTAAGTGAGACGTGATACATTGTGAAAATTGATCTGAATGTCACAGCTTGTAATGTAGAGGACACGGGTTCCTGTTAGCACCTGTAATGTCCTACTCCTCAGCCCCCGGCATGATGGAGTAATCACTTTGAAAATTATCCAGAGTAGAGGGCCATCTCAGACAATTTGCTGAAAATCAGTTCCTGTGTAGGTGTTCCTGCTAAGCAAGTACCTCATTTAAGCTTCATGCTGATTAAGGAGGTCTTTCTATTTACAAAGATATTAAAATGAGGTGGTTCATTTTTTTTTTTTTTTTTTTCCTTGCAGATTTAACAGATATTTTGTCTCTGGGGAAGAACTTCATTATTATCTGTTTCATTTGTTAGCAAGTAATAAAGTTGCATTTATTGCCAAGTAACCAAGGAGAGCTCCCTGGTATCTCAGACACTGCAGAGACCTAGAATAGGCAGCTCTTACCCTAAAAGTCTGTGTGAGGTAGCTTAGTGGGAAAAAGGTCAGGAGTCCTCATTTCAGACTTCATACAAGCACAAAGGCACTCTTTGTGCACAGAGCAGGGCAGAGCACTTTCATAAGAGCTTTGGGGACATTTTGCTGTGGTTCTGCTTGTTCAGCTGGGACTCAGCTAAAAGCAAAGTGATGAAGCAGGTGTGAAGTGAAGCCTGGGGGCAGAGGATGAGAAGCAGAGGTGGAAAGAGCTGGAGTACATGGTGCATTAATATACTGTGGTGGAAATCAGACAGCACTGCGAGTGTTTCTGTGAACGGTCAAAGGCTCCTCATGTATTTGCTTCCACAATTGTTTTTATTTTCTGAGGTGTCTGGAAGACTCTGCAGCTTTTCCTGGTGCTGGAGTGGAGACACTGGGAGGACTGCACAGCAGATAAATGATCCTCTGCTCAGTTTTATAGATGGGAGGAGAGAGAAGCTGTCCTCATTGGATGTCTCATCAGTTCCCCATCTCTCTCTGATCCACCTCCCCATCTGGTAATGTGAAGAAAATCTCAGGTAGAATTGCTACTGGGTTTCTGGTAATACAGGGGTGTTCTCTTTGTTCACTGTAGCAATATTTCTATTATTTTAGCTTTCACTATGTGTTGCCAGGGTTTCATGTAAGGATGTAAAGATGCTGCTAATGTTGACAATAATATTAATTGCATCCAATTTCATAGGGAACATACTCTCCATAGGGCTAGCAGACAAAAGAAGGAAGCTGGAAAATAGACCTGTAAGTGTTAAGTGAAATGAAGGCAATCCAAATCACTGAGGTGTCCCAATCAAAAGTGACAGCATTCTGTTTTAATTCAGACTGTCATGACACCTTCTGCAGCCCTGCTGGCAGCACATGCCCTGAAACGTGCAGCAGGACCAGGGCTGATTCTAGGATGAGATTGCAAAGCAAGAAATGCTAAGCCTGAGTCCCAGCTCTGCCTGCTATTCCCAGTGACCTGGAGGGTAATTCCTGACCTGCCACATTTGCTTCCTTCTAGGGCAGCTTGTGGCTCCCAATGGCCACACACTGCCCCATACCCCTGGGGGGATCACAGCACCTGTAGCTGGCAGCTCCAAATAAGAAACTATTTTACTGAAAGGGAGGGTGTGTGAGCATTTAGTCACCAGCCCAGAAAACGTTGGTTCCTTCACTCCAGTTTAAATCATCACTACAGGAAAAAACCCAAGACATTGTCATTAACCTCTATATCCCCATTCCCACACAGTGGCAGAGGAATAAAAGTGGAGGTTTTTAGATGAGTGCAGTAGTATTTATTGCCTCAGGACTCCACTTCAATGCAGATAATAAAATGCATATTGATATTGGCCCACGTACAGCCATGCATAAGAAAACTCTGCTGTGGGAGAAGGGACAGTTCCTCATTCTTTCCTATAAGATGTCAATAAAATCATGAGTTTAGTGAGACCTCATATGTATGGCTGTAGTAAAAATTATAAATGTTAACAATTAGGGCTGTACTTAATTGAGCAGGGTTCCTTTGGTATCTCGAGTGCAAAGCTGTTCCACGCCAGTGACTGTCACCACAAAGGATCCATCTCCTCTGGTGATACTATCCCTAAATAATAGATCCCTTAGCAATAAAGAAAACTGCAAATATCACTTTAAATCTTTGAAACGGGAGACAAACCTTAACTGATGTGAGCTTTAATTCTCCCTCCCTACTGGAACCCAGGGAACCAATGGATAATGCCACAACTTACGTGTCAGCTCTCTGTTAAAAGCAGTTCCTGATAGGAATCTAGCACAAGAATTTTTTATTTTCTGGAGAATATGACATGGAAGAGATATTCAGTGTTATTCTGTACAGATGCCTTTCTAAAGTGCATTGGTCTGGGGTTGGATTTCAGCATTTTTATATGAGAAGGAACATCTGGGAAAAAAGCAACAATCCCATATTCAGTCTTTTAATGCTTGGATCTCTCAGTGATAAACCTAATTTCTATTGTCAAGGCTCTCTTTTAGAAGAGTATATTGAGAAAGAAGCAAACATTTGATTTACACACTTAAAACACTACCTTAAAATCTCTTACTGAAGTATCTTATTTCTCTAGACAAAAAAAAATGAACATGTAAAATTACTATTATTAATGGAGTTTGGGGTTTGGATAAACTTTAGGTGGTAATTTCAAGGAATTATAACTGAATATGTAATTTTACATCTATATTTTTATTTTTCTCCAAGAACATGCTTAGAAAGAGTCTGTACTGAGGAGTCTGCTCAAAACGTGATTCTTCATCTTTAATGGTGATTTTGTTTTCAATCAGTGCATATTGTCCAAATTAGGATTGCCTTTGTTTTACCTCTGTAACTATAAAATAATTGTGGCAATAAAAAATCAGGGAAAACCCTGACTCCATGGATTTTCTTAAGCAAGTTGGGAAATGGGGCTATCTCCACCCCCCAAAATTAGAACATTTTATAAAGAAACACTCATTTATCTCCTTCCTGATATAAACAGATCACCAGGGTAAAATTGTGCAAACGTTCCTGTAACAGGCTGCAGTGGTTATTAACACACAGACTCCTTGGTCTGGCACTCCTGTGGTATTACAACAGAAACAGTTTGAACTTGTAGAATTCAACAATTCTACAACTTTATCTTCAGAGTTGCATGTGCTGAATGGGATAATTATGTCAGTAACCCAGAGCTGAAACTTTTTTGATGTATAATAATGCATTTCTGGTAATGGTTGACTCCCATGAAGAGTTGGCATGAGTTGCATTGATTAACAAGGTGAGAGACAGCAGCTTGACAGGAACTAACACTTGTGACTGTAAAACAATAGACTTACTATAAATTGTGCAGATTAAGAAATAAGACAGCAGGAATAAATTGATACCTGGGCATTTTGAGATCTCTTGGCTGAAATCTCTCTCTAGCATGAGCAATAAGCTACTCCTCTTCACTTCTGTCTCTAAGGGAAAGGAAAACAAACCAGTGTGGCAGAGAAAAAGCAAGGGATGTTCAAGAAATGGTTGTTGATAGCACACATTGGTACCTAAATTATGAGTCTATGTAAAGAATTTATGGAGTGGTGACACAAGTCATAAATAATGTGCTTGGTAAAATACTGACCTCCTAGAACAGATAAGAAATCCAATAAACTGTATCTGGTAAGATCATATATATACACTTATTAAAAGTATATCCAGGAATTGCTTTGAGTGCAGCCTGAGAAGCCTCATGCCAGACTTTATGCTTCCACTGTCTCAGAGGAATGTAACATCTCTGATACTGTATATTGTAATGCGAGCAAAAAAGCTGTCAGGAAGTTTAGAACAGACTTAAAAAGCTGTGAGGTTGCTTTCTTGGAGCCTGGGTACCACTCAGCTTCTCCTAGGCAGGACTAGGGTGACATCTCTGTGTAGATTAAACGCCAGAGGGGATGAGATCACAACGCCTTGATATCCTGCTGCAGTTTTTGGTGTTGACTGTGGGGTGGGTGCCTCGTATTTGTAATGATTCTGAGAAAAAAAAAAAAAGATACAATTGACGGAGTTCTTACAGATTTCATTTCTAGACTGTCATCATAAAGTAAATATCTGAGGCAAAAATAATTAAATATTGATTATGGAAAAAAAATATAAAAATTACCCGACTTTGCACAGTTTTGTAACTGGGACAAACTAATTCCAGGAAGAAAAAATTGTAATATAAAAGCAAAACAAAATCAGCAATTGTAGATGAAAGCAGATAAAAAAAAAAATAAAATAAAATAAAATAAAAAAAAAAAGTGACAGAAAAATCCCTAGCAAAGCAAAATGTTGGCATTCATGATAGGAATTTCCTGCTGACTTCAGGGAAACAGGGTTAGGAGCAAAGGTGCAAAGTTTGACAAAAGATGTTACTTAAACTGTCAAAGCAGTTCTGATGAGCCTGTCAGCATTGTGTGGATGCCTAATCTTACATGTGATGCTAGGGCCATAAATCTGAGCTAATTTATTCATGGAGAATTAATCTGCCAGCATCAAATGTTTATTCTGAGAGCCCCTTTACTGATATATGGCCTTAGTACAAAACAAAAATCTACTCAGTGAAAATATTTTTAACGCATTTCGGCTGTAAATGCCTACATTCAATCATAACCATAAAAGTGTCCTCTTGGTCCTGTTGTGAATGCTTGTTATTGATCAGCAGTGCTTCTTCAAAGGTAAAAAATCCAGGTTCACTAGGAGTGAGCATTCTTGGTGCTTTCCATGTCCTCCTTAAATCTGCTCCTGAAAGGTTCTTGTAACTCTGTGATCTTGTGCACAGCAGGCTGCCATGGGCCCTTGGTGAGCATGAAGGACTCTGACATGACAAATGATGCTGTGTGCTATGTTGTGCTTTAGGTGGGAGGGCTGTTTAGGGAGAAGCTTGACATGACCTGGCAATGTGCAGCCCAGAATGGAAAGTCATCTGTGTCCTGGGCTGCATCACGAGCAGCGTGGGGAGAAGGCCAAGGGAGGTGATTCTGCCTCTCTGTTCCACTCTTGTGAGACCTCCCTGCAGTGCTGCACCCACCTCTGGGGCCCCCAACATAAGGAAATGGAGCTGTTGGAGAAGTCCAGAGGAGGGTCAGGGCGATGATCCAGGCACTGGAGCTCCTCTGCTGTGAAGAGAGGATGGAAGAGCTGGGGTTATTCATCTTGGAGAAGAAAAGGCTCTGGGGAGACTTTAGAGCACCTTCCAGTACCAAAGGGTCTAGAAGAGAGCTGGAGAGGAACTTTGGACAAGGAGGGCAGTGATAGAACAAAACCTAACAGCTTCAAATGGAAAAGGGCAGGGTTAGATTGGGTATTGGAAAGACTGTGAGGATGGTGAGGCACTGCAACAGGTTTGCCAGAGAAGTTGTGGATGTCCCACTCCTGGAAGTGTTCAAGGCCAGGCTGGATGGAGTTTTGAGTAACCTGGTCTAGTGAA
Organism: Rhadina sibilatrix; assembly: GCA_013400275.1. Taxonomy (NCBI): domain Eukaryota; kingdom Metazoa; phylum Chordata; class Aves; order Passeriformes; family Phylloscopidae; genus Rhadina; species Rhadina sibilatrix. Next base: position 16,714 of record VWYO01004897.1, read on the forward strand.
AGGTGTCCCTGACCACGGCAGGGGGTTGGAGCTGGATGGTCTTCAGTGTCGCTTCCAACCCAATCTGTTCTATGATGACTCTTTGAAAATTGGGAAACAACTTGTTCATTACTCCAAAGAAAGAGTGCAATTTGATCTGATACATGGTAGGTCTCTTTTAAACTCTTCTATATCTCTTGGGTGGGAAGAAACAAGTCCCATTACCCAAGCCTTTGCCAATCAATAACTGTCAATTTACCGCAAATTCCAGGAGATAATGTTAGATTTGAAAAATGGAACAACTTAAATCAAGCTTTTATTCCCAAATCAAACAAGCAAATTTAAATTTGATCAAAAATCATCTATGCCATCATTATTTCCTTCTACTTTATTAATTCTAACACACAGCAAGAATTAATTGAATCTGTAATAGTAATTGTTTCCCAGAGATAAGGATTGTGGTGAATGTGTTCAGATGAGTTTTAGTCGGTCTCATGGGCATCTATTCCTCCTGCTTCTCCAAATTTATGTTTTGAGAGCAAAGCTAGAGAGATTTTGGGTTTCCCCTCCTCACACACATCCCCTATTGAGTATTGATTTTTGTCCCATTTAAATACAACATTCAGCGTTCAGGTGTTTAAGTGGGACATAAATGAAATGGCTTACTTGGCTAAGCCAAAGGAAGTGTATTCTAGAGAGCTGCTGTAGTTTATGGCAGGCTTGGCACCAGCATAAATACTATAAATCTATTATCATAACCAAATGGTGAACCATTTTGGGCTGATGGAAGAAGGGTTGTCCCAAAGAATGGAGAGGAGAAATAGGGCCTGAGTGCTGCGCTGGTTGGGATGAGGGTTTGAGATCTGGACTGGATCAGCCCTGCTCACTGCCACACATAGCTGGAGAAAGGAAGATGGTTTCCTAGAATGGGGATAATCACAGAGCATTCTGAGTTGAAAGGAACCCACAGAGTTCATCAAAGTCCAGCTCCTGACCCTGCACAGGACGACCCCAAGAATAAGGGTGTTTTTCATTTTGATGATTGATTTGAGCCCTGAGGAAGGTGATGGGAGGCTGGTGAGGAAACTGATGAGGAGACTCCAGGGTTCAGGGACAAGAACCATGGGCACCTTCAGCTGTAGAAGGGGCCTGGAGCAGGATGAGCCTTGACTTGACTGAGGAGGGGGATTTTACTTCCCTTTCTCACTGGCTTTGCCAAAACGTCAGTGATGATTTCCGCTGAACGAGCGACCACCACATCCTCCTCCTCCTCGACCTCCACACCTCTCAGCCAGCTGGCAGATGCCCTGCCCTCCCACCCCAGCCATGAACCTCCCTGGCTGCTCACCGTGGCTCTCTGCAGCTCTCCTGGGGCTGGGCATGCCCAGCCTCCCACCTTTCCCTCTCATGAGAAAAACCTCCCAGAGCTTTGCCTATGGAACAGCTTTTCCCCCTCCAGCTCCATCTCAGTGCCAGGGCAGCTGAGGCCACTTGCTGTGAGGAGCCTCCTCAGGGAGCTGGGGAGGGGGTGAGTTATGTCGACCTTTTAAATACGGCAGCGAGAGCGCGTGTTGTAAAACAGAAGGATAAATTCATCTCCACGAGGCGGTTTCAGTGTTTCAGCAGCCTACAAATTACTGTGGAAATTGTATTTCTCAGCAGCGCTCCATCCCCCAGCTTCCACTTCCTCTCAGGCAGGAAAGCAGAGCTGAGAAACCAGTGGGGAAAGTGTGGGGAGAGGAGAAGGGAGTGGGAAGAGGGAGGGAAAACCCCACTGATGAGGGCAAATCCCTTCTGGCATTCAACAGAGCCTCCCTGTGTTTCCTGTGCTGCGGGAGAGGGGCCAGTGCCTCTCAGGGCACAAGGTGGGAAGCACTGGTTCAGCTGAGACTTCCTAGGCCCCTCATCTTACCCAGAAGGGCACCTCCTGTGCCTTTCACTGAGAGAAAAAGGGCTTAAATCTCATCCAGCCTCTAAATCCCAGGGAGGAGGGGGGAGTCAGTTTTATTTCCAGAGAGTGATCTGGAGCTGTGCACAATGCCAAACACTCAGGGATGATGTGAGGTCGGCTGGTTGTTTATTTGCTTTATGGATTCTTTTTGTGGCTGCCACTCCCCTTCATTCTGATGCTGCTGCCAGCATTTTGTAATTTTTGTAATTACTGTATGTGAATGGTTTTTTATTATTAAACTATTATATGCCATCCCCTGTATTTCTTGCTGATGCTTGTCCGTGAGATATATGTGAGGACAGTGGAACCTAAAGTTAGTCCTAAAATTTAATTTCTCACCTGCACACTTATGAGATCAATCACCCGAATGTCACTAAAGAAAAGGCAAACCTTTTTTGAGGATTAACCTAAAAGTAACCTGGAAACCATTCCCCAGGATAATGTCTCTGTAGTGCTTCACTTGGGTTAAAATGCTGATGTTTTTCATCCCTTAAGCACTTGGCTAATAGAAGGTAATAATTGGGTTGATTATAATGTTTAGTTTATTTTGTTGGTTTATTCCGTTTCCTACTGTGAGAAGCATATTTAAAATGGCTTTCAACTGTTTCATTTTGTGGCTTGAAATCAAAGTTAATCATAAACCTCTTTTTTCTTCTTAGTATAATGAGGTGTTTCGAGTTGTAAGATCCAGCCTGCATTTTGCACCGTCTCATATAAGCTGCATGCTTCACGGAGTTAAATAACAGAGTCAAAGCTTTTAATCATAAGTAACGACAAAGACAGAAGCAAATTAAGAGCTGCAGGCAAGAGCAGAATAATGTGTCCTGGTGAGTTTTGAGAATTGATGGGTTATAAGCCTGTTTATGCTCCAGAAGCACCTGTGGTCTTTGCTCGTGGAAGAAGGTCCAGGTTTTGTAGGCACAGGTTCTGCAGGGTGTTCCTGATGGACAACAAGAAACAAAAAAAAGTGGGTGAAGTACAGAGATGGAGAAGGGGATGATGCAACAGAAATATGCCCAGTTATGTTTTTAGGAGAATAGGTGTAGGAATAATGTAGCTCTGTGGAGGTTACAGGCATTTGGCAGCAGTCAGGGCAGCAAGAGGTCCAGTAATGGCTCCTGAGGGAATTTGGGTGGTGTGTGGAACCACAAGGATATATAGCAGTGTGTAAAAAGCAGTTCCAGACTACAAGACCTGCAAAGGAAAAGGCATTTAGACTCACAGTGTCTGGGCTATATGAGGAGATGGGAAGTAATTTCATTCTAGGCAAGAAAAACTCATTTTGAATGTGACCTCATACTTGAAGTTGAATTTTAAAACAATAAATAAACAAACAAACAAATTTTCTGGCCATATTGCTGAAGGTGCCTGCTCTTACCTGTGACTTCCCCACACAACAACAAAGCCCTGAGGAGGGACTTGCCAGCTGAACCCTGCTGATATTTGCAGATTTGTGAAGAAAATCAATGCACGCAAAACAAATTGATGGAATTTCAAATCGTAAGAATTTATATTAATATTTATTAACGTACACCACCTCTTTCAAAATATGCTATTTCAATGCAATTGGTTCATGTTTGGCTGATTTCTTGACTTGTTATCATTTCCAGCCTGCCTCTCCAATGCTTTGTGCTTGAGGCAGTCATTAACAGCCTGGGCAAGGAGGAATAGCCCTCTGCCACGTAAGAATTGTTGTGATTTACTCTCCCTTTGCATGCATGGAAATAATTTCACTTGCTGGGAAATAGCCTGAGAGGATTTGGGAGCCCTGACAGTAAAATGGCCATAGGTTAAGAGACCATTTTTTTTTTTTTTACCTGATGTGATAATTCAGGCTCATATTCACTTCATGTAGTCCAGGAATGGACAAAATTTCTCCTGCTCCTTTAATACTTTCCTCCTGCTACCTGTGCAGCACCATGCAAGTCCTATGCAGTGTCCTATGTAGCTCTTGTGGTTGCCAATCTGCAGTACATTTTTGGATTTGTCTGTTAATAGGAAGCCCTTTGGTAAACACTGATCAATCATTTCCTGTTATTCCTGGTGTTGCAGAGGACTTTGTTGCTGACTGACACTGTAGTCATCCTTAAGCTTGAGTTCTGTCCCTTCAGCACAACACAAGCACAAGTCTTTGCTTGCCCTGATCATCTCTCTTGATTCTTTTTTTTTGTATTTACTCCACAGTTACCTTCTCCACTGTTCTGTCCCCACCACACTTCCCCAGGTCCCTAGCTGTGGAGGATGCTGAGTGTCCTACTGCAGTTTAGCCCATTTCCTTTGTGTGGCTGTTTCAGAGCTGGAAGCAGACCAGATTTTTTGTTTCCAATGGCTTTGTGCTTTTGGCTTCTTTGCTTCAGTAGGATGCCTCCCTGGTCTGAGCTTCTTTCAGCTGTTTTCTTGGTTAGGTGATCATTTTTCTCCTAGGCTGCAATTGCCTGTCCTGAGGAGACCAAACAAAATCCTGACTTCCTGTCTGCTGGAAGGAGATGACTGCAGTGTTTCAGTGTTTTGGAGCAGGAAACCTGTATTTTCCCATCTTGCCTTTGCTGTTTAGTCTCTTGGTCACTGAGGCACTTCTGCCTTCCTCCATGGATAAATGGGAGGAACTGGCATCACAACACTTCTGTGTTTCGCCACATTCTGATTGTGTCTACTTTTTTTGTATGTCTGAAAACTCAACACAAAAGATGTGCTAATCATGATAAACTTTTCTCTTGTGTCAACAGTCCATGCTTGAACATCTCCAGACCTCTCAGCTTAGAGAAACTGGAGCAGTAACACTTCCCCATGCAGTGCTGTAGAAAGTGGATTTAAGTCAAAGTCTTCAATTTTTATAAGCTTCTTGTTTGCCACTGGTAATCGTGATTCCATTATAGTTTTAAATGACTCTCATGAATTCTGTATTTCACTCTCTTCCTGGGATATATGACATGTTATTTCTAGTCCATTGCCTGAAAATACATTTTTTTAAAAAAAATTTAATGCAATGAAGCATAAACCCTGTTGTGATGCTTTTTATGCCTGCATCACTTCAAGTTTTCCTAATGTTTTGCTGTGATTAAATCCATAGCCTGTGTGTGTCACCCAACATGAACTTTCTGCAGTACTTTCTCCTGTTTTTGTTTGGTTGTTTTTTTTTTTTTTAATCTCCTATTGACACCTTGCATTTGGCCATTGGCCTCAACATGGGTTTATTGTCTGTGGGCAGCTCTTGCTCACAAGTTATGGTCTGCTGTTAGTGCCTTGTCAGAGCTGTAGGGGTAACACTGCAGCTGGCTATTCAATCCTGCTGGAACAGAATTGGTCATTGACCTAACAGCATAGCTGCCAATGTGGTGATTGAATTGTTGGCAGTTCTTTCCTGTAGTGTCTACACATTGATGGCCCTTGGATTTGCTGAAGTCACTTTGTGTAGCTCTGTTTAATTAGAAATCCCTATGTCTTCAATAACTGCATGCTTTGCCTTCTTTCTTCTTTAAATGGTTGTGTTTTTCAAAATTAGAAGATAGTGGCTTTCAGCATGTGACCTGCCTGTCTTTCTTCAGCCTCTGCACTTTCACTCCCTCTCTGTACCCTGGACCCAAATGCCTCTGTTTGGTTCTGATTCTTGTTTTCCTTTGACCTTGGGCTTCAGTACTTGGGCTTTAATACTTGTTCTGACTCTTTCTGTTTCAGATTTTTTTTCCTGGCAGATCACTTAACTTTTCTGTTTGCAACCACTTCTCTAAGATCAGGAGCAATTCAAGCCTTATTCCTACATGATAAAATCAAATGACCCAAACATTTCTTTAACTAGGAATCTCTGATTAGCATTCTTTTTCTGCAATTAGCATGTAGAGTTACATGCTAATTGCAGAAAGGCCCCACTTATTACAAGACATGCCCTGTCAGCCCCTCACTTCTCAGCAATAACCAACCATTCTGTTCCATTTCTTGGTTTTTGCTATAAGAAGAAAGGTATTTCTCTCTTTTTTTTTTTTTTTTTCCTTTCCTGCTTTTCTTTTCCTTTTGAATGTTGGTACTTACTAAACACTCTCATTAGCTGTTATTGGATTTGAGGCATTATTCCTGGCAAGTCTGTCTCACAGGCCTTTCATTTCTTTCCACAAATAATTGTAAAAGTTCTCATCATTATTCATGAGGGCTGTTAATACAAATTGTTCTTCCTTTCATTGTCTCCAAGTTTGTGCAAAGGTTTTGTGTAGAAAAGCACTTTCTTCTAGTTGCCAGCAAGAATCTCCATCTGGCTGCTTTAGTAGATGGTGTTCTGTCCTGTTACACTCACTGTTCTTTGTTACATTTCTGTGCTATTTGTATCAATTGTTAGGTGACAAGAATTCTCATTTTTAAAACGGTACTTTTTTTTCTTTTTCTTTTTTTTTTTTTTTTTCCTTCCACAGGGAAATGCTTGCAAAAATGTAATATGTTATATACAAGCCAAGTGAAAATGTATTGCTAGTCTTATATCTTCACCAAACTCTTTTCAAGATCTGCTTTATTCTCTTCTGCTTTCATGGTGTTTGGCTAATGTGGTAAACAAGTGATTCAGTGATATATGAGGTGATAGAAAGCTTTATTCAATTTCTGGAGTGAAAATTAATTCATTAAGATTGTCATCCACCATTAAATATCTGTGTTTTCTGGGTACTCATCTTTCTAGTCTTTTGCAATTGATCATCTCACAAGTTTTCATTCCTTTAATGTTGTTTTTTTCATACGTGGCTTGAGTAATAATTTTGTAGTCTGCACCTCTGATTCTCTTCAGTCCACACCAGTCTTAATTTTTACACTTAATTTTTAGGCTGGGGTAAAGTGATGGTACTGACATGTTTATTGTAGGGAATGAGAACTTAATCAAAAACCAGGATTCAGCTGATTAAAGCTGAAGCTGTCAAGAATTTAGTCATGTAAATTAAGAATTATAGTCCTGGAACTCTTGGATCAGCTGTAGCCTAAAACTCAGGATATGTACATGGGTTTAATATCTTCCTTTGTAATCTTAGTCTGCCAAGTGCCTGCACAGGCTGTTTTTGTGTGCTGAGGTTTGTCTGTCTCACAATGGAACAACCTTCTGCCTGTGCCAGGTCAGGAGAAATCGTCCTGATCCCTGCAAGGCTGTTCCATTGATGCTGCTACCCTTGACAGGCATTCATCAACTCTTACTGAAAAGAACACACAGCTGCTGCTTCAGAAGGAATGGTGGGGGAGTAGAGAGCAGGGATAGTTTATATTTTTTCCTGTAAAACCTCATGGTTAGGGTTTTCACCTATATAAAGCATGAGATCCTTCCTCTGCCTAAGTGGCTCAAGCCCACTTGAAGAGCCCACTTGAAGAGCCTTTTCCCTTTAGCTGTTAAAATTTTAACTTGAATGCAATTTGGGTTTCATGGATACCACAAGACCCACTGGGCAGCTGATCAAATCACTTATCTTTGACTGGGGAGCCTTGGGTTCTCATTCTTGATCCTAGGGCTGTTTAGGCATTTTGAATTAACCAGTTATTGTAATTCAGACTGACACTGCTTGTTTCATTGTATTTTTAAGTAGCATATCTGTCCTAGGGAGCCAGGTTATAAACTGTATCTGTCAGGTCAAAAAAATAAATAAATGTAAATATCCCTTAGGCCAGAGAAATTCTCAGTTTACCTTGCTATTTTTGCAGTAATAAAAACACTTAGAAAAATCAGAAAAATCTGTTTCAGGAGCAGTTTTATCCAGGATAAAAAATGAGTACAGGAGAAATGTGTGCAAAAGACATTGTCTTGTCAGTGGCTCTCTAAAATTCCCCTTTGTTTAACCTTTATCCACAATATACCTTTAAAAAGCATTCTCTTCACACCTGATTTAAGAATCCTTTATCAGGTCTTTGTCACTTGAGTGTGTAGCAAATAGAAATTGGAGAGAAATCACAAATGCAGCCTTGTATGAACACAGCAAATACCCTCCAGTGAAGTGCTTTGATTTGACCCTGCTGGCACTGACCTCAGTGACCTTGGGCTGCTCCTGGAGACTTTGTGTGTCTCTTGCTACCTGTAGAATAGAAAGAATGTATTTTGTAAAAGGTGTTGGGGGCTGTAAAATATTTCCAGCATAATGAGGTACTTTGTTCTTCTGCAATTACTTGCTCTGTTACTAATTCTGGGGTGGGGTTTATGCATAGATGTGCACATTCTGGATTAAGAAGTAATTAACATTTATTTCTATGAAAATGCATTTTCTGTTCATGCCATGATCTTGTTATTACTTGTTATTATGTTCCTCTCCTGTCTTTGTTATATTATAATCTCATGCACATCAAGGCAATAATAGCCTTTGTATTATCAGTTTTTATGTCTTTGAGAGTATGTCAGTATATAGTGAACTGTCTCCCATCTTACAGCCTTGCAGTCATGTGTTTAATGGAAAATCTAATATTCAATTACAGTATTTATAAAGGCAGTTGTTGTCCATGATGCTTTTGAAGGAACTTGCAAATGGAAATCTCAGTCATTTGAAAAGCAAATAGCAAATAAAAGCACTAGGGATAAAAAATTATTATATTTTATGATTTTTAGGCTTCTTACATTATTTAAGGAAATTCAGCACCATAATTAATTCATAACTGCTCAAAACTTGCAGTCCTGACTTTCTGCTCTATGGCTTTATCATGTATTCTGTGGCACCTTTGGGTACTACTTGGAAATATAATCATGGAGTCATTAAAGTTCGAAAAGACCTCAAAGATTAAATCTAACCTTTGACTGAACACCACCACATAAACTAAACCAAAACACCAAGTTCTACATCCAGTTATTTCTTGGATATTTCCAGAGATGATGACCCCACCACCTCCCTGGACAGCCTGTTCCAGAGCTTGAAGACCCTTTCAGTGAAAAAATTCTTCCTGATGGCCAATGTGAACTTTCTCTGGTGCAGCTTGAGGCCATTGCTTCTTGTTCTGCTGCTTGTTTTTGGTGAGAAGAGACCAACACTCTCCTTGCTACATTCTCTTCTCTGGACTGAACCACCCCAGCTCCCTCAGCTGTTTCTCATGGGACTCACTCTCCAGACCCCTCACCAGCTTCTTTGCCCTTCTCTGGACTTGCTCCAGCACCTCAGTGTCCTTAAAGAGGCCCAGCACTGGACACAACACTCCAGGTATGACCTGGCCAGTGCTGAGTACACAGGGACCCTTTCCCTGGTCCTGCTGGTCACACTGTTTTTGGTGTGAGCCAGGATGGCATTGGCAAATCCCTTGTCCAGATCCTTCCTGCCCTCCAGCAGATAAACACTCCCACACAACTTAATGTCATCTGTAAACTGACTGAGGGTGCACTTGATCCCCTCATCCAGATAATTGATAATTAAACAGAACTGGCCCAAATCCTGAGCCCTGGTGGGCACCATTAGTGACCAGCTGCTCTCCCAGGAGCCCTTCTCTGTTTGTAAACATCAGATCTTAAATCATTATCTTGTATTTAGAAGAGAATTATTTACATATATATTTTGTTGATATATATAGTTTAATGAACAGTAATAGCTTGATAAATCAGGAAAATGATAAAAATATACAGACATGTCCTATACAAATGATAAAGAGAATGAGGAGTATGATACTATCATTATGCATATGATAGGACAAGGAGTAGTGAGTACAAATTATAAGAGGGGAATTTAGATTAGATTCTAGGAAGGAGTTCTTCACTGTGAGGGTGGTGAGACACTGGAACAGGCTGTCCAGGATAATTTTGGATGCCCTATCATTGGCATTGTTCAAGGTCAGGTTGGATAAGGCCTTGAACAACCTGGTCAAGTGAGAGTTGTTCCTTCCCTTGGCTGGGGCAGTTGGGACTAGAGAATCTTTAGGGTCCATTCCAACTCCTTAACATCCCATGGTTCTGTGATTCTGTGCACACACACAGATGGAAGAAAACACTGGTATGTAATTTTTAGGTTTTTCATCAGTCTCAAAGTCCCCGTATGAAAACAGACTTTGTGAAAATATAATAAATCTTCAGTGGAGTTCTGAAACTTGACTGCAGCAGGTGCTACCAAAAAGATAATAGATCCTCAAATACCCTCTCATTAATTCCAGGTTATTATGTACTGCACTAGACATATGGCACAGCATTAGTAGAATTTTAAAAAGTGCAGCTAGGCAGAGAGTGATAATTTATCTACATATTCCCATATTTACAAGGAAATGTTCACCCAGCATAAAAAATACTAATTTGGATTGAGTAGCACCTATGAGCCCAATTCACAAACCAGAACTGTAACTTTGTCTGGTGCTATGCAAAACCTGCACAAAGTTCTAATCCAGGTGCTCAAGAACAGAAGCAAATATGGTGATGGCCTTTCCCACATGTCTGGGAAAATCCATGCATTGAAATAGGTTCTTTTGTCCAGGAATAAGCCTTGATGGAGTTGCTGAAAATACTGAGGGGTATCTTCTTGTTCATCAGGACCATCTTTAACAGGTGTTATTTTTCTCCCACATCTCCCTGGTTGTCAAAAGCCAATTGATGTTTTATTTTAGCCCCTTAAAATACACTTCGTGGCAACTCATTTTAAAAGCTACCACTGTCATAAGGAATAGTATTTCAAAAGTACTTCATAATGGATGGAGTGCCTGGATGTCTGCTTGTGTTAGTGAGATGTGGTTTTTTATATGGGTTGAGGATCAATTTTACTTTTAGTTAACTGCCAAAGTTCAGATAGTGCAGACTGTCATTTCAGGTATCTAAACTCCTTAAAACAGAATAAAGAGCTGCAAATGCTCCTCAGCCTCCTGCTTGGGAAAATACTGTAGGAAAAAAACCACCATCCTGATAAAAAAAAATCATGTCAGGTTGAGGACATTTTTATTACCACACAATGATGTAAATGTGACTGTTTTATAGGGTCTGTCTGTGTGACTTCTGCTGATGACTGAGTTATTAAATAGTTTATTATGCTTTTGTTTTAAATATTTTATTTCCCCTCAAAAAATGAGTGCAGCCAACCAACATTTAACTCCATGCATCATTGACGAGGTAGAAATATTTGAACATTCTGATTTGCTTCAGACTATGGAGAGCTGGGTTTCAGTCTGTATTGAACCCCTGTCGTTTTTTAAAAACTCTCTGTATTTCATGCAGTCTCAGAGCATCTTGTAGGTGTGAACAGAAGTGGTGCAGCTGAGTGTCATTGCTGTCCTGGTAATGGAGAAATTCTGCTGGGCCAGCCCTCCAGGAGAGACCTGATTTCAGGCTGCATCCAGCCATTCCTATCTTGCTCCAGTATTTTTCATATGTACTGCCAGGAAACAGCATGATTTTTCAATTGCAAAACTCATTATCCTTAAAAATTTTGCGTGTGCAGAGAGAGAACAGGTTTTTTGCCTCATTGGAAAATGAGACTTCTTCACAGGTATTACCCTCACCAGAAACTGTTGTTTTGTGTCTGAACTTTACAATTCTTAGACATCCAGGAGCTCTGAAAACTAACCAATAGCTCAGTCACTCAAAAGCCTCTGAAACAGCAGGGTGAATACTATTTCTGACTCTCCTCTTTTGATTTGTATTTCTGAGTTTGTTAGAATTGATCTGCCCAGAATTGCTGAAACGCTGTAAACAAGGCCATTTTTGCTATTCTGTGCTGTGCTGTGGTCCAGACTTCCTCTTGCCCTGTACTGCTGTTGTTTGAGCTTTTCAAACTCAATTAAAGTTTGAGGCCAGTAGAGATCTGTGGGAATACAGAGGCCTGTCTGTGCTCTCTGGAGAAGACAGGAGCTGTGACTTCAAAATCATCTGTACTCATCTGTGGACTACTGGACCATGCAGCACGATGAGCTGGATCTAATTTGGGATTTGGCAAGTGCCCACGTTTCTGTCAGCTCCTTTGGCTTCCAAGGCTGCTGTGGAAGGCAAAACTATACCTGATTTCACCAAAACTCTGCTGGTACAACCTCGGCTTGTCCATACTTCTGTAAGGGATTTAGACCAGCAGAATGAGCTTCTATGGGACACACTTGTGTGTCATGTAGCTAGAAAATTTTTTGATCCGGCCCTGTGAGCCTTACAGGCAGCTTTTCTGTATTACTGAGCTATGGTCTGAGTGTAGAAATGTGAGATTTAGAGTTTCTTGACTACTTAGCCCTGCTTGTAAATAGAGGGCAAGGACATACTTGTGCAGGTTTTGTGGCAACAGGAATTTTAATAAAACAAGTGCTACTACAAACTATCTGGAAATTTTCAGATTTACGTTACTAAATCTGTCTTATAATTGTCATAAAATAAGTTACCTAAAAGGTAGAAAATGATAAAAAAATAATAAAAAGCCCCTGTGTTTCCTAGAAATAAAGAAGCAAGAGATACAATACCAAAACATGTCCCTAACATTATGCTTACCTATAGGGATTTTCCTTATCTGTTCCATGTAAGTCAGCTAAATAACTCCTACCTGACTTGCTTTGGAGACTTCTCAGAGCTACAGCTCCTCATTTCCTTTTGGTTTTAAAAGTCAACCTGCTTTCTTTTTGACAGACCGTAGAATGGTCTAGCCTTGATCAGTCAGACCTTTAAAAGACCTCCTGTGATTTGACACTTGGACATCACAGATACCTTGAAAGTGTTAAATTATATCTTTTCCCTGTCCTTCCTGTGGTTGCTGAACTAACACCCTTATGGCATATCTGGATTGTATTCATGGCATTAGGTTTTGAGCAGTCTACCCTGTACTACAGCTCTTTTAAAAGATGCTGATAGGACTTTAGAAAGTACATTTTGGGACATATTAGCAGTGTGCAGTGATGCCTTGGAAGGCTGACCTGAGACAGAGACTGGACAGAGCTAGAGAATAAAGTAGATATTTATTGAAAGGCCTTTAAGGGTGCACCTTGGGCAGGACAGGGCCTGACCAGGGCTACACCCAGGGTCACAACATGTGATGCTCACAAAAATGGGTAACTGGTCATGAAATCGTAGATTTTTGTAAGTTTGTGTCCATTTGCATATTGGGGTTTAATTGTCCAATTACAGATTCAGATTGTGAGGTCTCATCCTTCTTGTGCCTCCCTTCAGCCCACTGTTATTTGTGCTTTTGGGCCTGAAAGCAGGAAAGGATTTGTTTTGTTTCCCTGCTCTGTGAAGAGAGCTTACTAGTGCTAGTATGAGGCTCAGAACTACACCTAAACAGCCCAGAATCTAAAAAACATGAAAGCTAAAACATAGGCATCAGCAGTAATCTCAAAATTTGTAATGTGTATCTCACCACAGGTTTTTCTCAGCAGTATTTGTGAATATGTACATATGCACGTGTGTGAATATGTATATGTACACACAGGTAAAAATTAGATTTTCACTGAGTATATAAGGCTAGAAAACCAAAACTGAGTAATGCTTCACTTCCTTTCACTTATACTTTGTTAGGTTTGAAGGGGATTGGCAGAATTTCCATTGCAGGAGTCTAGTGCTATGCTGTGTGTTCTGAGGCCTATTTTAGGAACCACTGGACTATTTTCTGACACAATACCTGACTTTCAATGCAGCAGCTGTGTGTCTGTTGCCTTCTGTTAGCTGTATCTGTCATGCCAATTGCTATTGCTCAGCAAAGATACAATTTTAAGCAGATATTCCTGGTTTGGCTCCCAAGTCACCTTAAAACTGATGCCTGCATCAGATTACTTCATAAACCTGTGTTATACAGCCAATCAATGAGAAGAACAAAGGAAACCTAAATATATACTTCCTTAAAGAAAATTTCCATAATTTTTGGTCACTTTGCTTAGGAGCAAAAGAAGTTTCATCTCTTTGGTTACAATTGTGCAGTTTCTGGAAGGTTGTGATGAGCTCTCAATGCAACTTTCCCTTCTCCAGGCTGAACAGCCCCAACTTCATGCTCTTGTTCTTTTCTATGGTAAAATCTCAAAAAAAACCCCACCTCTTTGATGTTTTGGGTTGGAAAATTGATGTGTATTAAAACATTTTAAATGCTTTTATTATTTGCAGAGTATTTTCCTCTGATATACCCATCAGTGAGAGAGTTAACCATGTCTGCTGAGAAGAATCAGCCTAATTGTGAGGTGTTTACAGTGGTTGAGGAGCTGAAGATATCAGTTCAGAATTAAGAACTCATTTTGCACTAATCTTACATGTTTCAGGCTATATAATCATGGGCAAGACAATCAGGAGAATTTCTGGATTTTTTTTGTTTTCTTCCCCAGATAAATCAATCCAAAGCATCCAGAGCAACACTGGCTATTTTGTAAACTGGGGTTGGTTTAATGGCTTGTTTTAAAGCAGCTCTTGCTGCCCTGTGCCTGTTGGCCTTTGTCCTTTTACAGTGAAGAGCTGCTGGGGCTGGGCTCTGCAGCCTGTGCTGGTCTGGGAGGGATGTCCAGATGCTGTGCAGTGAATGTGCTGAGAGCAGGCTGTTACACTGTCACTAATTGCCTAATTTTTGCTGCTCATGAGAAGGAGCAGGGAGCTTTGGCTTATCCTTTTCTGCTAGTACATGTTTGCTTTTCAGTGGGTGGCTCTTCTTTCCTGACTCTTTAACTGATGGGTGTTGTGGCCAAAAACCCAGAGCTGTGCAGGACGTGCCTCGCCCTCACTTCACTTCCAAGCCTGATGTGATGGAGTGAGTCAAAAGGGATTATCTAAACTTTTTATCCATGGTAAGGGTCCTTATAGATGAATGTGTACGTGTACATTTCTCTAAGAATAAAACCCAGAGGAAGATTGAATTACATCATTAAATTAGCTGGTAACAGGAATGCGTCAGGGAAAGCTGGTGTCTTGCCAGCTGGGAGGTTTACTGATTTGTTTCCAGAGCAGACTTTCTAGTTCTTTGAAAAGCTATTGAAAAATCTACTCCTGCACAGGAGGCAGGGAAGGTTGATGCTGTCAATACATCCTGGAGTTTTTCCTTGGATTCATTACTAAAAGCAGTAAGATTTTTAAGAGCAACTGTTAGCTAAAGTCAGGCCAGAGAAACTTCACAGGAATCCAGAGGACTCTTGTTTGACTAAGCAAATAGACTTGATACTTGCCCTGAGTTCTGCAAATACTACAGTCTGTTACTGATGCACTAGATACACATAAGGACTCTAAGGAATTTATTTTAATGTTCCAAGTATTGATTGAATAGTAATCTGAGTTTCTCTAATGTTGACATCAGTTTACAATATTATCTCTGATAATGTGCTGGTTCAGAATAATAGATTTTGTGGCCTAAATCAGATCATTATGATAATCTAATCAGAGCTTCTGTGCAACACAAGTCCACAGGGGACCTGGTGGAGCCTCTGTGCTAGTTTGGCTGGCAAATTTTACTTGCAGAGTGCATTGCCTCCTACCTTACATAAGAGCGGAATGTTTCCTGAATATTTTTCTGCTCTGTGATTGTACTGGGCCCCAGCATATGACAGTGGCTTCAATAATCTGGTGAGGAAGGAGAAATCAGAAATGTTTTTTCCTTTTATTTTTGCAAAATCTTGTTTGCTCATTATGCCAGAGAGTTATTTTGACCTCCTACAGGAAGTCATCAATAATCCTAGACGTACCTAAGACAGATAAACAATGCAGATAAAGATCTTGAAATCTTATCAAAGTGCTGATTTGATAAACAAGGGCTTGAGGTTTGGACTGAGTTTCCTTGTTTAAGAAACTTTGATACGTAATTTGGAAATGGTGAAAGGAACAGCCTTGATAGCAAGGGGAAACTTGGACCAAATGGGAAACCTTGGGTTTTGTAATTGGGGCACTTTAGAAGAAGACTCTTGGTAAAAACTCTTGGTAAGAGAGAGTGTATGTAATCCATCTTGTGTGATAGTCCATAGTTCCCTTGCAGAAGCAGTTTGCTTCTGCTTCAGAGAAGCTGTCTAGGGTCATTGTGTCTTTTTTTTTGTGTCTCTCAAAGAAAATTTCCTGGAGCTGGATGCAATTAGGCCTGCTTGGGAGGCACAGAAAGTTCATAGACTCATGGAATGGTTTGGGTTGACAGGAACCTATAAGGACCATGTAGCCCAAACCCCATTCCATTGGCAGGGCCATCCTTCACAGGATCAGGTTGCTCCAAGACCCATCCAACCTGACCTTGAACACTTCTAGGCAAGGGACATCCACAGCTTCTCTGGGCAATCTGTTTCAATGTCTCAGCACTCTCGCTGTAAAAAAATTCTTCCCAATGTCCAATCTAAACCAACCCTCTCTCAGTTTGAAACCATTGCCCCTTGTTTTGTCACTACAGGCTTCAGTGAAAGGTCTCCTTTTCTTGTAAGCCCCCTTTCTTTATCTGAAAGGCTCCAGGAAAGACTCCCTGGAGCTTCTTCTCTAGGGTGAACAACTCTTTCAGCCTTTCTTTATAGGAGAGATGTTTCAGCCCTCTGAGCTCTCCTCTGGACCTGCTTTAACAGGTCTGACACCAGACTTTATCAGCTCTGACTCCACAGTGCTTCAGATGGGGTTTCACCAGAACAGAATGGAGGGGGAAAATATCCCCTCTCAACCTCCTGACTCTGCTTCTTATCATGCAGCCCAGGATGTGGTTCTGGGCTGTGAGCACACGTTACTGAGTCATGTCCAACTTTTCATGTCACTCTCAATCCAGTCACAATCTACGTGCAGGACCTTGCACTTGCCCTTGTTAAATTTCACGAGTTCTGCACAGGCCCACTCCTCAGTCCTGTTGAGGTCCTTCTGGATGACATCAGAGTTACTAAAGGTTGTGTCAGAGCAAGATCCAGATAAAGAGCTATATGAATTCTGACCCTTCGTCTTAAAATAGAAGCAAACTCCAGATCTGTTGCTTGGAATATTTTGAGCATACCCTGATTGCTGCACTCAGGACACAATTTCATTAGTGCTAATAAATGGTGAATGCCTACCAAAGCAAAGCATGCAGTGAGTGATACTAAGGTGAGTTCGAGTTCCCAGATGCAGCCGGTGAGGAGTTTTATTTTGTCAGTTGATTTCTCCATGGTTTTGCTCTCATAGTTTTAGTTCTGTGCAGTTTTTCACGATTTCCCACACAGTGCAAGTGTTAGGAATTTCTGATTGATGCCAGACCTGTTTCTCACATTATTTCCTGAATAGTTTCTTGCAACTCCTAACTTTGAAATAGTTTCAGAGATGTGGTTTTGCAATGCACACAGATTCACTTAACTGCTTAAGGCAACACACCATTCCTGCATTCCCAAACAGCTTCACTCAACTCCCATTTGTCAACAGCACTTCTCTTCCTCCAGGCTATTTTGGGTAGGAAATGTCATTCAAAACCAGGACATTCTAGCTATGTGATTATGTGAATAGCTTTAGTCACGTATCACAGCACCTCGCTATTGATTAGGTACTTGTTCCTCCAAAGTGATTAACAAACTAATTCATTCTGCTAATTGCCAAAGGGCTTGACCCTTGCCCTGGAGAATTACCATAGATTTCAGACAGGACAATGCTCAGGATTTCTTCTCTGAGTGGCTTGTTAGAGATCCTGGGAGCTGTTGGCAGCCTACACAATCAAGGGAACAGTTCTCCCCTGAAATGTCTTCCCAGCAGTGGTGCTCTGCCTGAGGAGCAGCAGGAGCTCTTTCATGGGGAGCAGAGGCGGAGCGTTTCCTTTGGAGTGCTTGTCTTGATTGATGATCCACACAATGTTCAAGGCATCCTCAGTTAACCCCAGCTCTGGATTCAACACTGGTTTCCAAGTGCTGGGTTTTATGGGCTTTTTTTTTAAAGTCTTATCCAGGATTCTAGGATCTTCTGCTTATATTATATGCAGAAATCAGAAATTGTCCTTTGCAAAAGTCACCAAAACGGCTTCTCTTATGAGAAGGGCGTCTAGTAGTGTGGTTAGGTAGGCAGAATTATTTTGCTGTGAAAGTAATGAAACTCTTCCACCTGAAAACTCTTCTGCCTTATCTATTTTGACTTGGAAGGGAAGATAATGTTGGTGATTATCAGCTCTGTGGTTTTCCTTAGGTTCAGCTTTCATGGAAGAGTTTAGCACTCAAAAAAGAGTCATGACATAACTTTATGTCTCCTGGCTCCCTAAAAACCTGCAGTTTGCCAATTATCTTCCTGGGTAAAACAGAGTTTGGAAGGGGACTTAAACTAGATTATACTTAAAGGAGAATTGGACACTTCAGCCTTTTGATTCTTTAAAAGAGAGCTGTGTTTTGAGAATAACAAAAGTTACCTAGTGTGACTTTCCTAGAGCCTTTAGAGGTTAAGTATCTCCTTGGTTGTAAGGACTATCTGCTCTTGGAGGAGTAGTCTTGGAGATCCTTTATCCACAAAGGATAGTCTCTCAAACTACCATTACCAGTCCAGTGTTCTTGATATTGAAGAGGTATGCCCCTATTTTGGGTACACACTCCTTCAGGGGGTACTCCAAGATAAAAAAGAGGCAAGTTCTCATTCATTAGCTTGTTATTCAGATCTCACAAGTTCCAGTTTGACATTGTGAAGCTGGAGAATCTTTTTGTCTGAAAAAATGAAATTAGTGTTTGGAAGATGCCCACAGGAGCAATGATGTGGCACTGATGGAGATCACCAGAACTTTGATATTGAGTGTAATTTTAGAACACTCAGTAAAAGGGACTTCCAGAGTATTTCCAGTTTAGTTTAACTTGCAGGTCGTTATACTTACTGTTGTGGTAATAATGTGTTTCCTCATCTCAAGCCAATGTGTAAAATGTTGAACATTTTTAAGGCTTTTGCCTACAGGTGGACTGAGATTTAAAAAGAGCACCAGGTTCTCAATATTCCTTACTTCGTGCTGCTGCATTAGTGAGCTCAGAAGTGCAGCTTACCAGGGGCTGAAGTCACAGACAGTGAGTGGAAACCCCAGCCTTTTCAGGAAGCTTGTCTTACTCAATTCTCAGTGAGAATTTTGTTTCAATGAGATGAATCTGAACAAGTCACTCCTTGTATTGTTTTTAAACAGACTACTGCATTCAGCAGCTTGCTGGAGAGCTTTTCATGTTACCTGTATTTAAAAACTGCTGGACTGAGTTACAGATCAATCTCGCCCCAGCTGCAGGGTTCTGCAGGGGTTCATCTGTCTTCCTGTGCTTATGGAAGCAAACAGTGTCTTACACAAATACATCCCTGCCACTTCCATCAAAGAGACAATTTATAGATAGAAAGGAAGCCTGGAGACAGTAGTGAATGGCAAAAAAACACCCAGAACTTTCAAATTGTGTAATGCTAAATCCATTTTTATTCGTTTAGGGTTGGGTCTACCCTTGTTTAGTGTAGTGAGTATGAACACAGGAGGAATAATGCTGTTGAAGTCAGTAAAAGTGCTGCCTATTAAAGTGAGAATAGAATCAGATTATAATCAAATGAGAAATATGGAGTATAATGAAAATCATCTTCAAAATACCTACTCTGACACATGATGGTTTGAAGGCTCTGAAACTTTATTGTGGAATTTTATGGTTTCAAGTGTGCATAGTTTCCACAGAATAGAAAGATTTTTTTTTTTTTTTTTCCTGTATGCTTACACCCTGCAATCTTCTCTCAGGATCTGAAAGCCAGACTGTGGACTTTCTGCCTTGCTCATCCACAGGATAAACAAAACAAGAAAAAAAATAAAGCTCACCAACAAAAAAGAGGGAAATACAGAGCTAAAGGAGAATGTAAGGTTTTACTTAGTTCATTGCTCAGCTGCAATCCAGGATTGTGCTGCCTTAGTCACTCTTGGGATGTGCCTGTTTAATGTTTCAAAAATTCTAATGAGGCAGGTTTCACACTCTTCCTGGGTGAGGCTACAGCATCCTTGGAAATCTTTTCCCTCTCTTATCTTCTTGTACTATCTGTTCTGTCCACCACAGACACAGCAATTTTTGCCTCTTCCTTTATAACCAGCTGTTGCAAAACTGTTGGGGTTTTACCTTACCCCCTCAGTCACTTTTCCTTCTGCATGTTCCTCCTTGTTTTTCTCCATACTCTCTCCAAACTGATCAACATTTTTTGTCTCAAAATGGGTACAGAACTCTAAATGCTAAATTTAGTAAAAATCTTACTGGAAGTGTGTTTAAAGCTCTTCTGTCTTTCACTGACTCCATCATAGTATTTGCACTTCCCAGAAGTGCTGTGTTACTGTCTCATATCAAGTTTAAGAATTGTTTTAGTAGAAAGTTCTTTCCCTCAGAACTTCCATCTATCTGTAAATTCCCCAATCCTTATTTTTCAACCTCATTATTCTCATTGATATGCAGTTTCTTGTCCTTATTGTATTGTATTTTTTATTTCTCCAGCTTAAAATCTGCCTGAATTTTGATCCCCTGATGTTGGCAAATACTATAAAGTGTTGGTCAGCTATTTCCAAGGTCAGACACACCTGCTCACTGTAATGATCTGGATGCATTTACAGGTGGTGCACCCCCATTTGTTGACTTGGCAGCAGGAAGGGGGAGGGCAGTTGTGCCCTTGATGTGACAAGAGTAGGTGGTGATTGCATAATATGGGTCTGCCTCATCTGGGATATTATGATCCACTTTCCAAGCCAAACCTTTAGTGGTCCATTAATGTAAACTGCAGAGTTTAGATAGCAAGCTATCTGCTCAGCTCCTGATACAGAGGAATTCATCACTTTGCAGAATTATGCCCAGTTATATTTTATAAATAAAGAGATACTACAGCATTTTCCAAACATCTATTTAATATCCAGGAGATACAAGTGCTAGTGATAAAAATCACTGCAGCATTACCAGTTTCTTCACAGGAAGAATGTTGCTGTCATTCTCTGGCTGAAGGCAAAGCAGAAGAAATTTATTTTTTCTGTAATGCTTTTACCCTCCAAAGAAATCAAGGTGAAATTAAACCCATCATAGCTGTGCTGAAAAGTAAAATTTACAGGAGGAGAATACGAATGCAGTTTGTGGGCAGACTCTGTTTTCTGCCCCTAGGAAACACAATGAAAATACAAACCAGCTGGCTGGAATTGGTTTGTGACTGTTTTTGTAAGGCTGTAGGCAGGCCTGATGAGTCTCATGCATGAAGTATAAGATCACACATTTGGCTTCCACCTCACACTCTCGAGTCCCTTTGGCTTGTGCATCTTGCATTTGAAACACTCGTGGCTTCTCCCCTGTGCTGTGACCCCACAGGATGTGTGCTCTCCAGCTGCAGCCTGTCTGCACGTTCTTCTCTTTCCCTGGCCTGTGATGCTTGGGGATATATCCACATCTGACAGAAGAGAGACTCCACATCTGAGTATCTCTATAGATTTAATCTTGGCTTCTCCCTACACTTGATTCTGAGTATAGCAGACACTGCCAAACTGGTTTTTCAGTGGTCTGCCAGTGGGATTTTCATCATCAACTCTGATGCTTGTCTACAGATGGTGCAGTTTTGGAATTGTTATGCAGACACTGTTCA
The DNA here is from genome assembly GCA_013400275.1 of Rhadina sibilatrix. Taxonomy (NCBI): domain Eukaryota; kingdom Metazoa; phylum Chordata; class Aves; order Passeriformes; family Phylloscopidae; genus Rhadina; species Rhadina sibilatrix. Next base: position 37,989 of record VWYO01004897.1, read on the forward strand.
TCTTTTTTTTATTTTTTTTTCACAGTAGCTTAATCCTCTGTGAAAGAGGATTTAACTAGAAAACAGTTTTCTTCCTGTGAAAGAAGCTGATTGTGGTATTACCCTGTCCTCTCCATCACCTTTGTGGCTGGGGCGGCTCTGTTTGGTTTTCCTTTTGCATTCACTGATGAGTGACTTCACATACCAATAAAGTCAGACTATTCTTTGGGAATCTTTGCAGTTTTCACCACCCTCAAGTTAATTGGCCTGCACATCCCAGTGTCACAAAAGAGTTAATGGTTGAAAATCAAAGCCATTTGTGCTCTGAAGTCAGATAAGGAATTGAGGCCAGGTATCCTAGGTAGCTTGAAGTTTTGCAGACATTTAAAATGTATATTTGTTCATATTCTTGTGTTTTCAGTGCCTTCATTCATGGTATTTACATATATACTACAGAAGCGATTATACATGCAATTAAGAAACCATACTTGGTTTATTTTGATTTTTGGCATGCTTGAAAATTATTTAATACACGTTAGAAATGTTTCACAGAGAGAACTGGATAAATTCAAATTGGATTTGACCCCAAGCATATCCCTTGTTTAGCCGTGGTGTTTCTTTTGCTGTGTCTTCAGGCTGGAAACCACCCCTTACTTAGGTGAATTCTCCCCAGGAAGGTGTCAGAACCTGTGGTTATTGAGGGCAACTCAAAGCTCTGCCTTGTCCTTCTCTGGCCACGCTGCCTCAGTAGCCACATGGAACAGCCTTTAAGGGCTTTTTCTTTGTGGTGCTTTTATGTGAGATCAGTGTTACAGCCCTCTTAGGGGACAGACAGACACGGGGCAGGACTGATTCAGGATTCCTGATGGAATCCAGGCACATGAGGGGTGGGCGTATTGCATCTTAGCTGCTCATCCCAGTTTCCTGCTGAAATCTGTGGAGATGCAGTGAGTGCTCTTAGCAAGGCTTGCACAGAGCTCATCACAGTGAAATAGGTGCTGAAATAGATCAAATGACTCCTGACCTGCAGTGGTTATTACTTATAATGGAAGCTTATGTAATGAGCTTAGCTATAAATATTTAAATTGTAGGAGGTTAAAGGTGTGAAATAAAGCCCAGCTGGTACAGGGAGGGTACAGCACAGCCAAGAGATCTGATGATTAGGAAACCATGAGTTAACTGTGGACTGCATGCTTTGTTTCTCAGGAAAGTTGGACACAGAGTTGGCTTGGGATCATTTTCTGTCTCTGTTGGGTTTTAGTTGTGTGACCTTGCAGACATAATTGAGAAGGCAGGTTGAAAATGGGCAATGCATCGGAGGTAATAGCTGCATTCATCTAAATATCACAAAGGAGAAGTTTTACTGTGCAGGAGCAAATCCACAGAGGTGAATGCATGTCTAGGTAGCACACTTCACTCTGGCCTATCTGTCCTGTTGCCACAGCAGAGGACAAGCTAGAAGGGGAGAATTTATGCTGTTGTGTTGAAATGCAGGATTTTTTTCTTGCCTGCTGAATGGTTTACTGCATGCTGTTAGTGAAGTTATATGAAGAAGGAAGACTTACCGTGTTGCTATCTGGAAACTCTGAGGCTGGTGCTCGGTATTGATTTAGCCATTGTCCACAGGAACACTAAGAATTATGCCTGCTGTGGTTGTTAGGCTTTCATCGTAAAGCCTTTATTGAGCAGCCTTGGCCAGTAATGCTAATGGATGGAGCACTATCGAGCTCGCTGCTCTTGTAGGTCAAATGAAGTCTCAGAATTTAGTAGTTGCTCAGTGTTTCCTTTCTTATGGATTCTGCTCACAGTTTTCCTGGAGCAAGTTGTAAGAACTAAGTCGCGTGAAAACTCTAGTTTTTCAAACGTCACGGCTTCAAAGACTCTGCACACGTGAGGAACCTGGGCTGAGAGTCACCAGAGGCATTAGGAGCTCTCACATACACTTTTCTCCTAGTCCTCAGAAGAAGAGGTCTCTATTCCAGCCCTGGATACAGCCATGGTAGGGACTTGAGAAGAGTTTCTGGTATCAGCACTGTGTTATGAGATGTTCTATTGTAAATAGTGTTTGTCATCAAAGTTTTCGGAGTGTGGGAAAGCTACTTGCAAGTGGTTGTAAACTGCAAAACTAATGGACCAGATAATTGCATAACTGTGTCATCTGGCATTATTAACAAGTTTTTTTTAAAAGCTTGAATTTACCTGTGAATCTAATGAAAGCTCTAGGTCAGCAGACACTACATTAGCACAGTTGCCTTTGATTCCATTGGAATCAGATATCAGCATAGCTAGATACCTAATTCCTCTTGTGGACTTCATTGATTTATTTGCACCCAGCAGCTTTCTTGCTTTGAACGCTGTGTTCTCTGCTTTGTCAAAGGTAAGGAAGAACCATTGATAAAGGATGCCCAGAAAGAAGGGCTGCTTTTAGTTGAAAAAGTATCCTCATGAAGGGAGTGGGTAGATGCAGAGGAATGAAGATGGTATTTCTGGTGATGGCAGGGTCCATGGACTTGTGGTTAGTTCCTAAGAAAGGTATTAGATCTTATTACTTGTTGGTCCTGAGGGAAGCTAGTAGGCTTTAAATGTAAGTGAAAATTTGAGATAGGAACACCCTAAAAATCAGAGGTTTTTCTGCTTTAATCTTCTAAAGAGATTTTCCTATTCCACATAATTTTGTTGCTTATATTAAAGAGTCTGCCTGTTGCAGAGAAGCTTGGAATATGGGGTTATATAATTAAATTTTTTAAGGACATATGTCATTAATCTGTTGTCAGAAGCATCTTCCATAAGACTGGAATGTCAGCATCTCCATGAGATTGGAATGTCAGCATTTCAGCGTGTTTGTTCAAATGGCCACTGGTGAATCAAGGTCCTTCGTGACACTGGTGAACACTGTGTTAATGTGCACGTGGGAGCTTGTGTGTGCTGTCTGGTACATTCATAAATAGCTCTGGAATTACAGCATTGGCATCCACCTCTTGATAAAATAGCCACAAGCTTTTCCTTCACTACAGGCAGCCTGAATGCAGCCTCTGCTCTACTCTCTGGGTTTCTTCAATCTTGCCTTGTTTCATGTGGAGGTGTTTCCCAAGAACAAACATCTGTTAACATCATTTTTTCTGGTGATGGGAACTAAGACCTCTAGAATCAGTGCAAACAGAAATCAGTTGAAAAAGATGCAAAATGAGAATACTGAGGGGGAAAAAGTGCTTGGTTTTATTCTACGAACACCTCATGTATTAGACATGTCCAGGGTTTAAGCTGTTGGGTATTTTATTTTCTCAAGATCAAGTTATTAAAATGTATTTAAGCATCATATGTGAGGAATCATTGTGACTGAGAGCCCTCTAAGAGGCCAGCAAAGGGCAGGCTATCACGATGCTTGTAAACCATAAATTTAATATAAATGTGTATCTAGGAGCAGAGAGGTCTGGGACAAGGAGGTAAAAAAACCCACCCACATAAATGGCCTTATGTTAAGTCTAACAAATTAAAATTCTCAAATGAAATAATTCTCTGACCTTTTATCACCCTTGGACCATGCTCAAGTGTTTTAGTGAACAACTTAATGGCAAGAGTTCTTCTGCCTTCACTGAGGGTTTCATCCTGCCTGTGTTTGAGACATGCCACAGAAGCCTAACAAAAGCATCTGTCTATTCTTGGAAGTCAGTGATGAACCTTGTAGTCATTCCCATACTTCTTTCAGTGGAGAAGATCATGCACACAAAGAGAAATAAATCTCCTTTATGTTTTCATAGTCTTACGGCTTCATACTTCAGGAGATGAGATGACCTACTTAGGAAAAAAAAAAAAAAAAACCAAACAGATGGTAAAAGAGAAATAAAGGACAAAGGAGCAATAACCTAGTGTAGATCCATGAAGAGTTATAGCAGAATAAACTGATCATTTTTGTTTCTGGGGATGTGATTCAACCTGCTTTCTGCTTGGAGCTCCCCACAGCTTGGCTCACAGATTCTTGTGGAAAATGAAGGTATTAAAGATGTCAAATTGGTGATGAGCAGGCAGCATGACAGACTGGACAGAGGAGAGGCTTTGGAGCCTGGAAAGAGACAGTTTTACTCCTAGCTCTGTGACTGCTTTTGATGTGTTTATATTAATTCTCTCTGTTTCTTTTCTCACCTCCCACCTCTCTTGCTTTTCAAGACTGTGATCTCTTCAGAGCTGGAGTTGGCTTCCACTGTGTATTTATATGTTGCCTGGCACACTGCGACTCAGATCCCACTTGTGGTTCCTGTATGCTGCTGGAATATAAATAATAAAGCTCTATGTTCTTTCACTAATTCTGCCTCTGCATCTTTTGATACTTCTTTAGTTGTGCTCAGTTATTTTACAAGACTGCTGAGACATTTCAGGGAGCACCTACCAGTTATCCTACAGATGTCAGAACAGAACCCCAGTGGCTGCAGCTGGGTTTGGGATGGAGCATTACCAGAAATAAAGCAGAAGTGGTCCCAGATGGCCTTTTAGTAGGGACAGGTGCATTAGTTGTGAAGATTTTTCTCTATAAATGTGTTGCAGTTTTGCAACACTGAACTGATAGGTGAAGCAGGATTTTTTAGCCAAATGCAGCATCTTTCTCTTGCTGAAACAATCCCCTCTCAGTACTCACAGATATCTCAGAGAATGTGCCATATCTATATGAGAACCATCTCACAAAAGCTCTGAATCTTTGCAATTTTGCCACTCCTTGCTTTTGTGCCAGCTCTGTTTCTCTATAAACAATGCACTTGCTTCTCTTCCTGGAAGTCCTTGAGAATGAGCTTCAGCTCCTGGAGGGGCTGCTCGTAGGCTGTCTCACATCCAGGGGCAATTCAAACTTGACAAAGGAAACTCCTTGGCATGACTGAGGGAATGTTTTGGGGGATCCATTAGATCCACAGAGTTTTTGGTCTTCAAAATTGCCAACTTGAGAGATTCATTCTCAGCGTTCAGTTCAAGTATCTTAGAAAGGAAGCTGGGTCTCTACAGACAGTGGAGAGGGGGATACCCTCCCAGAGAGGGATTTCAGAGCTTGTAAGTTTTAAGTATGCTTTATTTCATTGTCTGAAGACCCCTGCTGCAGATGGTAATACTTTTCTAATGTTCCCTCTTGTTTGCTTCTATTCCAAAGAAGCTTCTGAAGAAGTTGAGGCACCCAGAGTCATGTTTGGCGTGTTTCTATTTGATTTTGCTTATTTCGGTACTTTTATAAGCAGCTCTGGAAGAAAATGATGCAATTTTCTTTAAAAATAGGTAGTTTAGTAAGAAAAGACACAATTCATAGGCCTTTAAAGGGAGAATGCTATGTAATTTTTTGTCTTATCAAGCACTTGAGGCCTTCGAAAAGAAGAGCTGTTACAAAATGCACACCTGCAGGACAAATTCCAGCTGGAGCTGATACCTCATTAGACACCAGAGGATTTAACCATTACCTTTGCCTAGCTGGAAAAGTTCACTCTACAAAAATTTTTGGTTGGTTGGTTTTTTGTTGTTTTTGGAGTTTTTTTTAATATCTTGCTTTTATGGTCTGGTTTTAGGCCAGTTTTGGGATTTCTTTTTTTTTTCTGACTGGCAAATCCCAGTACTCCCATCTCCAAGCAGCAGCACAAAATATCATCTGCTGTGAATGACTCTCATTGCTCTGCACCCATTAGAACCCCACCAAAGATGTGTGTTAAGATGCAGTGGCAGGCTTCAGGAGACAGAAAGGCAACTGGAGCAATGGTTTGTGCCATACGTGAGCCCACTGATGCCAGGAGGATTATCTGAAGTTTAAATTAGCCCATAACCTGACCTCAGCTGTTTAACATTAAGCAGTTGGGACAAACCTATTTCCATTAATCATGGCCATGGTGGATGGAAAATGCCTGCATTAAGTCACTGTGATTATTTAAGAAAGCAAAGGTTGCTGCTCTGATTTGAGACAGTAAGAAATAGGAAGGAAATCTGTAGTAGGGAAATTGCAAAAGTGAGTGGTATCAAAAATTGCTTTCTTGCAAAGTTTTTTGTGCTGCATTAGATTTTTGTGTTGCTTTTCTAAATGGAAACTAGTGTTACTCCAGCTTGAAAAGAACAGTGCCCACTTGTATTAAGCTTCTGACCTGCATTGCAAAGCCTTCTGGCAATTATAGGAATAGACCACTGAATTTAAGGATTTCTCTGCCTTTTTGACATATATAGAAGGTTATTGCATTTCCTGTGCATATTTACTGTTCAAATAGTAGGAAGAAATTTGGTTATTGCAGGTGATCAGTTCCTTCAGGCCCATAACATTTCTCAGCTTGCAGTGTCGGAGCCTAGGCAGGGAAGATAAGCAATGAAATAGTGTTTTGAACTTCTCCCTTTTATGGGTCATCAACAGAAGCAGGTTTTGGAAAGATTAAAATGTATTTTGTAGTTGCAATGTGCCGTATATTTTACCACATTGTAGCACACTTGTGAATTGACTGGTGGTGCTTTGGAATGTCTGTGGTACTCATTTCTGCCAGTCGTGAGAGATGTGTAGACAAGGGTATCATAGAGTGCAGGAGGAGAGTGAAATATTGCCCAATTGTATAAATAGAAAAAGCTTGCTAAAAGATCAAAGTACTGCTCATTTAGACAGCAGGCTGTGACTGTACTTTCTTTACAAATAAACAAGGAGCCTGGTTCTCTAGACATAAATAACCCCAAGGATGAACATAATATCTCATCAATGTTCTACTCCCCTACCCAGTATCAATCTGGGTTTAATTTGCTGCTCTTGGGAGAATTCAGTTCTTTTTTCAGTACAGAAGCCTAACACCTGGAGCCTGTGAAAAGACTCTGAGTAGACTGAGCCTGATTTTCAGCTTTAGACTGCTGAGAGTTTGGAAGCCCTGCGTGTCTCCAGTCTGGACTGAGGCTCCAGAATTTGCCAGTGCTTTGTGTCTGTATGTTTGTGTGCCCCACACAAACATATGTGTATGTCTATGCAAGTGCTGAGGTATTTAGGAGCATTTTCAGGATGGATCTGAGTGCTGGAAGTCAGCTTCTCTCTCCAGTCATGTCTCAGTGTGGATTAAAGTGAACTGCCTGAGCTTCACCTACAGCAGCATGGAGGTCGTGAGGCTAGGATGAGGAGGCAGGTATTTTTTGTGCCTTAGACAGAAAGAATTGCATCTGATCTCCTTTGAGCAATGCCTGTTGACCTTCCTTTTCAGCTGCCTTGTCCATGCCTGGTCATCTATGGACAGGTTACTGTCACATTGTCACAGGCCAGCTATGGAAATGCACTTTTCCATGTGCATTTGCAGATGCAAGATTCTCCTTCTGAGGAAAATATTTTGCTTGACATGGCCAGCCCAGGATCTCCACTGGTCATTTTGAGGTTGTGGATGGTGCACAGGATGATCTGTGATGCTGGGAGCTTGTGCAGCACAAGGGTCAAACTTGCATCATCAAGCTGAGATCAGAAGGGTGCCTGACCTGTGTGCCCATTAAGAGCTAAGGCAATTAGAATAATGTTCTCCAGGATTCTGGAATGAGTTTCTGTTCAAAGGACTGAAACAACCCATATTTGAGGAATTGGAGTACACTGCAAAAGGTAGAGTGGACTTCTTCTACCTGCACTGATAGCTTGGAAGTGGTTTGCTGCCTCGTTTTCTGTGGAACCGATGACTTTAAAGCTCTTGAAATTCTATTGAGTTGTTAATGATGTTAGGGCACTGAGACCCATGGAGAGGCAGATTTGTGAATTCTTTTAAATTTAAATGAACATACGTTGTCATGGCACATGAAGTATTTCCATTCTGTTTTTACTAAACTTCCTTTTCCTCCAGAACTGCCTTTTCTCAGTGCTGCAGACAGAAAACATTCCAGTGATTTATTTTGATGATTTAAAAAAAAAAAAAAAAAATTGTTGTGATTCTTTAGACACTTCCTCAGCCCACCAGTAATCCCAGACACAGGAAAGTGTCTTTCTATACTCCTGGCTTGCCATGGTGTGCTGCCCTGCACTGCAGAGCCCTTTGGCCATCCTGTGTGCAGACAGCCTGGGAGCAAGAACCTGTGGTTCTTCTTGTGCAAGGGAAGTGATAAAGTGTGTGTTGCCTGCTGTTAAACTTGCTCATCTGCTGCCTAAAGAAGCAGAGTCCCCAAGAGAAGGAAGGGGACTTTTACTGGTTCACAGTAAATGAGAATTGCTGTGTTTAAGGGGCAAGTATGAGTGTCTTCCTCTGCTATGCCCTGAAGCTTGGCAGAGCTCAGGAAGGGATACATAAATGGCAGACTCTGATGGGCAGTGTTTTTTACACACAGCACTCTCAGTGCATAGTGGGAATGAGACAACCACATACCCAAAACACCTGAAAAGCTCAACTTTGAAAAGCAGTTGTTTTGGAAATGGATGTTCTAGTGCAGACCATCTCCTTTCAAGAGCAAAAAGGTTTAGTGGTGGCTTGTCCCAGCCCAGTACAGTGGGTGACTTGCCTTCTCCAGCTCAGAGGGAGCAAGAGTGGCACAGACTTAGGAACTGACAGCCTGGCAGTGTGTCTGGCCAGGGCTGTGTTTAGGAGAAGGATATGTTTGTGCCATAAAGAAGTACAAATGGTAATGAGGCTTAGGAAGCAAAAAATGTGGTGTGGTGATAAGCTTGGGGAGAGCTGCCTGTGGCCTAGGAAGGGGATCATGGGGAAAATCCCTCTGAAAGAAAAAAAAAAGTCTTTTAGAGAAGAATGTGGTAGCATGAAATGCAGGATGAATTAGTCACCGCTGTTTTTTCTAGAGGTCCTGAATTAAAACAGAGTTGTTAAGTCTTAATTCTGCTTTGTATGTTTCTCACTTTCCCTGAGGAGCAAAAAAAGTTATGAAGTATCGAAAAGTGGTGAAGCTTTTTTCTTAACAGGAAAGGGAATGATAGAGCTGGAGAAAGCAAGGAGTGAAAGAAGGATTGTAACTCTTGACAGGCTAAAGGTGAGGATACTGGGCTATGAGGTGATCATACTATAAAGCTGTAGTCCTGATCCTGCAAAGATTTCCATGCAGACTGAACAACATTTCTTACAGAAGTTGACCATATGATCACATTATTAGGATCTCGCATTTCCAAGGATAAACATTTTCAACTCCAGGTGCAATTCTGCTATCACTGAACTCAGTGGGAAATTGTGGAGGTGGTTTGCTGATGTGGGATAGATGTTGGAATAAATGATCTAATACACAAACACTCATGTTTTCCTGCAGAAAATTGGGTAGCAGATTGGAATTCTGGAGTGTGTTCTAGCTTCTTGCTTTCCCTCCCCTCCAGCTGTTAATTATTCTTTCTGGTTTAGATCTTAGGGGAGGAATTATTTATCTTTTGCTATTTGTGTTTCAGTGAAACATTAACAACCTCTTATTAACTGCCTGTGCTAATTATCTCAACAGTAGCAGTATTCTGCTCATCTCTGAAGCCGTGAAGGAAGAATGTGGAGCAGGAATAATGAAATCACTTTGTTGTCCCCTTTCTCTGCACACAAATAGAGTAAAAGAATGGTAGATCTTAACCCTGCTGTGCACAAAATGCAGTGCTCAAGATCTTCTTGTAGGAGGACAGAAGTTTTGAAATGCTTCTGTGGAGAAGTTTGGGGAGTTTTGCCCTATGCCATAATTCAGTGTTTGCATAGCTGTCTGTCCCCCCTGCCTGTGTTGACACAAAACAGCCTCATGCTTCTTTGAATTAAATATTTCAGCCCAAAGATTTCAATATTTTAAAAACATTGGTGTGTAGGAAACCAAGGTGGTTTAATGTGAGTGTCAATGCTCCTCATCTGTAATGAGTGCTTACAGGAGCCTGCTATGGTACCAGTTATTTACAAGAGGAAAATTAGAAATGTTACCCAGCATGTTACTGTTGTAATTAAACTGAACAAAATAGAAAGTAGGAGTATTTATTGTGCAATAAATAATAAAATTATTTATTGAAAAAGCTGAGAGCTCCTAACACTTATCTACTAGAAAAGATTTTGCAATGGCAGACTTAATAAATATGCCTTTTCCACAGTGCTGTTTGCCACAAAACATAAATCCTTTTTGTTAAATAAGATGACTGAAAGAGAGCAGTTATGGAAATACATGACTGATGAAGAGAAGGTGATATGAGTTATTCTAATGTGAAAGGCTGTCTCCTATCTCTAATGCTGACCTTTTCCCAGTGAAATACATTTACAGTGTTACATGTTATTTGCTAATAGTTTCAACTATTCTGATGTTTGAGTTCATAACTCTTAGCTTGAATATGTCTTTTAAAGTAACCATGACCATTTTCTGAGAGACAGGGGAGCTCTGATCATTTTTCATACAGAGACATAACTAGGACAAATGTCTGTCCTTGGGATCCAGGTGCTTTCCTACCATTAATCTTCACAGACCCCTCTGGGGTAGGTGCAGGTTGTTTTGCACACATTTTATTCCTGGGGCAGTGAAACAATCAGAGAGGCTTGCCCAAAATTTAATCCTGGTCTGAATGAAGTTAATGGGAGATAAATGCTATGGTAAAATTTGTTGGAGGCACAATTTCCCATGCAGTAAAGATGCATTTCAATAGCCATGAGTTCGTGTCTCTGCATCCAGCAGCCAAATCACTCTGGCCTGTTTGCTGACACTTCTTGTAGGAGCTGGCCAAGCTGGAGCTCTCACCTGTGTGAGATGGAATTCTATTTTAAATGAGGCCAAGGTGGTTTTCTATCACCCTTTCCTATTATTGTCTTTCAAAAAAGTCCTCATAGCAGTCCTTTAACTTGTAAAAATTATACATATCTTTTATTTTCATCATTGGAAATGTTTATCTGGTGTTTGTGACCTTGGCATAGGGAAGCAGATAGGTGTTGGGCTAATGTTAATCATGTGTAAAGACATTTGTAAAGGTATTTAAAAGGGTACCATTCTCAATGGAATAATCAGGGCCCTGTCTGCAAAGTAAGGAAAATTTAAAAATAACTGGTTGAACAATGCAATGTAGAAATGAATAGGCTGTAGGAAAACCCACATAGTGTCAAGATTGTCTGCCTATTTTTGACACACTTTTTATAAAAAGAGTGAATATTGACATATTGACTCTAACTTCAGGTACTTTAATAAAACAATGTCTTGCTACATAGCCTCAAAGATTGCTCCCATCTCTGTAAAGTGCCTATAGTAGATTTTGCTCTCTTTTTCTGTTGCTGAGTGTTGCAATCTAGGGGCCAAATGGCTCTAGGCTATTGGAGTGCTAAGGCCAGAGAAGAAGCACAGTTTGCAGAATGAATTCCTGGCTCTTCACACCTTCATACAGCCACCCTCATCTCATTGCTTTCCCTCTGTCATCTTTAGCTGGGAAGGAGAGGCTCGAGCATTTCCTGGGCAGTGCATACACACTGAAGGAAGATGTTCATCCGGTTGAAGTCAATCTCCTCCAAAAATTGGACCAGTTCCTTATTTCTGAGAGCACAGCCCTGGGCAGTGGGTGCTGTGGATCCTGGGTGGCATCCACATCAGCAGCAACTGTTGTTGAACAGTGCCCTGGGGGAGAGGACATGGAAAGAGGGTGAAGCTCTTTTTCTCTCACTGCAAAGAGCTCCTCCTAGTCCTTACCTATTTGCAGATTGTATTCAGCCCTGTACCAGGACACTCGTAGCTGACTGCAGTACTTTGACTTCAAGGGCAAGGTCCAGGTAATCATCATCTTTCCCAGCAGTTTCAGAAAGCCTTAGAACACACCCTGTTCTAGTGGGCACCCAGCGAGGAGGTCAGAGCTGAGATAAAATAAGGCTGCAAGGCTCCAAAAACTTTGCTGCTCTGAGCTGGGATGGATAACAAGTCTTGCAATTGGCTGCTCTGTGCCAAGCCAAGGAGTAAAATTAGTTTGGTTCAACTTGAAGGATTTATTTTCATTTAATTTTTTTTCCATTCTTTATCCAAATTTCAAAATCACTTTATTTTGGGATACAAATTGGTATTGTATTCAGGTTGAAAGTGGCTGATTCATATCTTCTAACCTTAAGCAATAAATCCCCCTCCACTTATGTCTTTGAACAGGGAATTTTCTTTTCAACTAGCTGTTTTACCACCAGCAGTTTTAACTTGGATAGGTCAGCATTTTCCAAGAGTATCCTGACCAGCTCTCTTGAGTACCTGATAAGAGTCAGATCAAAAAACTGGAATTGGACAAACTTTACAAATGGGAGCTCATTTCAGTCACTATGCTTTCACATATAAAACTATTTCATACATGCAAAAGAAACGTTATTATCATCATTTATCTCTCTTTTTTTCACATTTTTATATCCTCACAAGCAAATAACATATTTTTTTTTTTTATTATGAAAAGGAGTTTCTACATAATAAGGGAATCCTAGGTATGTTTGACACAGGCTCTTCATTTAGGTTGCTGTGGCTTTTTTTGAAACATTTGCTATTGTATTGCTTTGTGTTTTACTGACTATTCAATATATTTCCCACAGAGACCAGTTCTGTGTGTTTCCTGTAGTGAAGACTATTCAAAGAGGCTATAATCCCGTAATAGTTTATAGCAAAATCAATTTGATATGCCTTGAAAAATATTCCCTTGTATTACAGTCAAAGGAAATGTGTGTGCAGAGCTGAGAATTTATACTTGTAATGGCTTTCTTGAAGCTGGAAATGCATGTGACTTTGTAAGTGAGTGCCCTCTTATGTTTGGCTTAATTTTTCCTTTTCCCAGCTCTTTTTAAGGAGAATCCCGTTTTATCACCACAGTTAGTTAGGAAGGATTTTTAGGATTTTAAACCTCTGTTTCAGAAGAAGCTGTCCTTCTCAGCAGTATTTTGTGCTAATTTAGCTCCAAAGGTTCTGAGTGCCTCCATGGAAGTAATTAGGTGAATTATTGCCGTGCAGCTCTGTGTACAGTACCTGCCTGGCAGCACATCCTTGAGTTAATATTTAAGAACTACTGCAGCACCCTCAAGTGGTGATGCTGATCTGTATTTACCGTTGGTTTTTTCCCAAACGTTTATTTCTAGGCTTATGGATAATTTCAGTGTTTTGGGCTGGCCTGCTGAGGTGTTGTCAGTCCCTGCAGTCCTTACTCAGGTAAAGTGCTCACTAAATACAATTAATCACACTGGAATCTGAACAGCAGTCTCAGGGAAGTTTCCCTTGGATCGTCAAATGATTTTATGGAGGGCATAAAGTATTCCTTGTGCCCGCAGTAACTCTGGCTTTTGGCGAGAATAAATAACCTGAGAACCCTATAGAAAGAGAAGCCAGCGCTTTGGGGTTTTCCTCCAGACTGTGGTGCAAACATGGAGCAATTGTGGCATAAGAAACAATTTCCTGAGCACACACACCGACCCCGGTGACACCTACAGCAATGACTTAGGAAGAATGAATGCTATTTCTTAAGGAATTTTTACTAGTCTTGTAGTTTAGCTCTTTTCTCGTTAGCTGCCTGTTTTAAACAAGCACCTGGGCTCCAGATCAGATGAACAGCCCTGGTCTGGGGCCTTGTTGCTTCCATAATTAGCAAGTGGCACCTCTCTTGATGTTTCATCTTCTCCTAACTCTGCTGAGCCTTCCCAGTAACAAGAGTCATTACCCTGTAGTACAAAAGGCCATAGGATAAAGCGTGTGCACCCTCCTGCCCCCAGGACAGACCTACATGAGCAAATCCCTCAGCTCCCCTGGGCTCATCCCGAAAGCACTGACCAGAAGTTTCATCTCTGAAATTTACTGTAAGTCTTGATGGGTGTTGTCTCTACTTCAAGGGCATTAAGTGAAAACAGATATCAAAATGCTTCCTCTCTTATGGCTTCAAACAGTGTGTACTGGACAGAGTGCACAGAGTGGGGGGGTGGGAGTGCTCCCTCACCTCCAGAGCTGCCTTGTGCCCTGTGTGCTGATGCTGTGGGTTAGCAGAATGGCTCAGCTGCTTGTTTACCACTGCAAATTCTATCGTGTCTGGCATCTTTTCTGTATCAAACTCAGAGAACAGGCTTGACAAACACTGTAAAAAACCCAGGTTTATTTCTGGAGGGTAGAAGGCAGTCCAGACTCTTTGTTATAAAATTGTATTGATCCAAATGAATTTTCTTCAGATTATTATTAATATTTAATCTCAATTTATTTTTTCTTTTTGCACTCTCTCAGCTATTTGACATAGAAAATAGAAATCACTAGAATTGCAACCTTTGTTCTCTTGTCTTTTTTTTTTTTT